>CAWUFW010014890.1:0-390456 GCA_963921515.1 Calotriton arnoldi
AAAAAACCTCTAACCCTAGCTACAGTGACTTTTATTTTCGAAAATTCTAAAGGGACTTAACCAAGGCCCTAACAAGACTTTTAGTAATTTTGCAAAAAATGCCAATTTGAAACAAGCATTTGCAATGCAATAGGTCTCGCATTTACGCAAGTTTAAGCTATTGGCATTGTAAATGAAATTTTTTTTTAATTTATGTTTCAAAAACCAAAACATAAATAAAAGGCATTGTTATTTACAATGCCAATAGCTCAAACTCGCGTATATGCGAGACCTGTTGCATTGCAAATGCCTGTTGGTTTTAGTTTCTAATGTGTTTGAGAAGGGATGTGCAAAGCATGCCCTCATTTTTTTGACATTGGCCTACCTTCCCTGTCATGGGATTAGCTGTTCTGGCAGCGGACTCTGCTCTCTGAATCAGTAGTTATAACCAGACCTTTTTATCTGTTCCACATGAGTGAAGGCCTATTGGCCCACTCAAGTAAAGTCCCACTGATATGCACTAACCTAGGTCCCAGCACTACAATTCTAGTGCATATTTGCATGCACGTATGTATAGGTGTGGCCTGCATGATGCATTTTTATTGTGTGTATGAGTAAAACAGAGTAATGGAAGTCTGTGAGTTTCATTTTAAAAGCTTGTGTCCTGATGATCTTCACCAAGTGGAATTGTGTTTTTTCCAGATGGTAGAATTGTATTGCTGACGTTCATGAAGCTGTAAGGAGGAGGCAGGTCTCACTTTAGATTGATTTTATGAGGTCCTTTTTGCTGCATTGGGTTTCTGCTTCGTCTCCCTGAATGAATGAATGAATGAATGATTCTTCTATAGCACACAGCTACTCAGAGGATTGTCCCAGTGCTTTTATGCACTGAAGGGAGCAGAGCACAGAACCGCTGAGATCCTAACATCACTGAAGTCTGAATAAGAGTGTTTTCAGCTTCTTTTTAAATGTAACTTCCTTCGAGATAGACCTCAAGTAATCAGGCAGCTGATTCTACATACTTGCCGCTCTGACCATAAAGGAAGAGCCTCACCTCCGTTGTCTTTGGAAGTGAGGTACTGCTATAAGTTTAGCATTGCAGAAACACAGGTACTTTATTCAGCTATATTCCTTAATCCATTCATTAAGGTACATAGGCTGAGCTCGGGCGGCCGATGACAAAGGGCAGTCTCCTTAACCCGGAAACAGGGGTGGGAGGAGTGTAGATTTAGGTGTTGAGAGGGAGGGCACCACACGGGGAGAATTGTTAAAGTTCAGTCAATGTTATGAAAAAAAAATGGAGGTAGTTAAGCCACGCATGCGGACCAAAACTTCTCAATAAAGTATAAAATAAAGTGCATCTAAAGTATTCACTCTATCTGAGGTCCGTGGCCGGGAGCCCCAGGTTCCAATGTTGTCCTCGGCTTAACATCCTGTGATTCTGCGCACTTCCCTTAATCACCAAGTGCCAACGAGAAAATGAATATGTCCTCGTGTAACGTCACTGGAGCTCATTTAAAGCGCTCCAATACCTTCGTGTCGAGTTAACGCTATATACAATTTAAAAAAAATCCTCAAACTGCAGGCCCGCTGCATCAATGGAACTTTTTGCATTGTACATTTCACATTTAACATGCTGTTCCCTGGGAAGCAGCGAGGGTTGGAAAGGGTTAAAAGGGTGGAGAGAAGGAACATCTGTGCACCGTCCCGTGGCCGGGAGCCCCAGGTTCCAATGTTGTCCTCGGCTTAACATCCTGTGATTCTGCGCACTTCCCTTAATCTCCAAGTGCCTACGAGAAAATGAATATGTCCTCGAGTAACGTCACTGGAGCTCATTTAAAGCGCTCCAATACCTTTGTGTCGAGTTAACGCTATATACAATTAAAAACAAGAAGTGCGAGCAACAAGCGCGAGCCAGGCATCCGCTGTTTATTTTTGCATCGCGCTTTCACTTTAAAGTGAAAGCGAGATGCAAAAATAAACACGCAGCGCCATGTCTCCTTTTTTGTTCGGCCCATCCGGACTGGATCGCACGGCTTGTTTACATAACACGCATCCTTGCAATAAGAAACTGCTTCACGACAGCCGTGAAGCAGGCGATCCAGTCCGGATGGGCCGGACAAAAAAGCCAAAAGGAGGCACCCCAGAAAGCTTATTTCCAATGGCAGGCCACCGTTTACCATAAACGGTGACGCAAGCCAATGGAAATAAGGGGCGGGGCTTAAACCCTTTTCTCAAACTCCTCATTAGCAATAAATCTCTCCGAGCGAGCTGCGCATGTGTGCAGCAACGCTAGGCGAGACCTAAAAATCATAATTCTAAAGACAATTTAACCCCTTCGATGCTCATGACGGAATGGTTCCGTCATGAGCATCGGTGCCCCTGTGCTCATGACGGAACCATTCCGTCATGAGGCCAGGGGCACGAAATCCCTCTGCTGCAGACAGCAGAGGGATTTCTCTTTCACCCTTTGACCTTGGCAGCTGGGGAATTGCTTCCCCAGCTCCCGAGGCCCCTCCCTGGTTTCTGTGCCATGAGGATCAGCGCGCACGTCGCGCTGTCCTCATTGCACAGAAAGCTAAACTGAAATGAGCCTTTAGGCTCATTTCAGTTTCACTTTCTATGTGCTCAGGGGGCTATCTCAGCCCCCCGGGCACGTAGAAAGACGGGAGAGGTATCATTGGAAAGGGGAGAATCTCCCCTTTCCAATGGTACCCCTCCCCAGTGGATCCCTGCTTGGGGATCGCCCCAGGAGGGCGATCCCCAAGCAGGGATCCACCCACTAGACACCAGGGAGGGGGGAGCGGCCCCTTGGGCAAGGGCGTTTGCTCCCCCCAATTTTGTTTTGGTGCTATTTAGACTTTTTGCCCCCCCTGGGGGTCAGATGGGGGCAGTAGCCCCCAATCTGCCCCCCCGGGGGGGCAAAAAGCCCACTAGACCCCAGGGATATTTTTGTTCCCCCATAATTTATTAGGGTGGGGGCTGCCCATAAAGGGCATGTCCATGCCCCCACCCCGCAAAATTTACAGCCTTTCTGCCCCCCTGGGGGCAGTTGGGGCAGTATCCCCCAATCTGCCCCCGGGGGGCAAAAGCCCACTATACGCCAGGGATTTTTTTTTATTATAATTTGTGGTGGGGGCTGCCCAATATGGGCATGCCCATGCCCCCACCCACCCCCACAAAAATGACAGCCTTTCTGCCCCCCCCTGGGGGGCAGCTGGGAGCATTAGCCCCAAATCTGACCCCCCGGGGGGGGCAAAAAGCCCAGTAGACGCCAGGGATTTTATGGGCAAATTTTAATTAGGTTGGGGGCATTGGCATGCCCATTTTGGGCAGCCCCCACCTAATTAGAATTTGCCTCACCTCCCTGGCGTCTAGTGGACTTTCTGCCCCCCTGGGTGGCAGATGGGGGCATTAGCCCCCAATCTGCCCCGCCGGGGGGGCAAAAAGCCCACTAGACGCCAGGGATTTTTTGGGGGCAAATTTGAATTAGGGTGGGGGCTCCCAAAACGGGCATGCCCATGCCCCCACCCCTCCCCCGCAAAAATAACAGCCTTCCTGCCCCCCCTGGGGGGCAGATGGGGCAGTAGCCCCCAATCTGCCCCCCGGGGGGAAAAAGCCCACTAGGCGCAAGGGATTTTTGGGGCAAATTTTAATTAGGGTGCGGGCATTGGCATGCCCGTTTTGGGCAGCCCCCACCCTAATTAAAATTTGCCCAGAAACTCCCTGGCGTCTAGTGGGCTTTTGCCCACCCTGGGGGCAGATTGGGGCATTAGCCCCCAATTTGCCCCGCCGGGGGGCAAAAGCCCCTAGTCGCCAGGGATTGTTTTTGGGCAAATTTGAATTAGGGTGGGGCTGCCCAAAGTGGGCATGCCCATGCCCCAACCCCTCCCCGCAAAAATTACAGCCTTCCTGCCCCCTGGGGGGCAGATGGGGCAGTAGCCCCGAATCTGCCCCCCCGGGGGGGCAAAAAGCCCACTAGATGCCAGGGATTTTTTGGGTAAATTTTAATTAGGGTGGGGGCATTGGCATGCCCGTTTTGGGCAGCCTCACTCTAATTAAATTTGCCTAAAAGCTCCCTGGCGTCTAGTGGGATTTTTGGCCTCCTGGGGGCAGATGGGGGCATTAGTCCCCAATCTGCCCACGCAGGGGGGCAAAAAGCCCACTAGACGCCAGGGATTTTTTTGGACAAATTTTAATTAGGGTGGGGGCATTGGCATGCCCGTTTTGGGTAGCCCCCACCCTAATTAAAATTTGCCCAAAAAACTCCCTGGCCTCTAGTGGGCATTAGCCCCCAATCTGCTCCGCCGGGGGGGGGGCAAAAAGCCCACTAGACGCCAGGGAGTTTTTGGGGGCAAATGTGAATTAGGGTGGAGGCTGCCCAAAATAGGCATGCCCATGCCCCCACACCCTCCCCGCAAAAATTACAGCCTCCCTGCCCCCCCTGGGGGGCAGAAGCCCCCAATCTGCCCACCCGGGGGGGGCAAAAAGCCCACTAGACGCCAGGGATTTTTTGGGGCAATTTTTAATTAGGGTGGGGGCATTGGCATGCCCGATTTGGGCAGCCCCCACCCTATTAAATTTGCCCAAAAACTACCTGGCGTCTAGTGGACTTTCTGCCCCCTGGGGGCAGATGGGGCATTAGCCCCCAATCTGCCCCGCCAGGGGGCAAAAAGCCCACAAGTCGCCAGGGATTTTTGGGGCAAATTTGAATTAGGGTGGGGGCTGCCCAAAATAGGCATGCCCATGCCCCCACACCCTCCCCGCAAAAATTACAGCCTCCCTGCCCCCCCTGGGGGGCAGATGGGGCAGAAGCCCCCAATCTGCCCCCCCGGGGGGGCAAAAAGCCCACTAGACGCCAGGGATTTTTTGGGGCAATTTTTAATTAGGGTGGGGGCATTGGCATGCCCGTTTTTGGGCAGCCCCCACCCTAATTAAAATTTGCGCAAAACTCCCTGGCGTCTAGTGGACTCCTGGGGGCAGATGGGGGCATTAGCCCCCAAACTGCCCCGCCGGGAGGCAAAAAGCCCACTAGACGCCAGGGATTTTTTGGGGCAAATTTGAATTTGGGTGGGGGCTGCCCAAAACGAGCATGCCCATGCCCCCATCCCCTCCCCGCAAAAATTACAGCCTTCCTGCCCCCCCTGGGGAGCAGATGAGGCAGTAGCCCCTAATCTGCCCCCCCGGGGGGGCAAAAAGCCCACTAGACGCCAGGGTTTTTTTGGGGCAAATTTTTATTAGCGTGGGGGCTGCCCAAAACGGGCATGTCAATGCCCCCACCCCCCACCCGCAACAATTACAGCCTTCCTGCCCCCCCTGGGGAGCAGATGAGGCAGTAGCCCCCAATCTGCCCCCCCGGGGGGGGGTAAAAAGCCCACTAGACGCCAACGATTACGCTGGCTTTTTTATGTGTGGGGGTGGGGGCTGCTCAGAATGGGCATACCAATGCCCCTACCCCCCAAAAAAATAGCCACAGTGTTTCTGCTCCCCTTGGGGGCATATCGGGGCAACCCCACCCCCCGATATCCCCCCCAGGGCGGCAGAAAGCTGACTAGGAACGGATTTGTTTTTAGCAGTATGCCTACCTGTGGATGTTGGGCCCTAGCGCAGCCGGCACATAGGGAAACCTAGCAAACCTGTACATTTTTGAAAACTAGACACCCAGGGAATCCAGGATGGGGTGACTTGACTGGCTCTCACCAGGTTCTGTTACCCAGAATCCCTTGCAAACCTCAAAATGTGTATAAAAACACATTTTCCTCACATTTCTGTGGTGGAAAGTTCTGGAATCTGTGTGGATCCACAAAATTCCATGCACCCGCATTCCCCAAAGTCTTCCGAGAAAAATGGTACCTCACTTGTGTGGGTGGGTCAAGTACCCGCGACAGGCAAGGGCCCAAAACCTAGTGAGGCGACATCAAAATTACCTATCACAAACCAACCTGGTTTTGCACGGGGAGTTACCTGGGTTTTGGCCCCGGGGTCGTCGACCATCTAGGGAAACCTACAAAACCCACACATTTCTAAAAACTAGACACCCGGGGGATTCCAGGGAGGTATGGCTTGTGTGGATCCCCCAACGTTTTGTTACCCAGAATCCCCTGCAAACCTCAAATTTAGCTTTAAAAAATCACTTTTTTCACACATTTGTGTGTGGGAAAGTTGTGGCATCACCGGGCTGACACAAATTTCCTACCAGCCAGCGTTCCCCCTGGTCTCCCGATAAAAATGGTGCCTCACTCGGGTGGGAGGCCCAAGTACCCGCGACAGGCAAGGGCCCAAAAGCTACTGAGGCGACATCAAAATTACCTATCACAAACCAACCTGGTTTTGCATGGGGGGTCCCATGAGTTTTTGGCCTGGGGCTCGGAAGCCATCTAGGGAAACCTACCTAACCCACACATTTCAGGAAACTAGACACCCGGGGGAGTCCAGCAAGGTATGGCTTGCTTGGGTCCCCCATCATTCTCCTACCCAGAATCCCCTGCAAACCTCAAATTTCACCGAAAAATTCACTTTTTTCTCACATTTCTGTGATGGAAAGTTCTGAAATCTGCGTGGATCCACAAATTTCCTCCCACTCAGCGTTCCCCCAGGTCTCCCGATAAAAATGGTACCTCACTTGTGTGGGTAGGCACAGTGGCTACAACAGGAAATGGCCCAAATCGTACTCTGGACACTTCAAAATTACCTATAGCAAAACTACCTGGTTTTGGGGGGGGCACCTGAGATTTTGGCCCCGGGCTCGGCGGCCATCTTGGGAAAGTACCAAACCCAAACATTTCTGAAAACTAGACACCCGGGGGAGTCCAATGAGGTATGGCTTGCCTGGATCCCCCAACGTTTTCCTACCCAGAATGCAATGCAAACCTTAAATTTAGCTGAAAAAACCACATTTTCCACATATTTTTGTGTGAGGTATCATTTTACTCGGGAGAACAAGGGGAACGCTGGGTGGTAGGACATTTGTGCCGGCATGGTGATTCCTTGACCCACCCACGCAAGTGAGGTACCATTTTTATCGGGAGACCTGGTTGAATACTGGGTGGGAGGAAATTTGTGGATCCACACAGATTGCAGAACTGTCCACCACAGAAATGTGGGGAAAATGTGGTTTTTTTGACAATTTTTTAGGTTTGCAAAGGATTCTGGGTAACAGAACCTGATGGGAGACAGTCAAGTCACCCCTTTCTGGATTCCCCTGGGTGTCTAGGTTTCAAAAATGTATAGGTTTGCTAGGTTTCCCTAGGTGCCGGCAGAGCTATAGTTCAAAAACTACAGCTAGGTACTTTGCCAAAAAAAGGTCATTTTTCACTGCGAAATTGAGGTGTGTCCACGTTGCGTTTTGCGCCGTTTCCTGTCGCGGGTACTAGGCCGACCCACACAAGTGAGGTACCATTTTTCTCGGAAGACTTTGGGGAACGCGGGGTGGGTGGAAATTTGTGGATCCACACAGATTTCAGAACTTTACACCACAGAAATGTGGGGAAAATGTGTTTTTTTTGACAATTGTTTAGGTTTGCAAGGGATTCTGGGTAACAGAACCTGGTGGGAGGCAGTCAAGTCACCCCATCCTGGATTCCCCTGGGTGTCTAGTCTTCAAAAATGTATAGGTTTGCTAGGTTTCCCTAGGTGCCGGCAGAGCTATGGTTCAAAAACTACAGCTAGGCACTTTGCCAAAAAAGGGTCATTTTTCACTGCGAAATTGAGGTGTACCCACGTTGCGTTTTGCGCCGTTTCCTGTCGCGGGCACTAGGCTGACCCACACAAGTGAGGTACCATTTTTCTCGGAAGACTTTGGGGAACGCGGGGTGGGTGGAAATTTGTGGATCCACGCAGATTCCAGAACTTTCCACCACAGAAATGTGGGGAAAATGTGTTTTTTTTACAATTGTTTAGGTTTGCAAGGGATTCTGGGTAACAGAACCTGGTGGGAGGCAGTCAAGTCACCCCATCCTGGATTCCCCTGGGTGTCTAGTTTTCAAAAATGTATAGGTTTGCTAGGTTTCCCTAGGTGCCGGCAGAGCTATGGTTCAAAAACTACAGCTAGGCACTTTGCCAAAAAAGGGTCGTTTTCACTGCGAAATTGAGGTGTGCCCACGTTGCGTTTTGCACCGTTTCCTGTCGCGGGCACTAGGCCGACCCACACAAGTGAGGTACCATTTTTCTCGGAAGACTTTGGGGAACGCGGGTGGGTGGAAATTTGTGGATCCACGCAGATTCCAGAACTTTCCACCACAGAAATGTGGGGAAAATGTGGGTTTTTTGACATTTTTTAGGTTTGCAAGGGATTCTGGGTAACAGAACCTGGTGTGAGGCAGTCAAAGCACCCCATCCTGGATTCCCCTGGGTGTCTAGTTTTCAAAAATGTATAGGTTTGCTAGGTTTCCCTAGGTGCCGGCAGAGCTATGGTTCAAAAACTACAGCTAGGCACTTTGCCAAAAAAGGGTAATTTTTCACTGCGAAATTGAGGTGTGTCCACGTTGTGTTTTGTGCCGTTTCCTGTCGCGGGCACTAGGCCGACCCACACAAGTGAGGTACCATTTTTCTCGGAAGACTTTGGGGAACGTGGGGTGGGTGGAAATTTGTGGATCCACGCAGATTCCAGAACTTTCCACCACAGAAATGTGAGGAAAATGTGTTTTTTTGGACAATTTTTTAGGTTTGCACGGGATTCTGGGTAACAGAACCTGGTGAGAGCCAGTCAAGTCACCCCATCCTGGATTCCCCTGGGTGTCTAGTTTTCAGAAATGTATAGGTTTGCTAGGTTTCTCTAGGTGCCGGCAGAGCTAGGGTTCAAAAACTACAGCTAGGCCCTTTGCAAAAAAAGGGTAATTTTTCATTGTGAAAATGTGGTGTGTTCACGTTGGGTTTTGAGCCATTTCCTGTCGTGGGCACTATGCCTACCCACACAAGTGAGGTACCATTTTTATCGGGAGACTTGGGGTAATTCAGATTTGTAAAGCAACTGTTATTACCTATTGACTTTTGATGCATTCTGCCTTCCAAATGAAAGACATTGTGTAAAAAAGAAGTAATTTTAAAAAATGACCGATAATTCTCATGCTAGTATGAGTATTCCCAATTTCGGAAATGTGCAAATATCTACTGTTTCTAAACTCTATATTTTGTTCCCATTTCAGAAATCTATAGGTGTCTTTCATACCGATTTTTCCATGTATACATTTTCCCACAATAATTGCTATATACCCGGTACATAAAAAAAACATTGCAAGACGCTGCTCAGTTATTGGCTCTGGGTTCGTCGGGTTCTTGGTGAACCTACAAGTCCTATATATCCCCACAACCAGTAAGGTCCAGCGGATGTAACGGTATATTGCTTTCAAAGAGCTGTCATAATTAGAAGAAGTTACAGGTGAAAACGTTGACACAAAAGGCTGTTTTTTTCAACTAATTTTCAATTTTTCCTATATTTAACTGTTGGTTTCTATAAAGAAACCTTGATGGATCTACACAAATGACCCCTTGCTGAATTCAGAATTTTGTCTACTTTTCTAAAATGTATAGCTGTCTAGGATCCATTATTGCTTTCATACCCATTTCTACCATTAACTGGAAGGAGGTTGAAAGCACAAAAAATAGGCTATGTCCCAGAAAAATGCCAAAACTGTGTGAAAATTTTTGGTTTTCTGACAAAAGTCTGTCATTCCCTAAAAGCTGGGAAAATGGTGATTTCAGCCCCACAAACCCTTTTTTGATACCATTTGCAGGGAAAAACCCAGACGCTTTTATTTGCAGCCCTTTTTCGCATTTTTCCCAAAACCCCAAAATTTAGCTGTATTTTGGCTAATTTCTGGGACCCCTCCAGGGGAACCCACAAACCCTGGGTACCTTTACAATCCCCATGATGTTGGAAAAAAAGGACGCAAATTTGGCGTGGATACCTTATGTGGTCAAAAAGTTACAGGGGTCTAAGCGCGCACTACCCCAAATAGCCAAAAAAGGGCTTAGCACAGGGGGGGAAAAGGCCTAGCAGCGAAGGGGTTAAGAGTTCTGTCGTGTGATCAGGTGGTAACTAAGTAGTCCAACAAATGCAAAGTTGTATATCCCACGCTGATCCACCAATGTAGGAAGCTGGCTCTGTATATACTATACCAAAGTGAGGTATAGTGTGCACAGAGTCCAGTGGAACCCCAAAGGTAGGCAGAGGCAAAGTTAGATAGAACCTTACTCTCTATTTGTGGTAGTGTGGTCAAGCAGTAAGGCAGTATCAGAGGACAGTGTTAAGCATTTGTTGTACACACTCAGTCAGCAAATGAATTCACACACTCAAAGACTAACTTCAGACCAATTGTTTTTGTATAAAAATATTGTTTTAGTTATTTTATTTCTAGAACCAAGCATGCCTGGCACAGGTAAGCAATAAATACTTTACGGTAGTAAATGCTGATTGTAAAACAGTTCAATTGCAATAGTAAATGTACTATGGTTTGACTTACAGTATTGTTTCAGAGAAATGCAATCACTTGTAAATACAGTACATAGGCTTGAATGGGATTTTCAGTAAAATAGCAGGTAAGTTACTTTTAGATTACTTTTCTTACTCAGTGCTGTATGCCTAAATGCAGCACTGGGACATTTCCTGTAAACAGGTGAGTAAAAGTGTTTTTGTTAAATCGTACAATTTTAAAGAATTTCTTTATGTTTCAAAAATCCACACCTAGAAACTTTTTCAGGAAAAGTGTCATTGTTATCCTATGGAGGAAAATATGGTTATCGATTTTTAGGTAAGTATTTGGTAGTGGGAGTTGAGGTTCTGGGGGTAGACTCAGGGGTCCCCCAGGGTCAGTGATGCACTCTTGTTACACCCTCAGCGGCACTAGGGCGGCCGGGTGCAGAGTGTTGTGGCCCAATGTGATTCAATGGGGGATAGGGGGCCTCCGGTTGGTGGCTGCTGGCAAGCAGGCCACGGGGTTGTGGGAGCAAACCTCCTGGACTTTGACTCAGGGCAAATGGGGAAACAAATTGGCACCAAAGGTGCACCCTCAGCGGCACTAGGGCAGCCGGGTGCAGGGTGCTGTTTCGACGTCGGATGCCCTGTTGTTTTCAATGGAGAGCCTCCGGTTTGCAAAAGCACTGCAGGCAGGGAGACGAAGGACTTCTGGGTGCGACCACCACTTCGAGAGGTAAATTGGGAAGTTAGGGGTTGGTTAGGCACTGTTGGTTAGGGCACACAAGGCCGTGGGGCGCCGGGTGCAGGGGTGCCTTTTGGGGTCGGATCTTCTTACCATCTCCTGGTCGCGGTTAGGGGGGCCTTCTGGATTTAGACTGCAGGCGTCGGCTGGAAACTTGAGGCAGGTCAGGGGTTGCCAAATCTCGGTTCAGGATCGCCGGGGTGACCTCCTCGTGGTGTTTGCCCTCTCGGGCCGTGGACGGCGGGTGCAGAGTGGGGCGGATTCGCGGTCTCCGGCTGCTGCCAGAGGTTGCAGTTGAACAAATCCGGTGTTCACGGGAGAACCAGTCTTTGGAAGTGAAGGCAGGCAGGACCTCCAGGGATTTTGAGGTTGCTGGCTGCAGGACACACCGGGATTTCGCAGGAGCAGGTTCGAGGGGGAGACAGGCCGGTAGGGCTGGGGCCAAGTCAGTGAGCGTCTTCCTCTTGTTAGCTGCTGCACGGCTGTTCGGTCCTTCTTCTTTTCTTCTTGTTTCTTGTCTGGATCTGAGGAAGCAAGGTTCAGGGGTGCCCCTAAATACTAGATTTAGGGGCGTTACAGGTAGGTAAAAGGCAGGGACCAATGGGTCCCTTCCCTGGGGTGGGTACACCCCCCATTATGCCACCATCCAGTGGGAGGGGGGATGTGCCTGTCCCTGGTTGGCTGAGTCCCCCCCTCCCCCCATCTTCAAGGTGGCGTGGACTGAGAGTTGTGCTTCACCTCGCCTCCCCCACCTGAGGGGTGGAGTTGGCAGAGGTGGGCACACCTCTCTTCCTCACTTGTTTTTCCCGCCCGTTCTCCCGCCCAAAGTGGGGGTCAGAACCAGTGGGGACCAGTTGCTGAAAGCAGCAAGTGGCCTGGGGAAGCTCACAAAGGCAGCAAGCCTTTGAAGCTTCCCCTTCGTGAACCCAGTCCATCCTGGGGGAGGAGGCTTGGCATCTCGTCCCAGGATGTGCATTGTTTCAGGCCCCAGAGAGCAGCAGGCTCTCGACCCAGGGATCCAGAAACATGTCTGGTGGTGGCAGCTGAAAGCAGCCACTCCGCCTGTACACTAGAGGTAGGTTAGTTTTCAGGGGGCATCTCTAAGATGCCCTCTGTGTGCATTTTTCATTAAATCCCACACTCGCATCAGTGTGGGTTTAATGTGCTGAGAAGTTTGATACCAAACTTCTCAGTTTTCAGTGTAGCCATTATGGTGCTGTGGAGTTCGTAATGACAAATTCCCAGCACCATATACTCTTCATGGCAGCACTGCACTTATAATGTCTAAGAATGGACTTAGACACTGTAGGGGTACAGGGCTCCTGCACCTGTACCCTCACCACTGGTATAGTGCACCCAGCTAGAGGGATGACTGACCTATGCCAGGGCAGTGGGTTGTAGGCATGGCACACAGAGATGTGTGCCATGTCGACTCTTCACTTTGTTCTGCACCAAAACACGCAGCCTGCAAAGGCAGTGTGAGAGTGTAGTGGTACAGGACCTCTAAGGGTGGCACAATAAGTGCTGCAGCCCTTAGAGGCCTTCTCTGGTCACAGTGCCCTGGGTACCTGTGGTTCCATTTACCAGGGACTGACCTGTGGCCAGAGATGCCAATTGGGTTTAGGCTTCAATGCAGTTTTAGGGAAGGAACATAGGCCCTGGGTACCTGATTAGCAGGAGCCCAGGGCACACTCAGTCAAAGTACATCAGCAATTCAGCAAAAAGTGGGGGCAACCATGCAGAAAGAGGGCACTTTCTCACAAGACCCAACTGCCAAGCTAAGAATATATATTTATTTCGGGGGTTTCACACCCCCTAACAACCCCTGCCCACAGCTATGTCCCAGGCTATCAGTGCACATGGGTCAGACTAAAGACAGAGCGGAGGAGTCAGTAATGGCTGTGTGCAAATATTAGCATGCGTTAATACTGAGCGATGCTGCAAATATGGGTAAGCACTGAGTATTACTTAGTGGAGGTGCATGTCTGAACATGTACGGATGATTACTGTAGGAAAGTGCCCTGTTTGTATGCCCCCCCCACACTTTTTGCCCCAATGCTGATGGTTATGATTCTGAAAGTGCAGTCGAGCCTGTTGCCTATGCCCCAGTGTCAGTGCTCTTGCCCTAAAACTGATATATGTAAATTGGTGACCTTAATTGGCAAAGGACTTTAACCCACTTATAAGTTCCTGGTAAATGGGAGGTAAAGGGGTCACCAGGGCCTGAAGCACTGTTTGGGCCACCCTGAGTGACTCAAGTACACAAATGACAGCAGTCCTGCCATTGCAGACTGCAGGAGCTGTGCAAACTGCTCAAACTCGACTTTGCGCTCACCATGTGTGGCAAGGTCAAAGCACTATCGTTAATATACGTCAGTCATCTCTAAGGTAGGCCTCCTGAGCCCAGGAGGTAGGGTGCAGTATATTAAAGGTGAGGACATGTAAGTGCAAGTTTATATGTCCCTTTAGTAGCCTTTTCCATTAAAGACTACAATAAATAATCAGCAGTCCATAGGATAACATGGTCTGGCACCTGGGCACCGCGAGGTAGCCAGCTCCATTTTGGTTCCGCTTAAATATGTCGTGTTTGGTATCAAACAACGTGTCTCATCATCACTGACATGATTCATGCCAGGTTGATGTGAAATGCACCTAGGTGGCTACCTTAGAGATTGCCCACCTTGTTGCCCCAGCCTTTCCTGTGCTCTGGCTGTCAGCATGCAGCTGCTACCGCCAAGACAGGGATCTGAACCCCTGCTAGGAGGTGTGAACATCTCCAGGAGTCAGGAAAAAAGGCCCGCCCCCGATATGCATCCAGACTGCCTCCCAAAAGAACAAACAGCCCTCCTCCTACCCCCAGGCAAATTTGCAGACGGGTAGGTGGGAAAATTATGTAGTCAAGAGGTGTACACCCCCAGAAGGCTAGCCGCATCCCTAGGGTGGGCTACCTGGTCTTCACAGCTGAGGAATACTTCTGCCATTTTTGAAAAGTGGTAGAAAAGAGGGTTCTGGGTAGCAAATGTGACACACACCCAGATTTCGTCACTTCAGGGACGGATTAGCCACTGGGGATAGTGGCCCATTGGCCATTTGCACCCACACCCCTAATGCCCCTAAGTCTAGGATTTAAGGGGCACCGCTGACACCAGAACCTCAGTTCTGATCTGACTTGCAACGAGGGGAAAAGAAGAGGCCCGTGTCTGCGACAACAGGATCTGCACAAAGCAAAGGTGTATTACTCTGCACCTGTGGCAACCTTCCTGGAATTGCATGACTGCGACTCTTCCCCTACCAAAGACCGGTTCCCCCAGTTGAGAGCCAAAGGCAACTCCACACTCCCTTGGACTAGTGGCATTAGTCCCATGCAGTCCCCAACAGCGTACCAGGACCAAAGAATCACTGGCATTGGGGCCTCAGGTGGAGTGCCCAAAAGTAAATGGTCCAGTGCATTGTAAGAAACATAGTCCTGACCCAAAGCAAGTTTCAGGTGGCTAATGTTTTCCCCTGGACGTCGAAGTGTTTTCTAGCTGACCTTACTGCTGCCAGGCTTGTTGGTGTCCAGTACGGCAACCACCACCTTTACTCAACGCTGCATCTCGAGGGAATTCTGCAACACCTTCATCAAACACCAGCAGTGTAGTTGTCGACTTTTTGCACCCATTTCCTCACTAGCGGCAAAACCAGCTCCCCCTTGGCTCCCGCTTCAGCACCTCAGACAGTCAGGACAACTCTGCACCCGGGCTTCTTGAGCCAGATAAAATCAAACTGACTGTTGTGGTTTGGTCCTGGAACCTGCATCACCTTTACCCTCCTTGGGTTCCATGCAACTCGACCTGCAAGTGACCGATTATCACTAGTGCTTTTTCCCCATTGACCGCAATGATAAAGTTTTGCAGTATGGTTTTGCATTGATTTAATATTGCTTCTAAAATCCATAACTCCGGTTATATGTAACTGATTGTGTTCGTTTTGGTGTCTAAATTAACATAAAAATCTGCTTTATTTTTTATAAATTGGTGTTGGCTTTCTATTGAATCATATCAATTACTTACCGTCCATGTTGGCACTCTGAAATGCTTAACACATGTTCCTCTAGTAAAGCCTGACTGCTCTTGTCCACACTACCAGGACTGAGCAGGATTTATTATTGTGAATCCAAGGACCATCTTCGATGTATTGTGAGAGTATTACATAGAGCAGTCTAACCAGCCACACAAAATAATACTCAACTTTCCTATAATTACTGAGTGACAGAAAAAACAGGACCGGCATAAAGGTGGATAATCAGAGCACAATGGTGACCTCTCTTACACAAGACTTGCACTGCCATAGTCAAAATAATTTTTGGTATACTGTAGGCATTGTTTATACAAGGGTGCCACCCCATGTTGTGTACTTGTAGTGGCATATTGGTAATTATTGGCATTTTTATAACATTATCACTACAGGTGACTGAAACCTTGCCCTTTAAGAATGATGTCACCTGTCTGCATTCATCCATGCACACACTCATCCAGCAGTCATCTTCTATGCACCCACCTATTCAATCATTCTTTCATGCACTCACACATCCATCCACTCACCCACCAATTAACTATCCATGCACTCAGTTACTCACTCATTCATGCATGCATTACTTTCCCACCCAATCATGAACTAATTTTCTCCTTCACCCACTGAACCATCCACACAACCTGGTCTATTAACAAAGAAGCATCTTTACTAACAAAATAGCCAACTCTATTAGCTTTGCCAATGCTTATTTAATGGATGGAAGCAGAATTTCTCATCAAATACATCCAATCTGTGAGAAAAATGTGGTTTCGATGACCTCTGCATATTTTCAATGATTACATGGTTCTTACAATATTTTTCTGTTTTGTTCACATAGAACACACAGAAAAGTTGGGACGATGTTCCGCAAACATGAATTGGTGTCTTTTTATCTGACAATAGTCCAACCAAATTACATTATGCAACAGCCCATCTGGGTATAAGCTTAAGTTATTCACAGTATGCATTATAGACTTATACCCACTCACCAGAATCCTAGTCTCCGCACAGTGCCCTAAAGTCCGCACAGATTGTCTATTAGGCTGTGTTGAGGTTCGATCTCATCTTTCGATCATTGTTAGAAATTGGGTCTCAAGTTGGCAGAGGTTTGCACCCTGTCCAAGTAGGGGCCACAATCCTAGGTAGGGTAAGTTAGATACACAACCTAAATTAACCTGTGCTCACTCTCTGGTAGCTTGGTAGTCAGGCTTAACTTAAGAGGCAAAGTGTAAAGTATTTGTGCAACACAAAATTTATAGTAATGCAGTGAAAACACCACAAAAAAACTCCACACCAGGTTAGAATACTGGAGAATATTTATCTGAGTAAAACAAGACCAAAACGACAAACATCCAATCAATAGAATTTGAGATATGAATTTTTAAAGATTAAAAATCCAAAAACAGTGCTTAAAGTCAATAGGACTTAACGGTTACTTGAGGTAGCGCTAGACCGGTACAAATCCAAAGTTCAGGCTGACCGCGATGGAGGGCATGCCGGCTACAAAACCCATGTGGGAACCGCTGAAAAAGTACCTTGTATGGAGCAAAGCGTCGACGCCGAGAACACGATGCATCGGTCTTTTCTGCGCAGTCGGGCTGATATGTCAGAGTCGAGCCTCGCAGTCAGTGTCGAAGGATCGCCGCTGTGTCGTCGTTGTTGAGCATTGCAGTCGGTGTCGAAGGAGCGGCACTGCACTGTCATCGAACGTCGTAGTCAGGACCCGTGTTGTCGTTGAATCGCCACTGCATCGGAGGGCACTGCATCGGTTCCAATCGGCAAAAAGGGGCCACTGCCTCGATTTTTGCCGAAAACAGCTGCAGAACCCACTTTTGCGGCCTAGGACTGGAGGGGGGCACCTCAGGCAAGAGTAGGACTCACAGATGGCAGAGTCCAGCTGCACCAGCAGAGTTGCAAGAAGTCTTTTCCATCCCTGAGACTTCATATGTATGTTTGGTGCATATGAGTTCACCAGAGTAATATGTATGGAGCCAAACAGCCCCTGGACTAAGATGTATCACATCACAGGGTCTGAGAGCGTGTAGAAGTGGTGGAGTAATTTGATCTGTGAATTAGTATAGCCACCCCTCTAGAGTAAGTCGAATAGGAGGCAAAATACCAGTGATCCTCCAAAGTCTTGTCTAGGGGCGGATTCAGTGCGGGAGTCAGGTGCGTTTCTTGGAGAAAGGCCACACTGATTGGATGTCGAGTTAGATATGCCAAAACCTGGTGGCACTTTCGTGGGATGCCGAGCCCCCTAATATTCCAAGTGAGGCATTTTAGAGCCATGTAAAGGAATGTGCGTGAAGGGTCCTGGTCTCATCAGTGGACCCATATGGGAGAGCTACACCAAACAAGCAGTCGGTCGCAAATGGGTTGTATCGTGAGCTGTTAGTTGGGCATGCATGATAATAACTAGAAACATTCCCCATCTGAACCCTCCCACACAGGTACCCAACTGCCCTGCAATTCCTTCCAAATACCGCCCCTTATACATCCTATGCAGAAACAAACAACATAAGCCTCATATTTCAATGAGGTCTAATGGCACTTAGCATAGAAGGGCCAGAGAACCTATTAACATGTATCTGGACTCTGTTCTTAGAGAACCAGGGGCATCTGTACTGCCAAGGACTATAACATCCAAAAAGGATATTGCGCAGTGGGCCCTCAGTTCACTTGAGGCCAAAGCCCGGTAGTTCTCATCACTTACAACTAGTATATGCCGCAGTTAGTGCACATCAAGGTGATATTGCATTGTCTATCGCCACCTTGGTTCCCTCTATATCATGGAGGTACTGCACTCTTGGGCTCATGTCGCCAATAGTCTTGCGATGTTTCTTGAGAAGCGAGGCCACTTCTTTCGGAACTGTGATGATCAGTGTTTTGCCCTATGTGCAAAATATTTAGTTGCGCCGTGTATAGCATGACATACGGAATGTCTAACTCTTGTAGTTTTTTCTCAACTGGAGAGAATTTGCGACACACGTCTTGTACACTCGAAGTAAAGTCTGGCAAGAACGAGATCATGTCTTCATAAGTAACAGTGTATTTCTATCTCGGAAGTCCTAGGATGGTGTTGCGGTCTCTGAAGTTTAAAAGTTTTGCAATAATAGGCTGTGGGGCGCCCGGGACTGGTCTGGGGGTTAGCCAGCGGTGTGCACTCTCCCACCACTAGCATGCAGGAGTTGGGAGTCCACCCCAAAAGTTCCTGGACTACTTTTTCTACATAGTAGTCCTTTCTCCCCATCGCCATGGTTTCTGCAACTCCCAGGATCCTGATATTGCTTCTGGGGGATCGTGCCTCTAAACCTTCATTTACAGTTTAATCTTTTCCAGTTCCATTGCCATCTCTTTTAGGAGTGTGTTGCACTGTGCCGCAACATCCTCTACATCTGAAATTCGGGGTTCTGCCCTTTCAATGTATACCTGCTGTCAATCCAGACGTTCCTTCAAATCGTCCAGCTGGTGAGTGAGTGAGTGAGTCGATTTTCGAATCAATGGTGGAGAGGCTGAACCTCAATCCCCATAGAAGAGTGACCTCATGACAGACCAAGGATTCTGCTTACGCCACCTCACCACCATCTGCCACTGGGCATTCTACATGTTGTGGCTGTCTCTGATTTTTCTGGGATTCAAAACTGAGCCAGGATTGCTGGTCAGGTTTGCTCATGGTAGAATCAGTCACGCTGTGCCACAGTTCCAGGCAGGGGCCCACGTCACTATTGCGTTACCAGAGAGTAGTTTGGAACAGGCAGTTATCAATGTAGTGTTCGGACTCCAGCGCCCATCGACTCACCGTGTGATAGCGCCCTGGCCAGTAGCAGCTGTACAGTACTTTATAGGGCCCCAGGTTCGCTGGGCTGGGGGGGAGCTGCCATCAAGCAGCTGGCTTATTAGTGGAGATGTAGCATGGGGGCCTCTGGAGGCATCTAAAAGCCTGTGATGACATGAGAATGCCGCGGCCAACAGATCCGCATCCCCCAGTTCTCCAGTGTTCCAGACCGTGGGAAGGTACCCTCAGGCGCCCGCTTTAGCAGTAGTAGTGTGGCACAGGGGTTCTCTGTAGACGTCTGCTGACTCACCCCTATGCGTGACCGCTCATGTTCTCCCTCTGAATGGCATCAAACATTTAGGAAGGCCGACGGTGCAGTGAAACAGCCACCCACCCTCTTCCCCAGCCGGGGCTGCACCGGCTTGGATTAGGCCTTCTCCCTTGGACTCCCTGGGCTTGTCTCTGGCCCGGGTGCCGCAGGGCCTGCAGAGCGTCAGCTGTCATCGCCTAGGGAGGAGCGGGTGGGTACACCCTCTCCGCCTGGAAGCCGAGCAGGCCGCGGATTGGTTTCCTCCAGCTCATCATCACTTGCTTCGCCCCGAGAGCCAGCAGTCACTTCAGGCGTTGCCCTTCAGGTTCTCCTCCTCTGACCTGGGTGAGTGAGGTGGCGGCGGCGGTTCAGGTTAGCAGGATGTTGTTGCAGGATATTCGCTCAAGCCCACTGAACCAATTCACACAGCCACCATCTTTGTTCAGGCTCTCTAGAGCCCCCAAAAGTAAAGGAGCCTTGAGGCTTGGGCTGGAGGGGCGATAGACTAGGAGGTTCGCTGTCCCTGCGGGCCTGGACGTTGTGTACTGATCACTTACCCTGACTGCACTAAGAGACTTTTATTGGGGTTGTGGGCTTTGGTGTTGTCTATAAGCAAAACACCAGCCAGCCTTTAAAGAGGCCGAACTGCTGGGGATACTGCTTTGCGGTGTGAAGAGACAGAGGTGGCACAATGTGGCTCTACTTGCTTTAAAGCTGTAGGAAACTGGTGTATTAGTTGGGGTGGGTGAATACCCACCTTAAATAATTGTCAAGGAGAACCACTAAATTAACTTGAGCTCAACCCTCCGGTAGTGTAAGCACAGAGCAGGCAGGTTTAACGAAGAGGCAATATACAAAGTATTTATGCAGTAATCAAGCAGTACTATAGTCAAAACACAATTATGAAAAAAACCAAACCAATTTAGGAAAACAGAGTACATGTTAACAAATAAAATGACACCAGAATGACAAAATTCCAACTAGTAGAACTGGAGTTATGAATTTTTAAAGTTTGTCTACGTTGAAAAATCTTCCACTTGCAGTCTGACAACTGGGAATATTCTACAGGTGAAGAATCTGCGGTTAGAAATATCCATTAGAAAAAATTACATATCCTTCCAATCACTACAGTTAGAAAATGATCTGTTTCGAAAGAGATCGAATAAAGATTTTATTGATTGATTGATCTACTGAAAGTAATTGTACTCAGTTATTATATATCTAGATGTAATACAGAACTCAGGTTGCCAGGACACTGCTTCTTTTTTTTAAATTATTTTATTTTTTATTTTAATAGCCAGCAGCCGTTACATACATAGAACACATACATAATCAAACATGGGGAAAAAAAAAAGAGAAAGAGAGAAAACAAAAACCAAAAACAAAACAAAAAGAGGGAGGGGAGATAAAAGGGAGAAAAGAGCGTACAAACGTGAAGAGAGCGCATGAAGGAGAGCGCGTAGCATAATAAATTTAAATCCTTCCACAATACTATACATCAAAACATATTAACAGCCCTTCGAGTAAAACCAGGTGCAGATTTAACAGTTCGCAAATACATACTGGATACAGAGAGGCAGGTTATAAAGAGATAGCGCCTATGAAAGATATTCCGTAAGAACCCCCCAAATTTTTTTGCCTAATCTCTGTTTCTGTAGCCCTTTAATGGCATAGAGGCTGGTTTCTAATTTACATATCGCAAGCAGTTTCCCTCTCCACATTTCAAACGAGGGGGGTTCTTTCTGACGCCACAATGATGCTATGCAAAGTCTAGCCACAGCAACGGCTATGTATACTAAATACCTGAAAGTGTATATTCCCTGCGTTAGCATATCATCTTCTAAAACCCCCAACAACATAACTTGTGGCGTTATCACAATCTGCACCCCTGTAATTTCCGTCAAAAAAGTCTGTATCATATTGGTTAGTTGTTTCAGTTCAGGGCATGTTGCAAACATATGGACTATATCAGCCAGACCCATCCCACATCGAGTACATTTATCCTCATTCACACCCCCCCAGCGAGCGATTTTTGCCGGTGTATAATACAGATTAAACATAGTTTTATACTGTTGTGTTCTGAGATTGGAGGAGATTAAGAGTTTATCAGCTAATCTAATTGATTGTGACAAGATTTTTCCATCAAGAGAAAGTCTGATGTTCCATTTAGCGTTTTGTGCCTCTACATCATCCTTCAATATTTCAATAAGTGTTTGGTATATGTTTCCAATCCTTTCCAGACCCTTCACAGCTTCTAATGATTTATTTTTCTGTGCTAACCGTGACACATCACCTCTTTTGATCAAATAGTCACGAATCTGCAAATATTTTAAAAAAATCTGCTTTAGGGAGATCGTATTCAGACATTAATGCAGCATATGTCCTAACACCCCTGTTATCTACTAAATCTCCTAACGTCTGTATTCCTAGATTCCTCCATCTATTTAAAATGCCTGTTGAAAAGATTGGGGGGAGTAAAGTAGAGGCATCAGTTGGGGTGTAGTAATTGATCCTACCTATCTGTAAATATCGCCTAATCTGGAGCCAAGCCTTATGAGCAGCCAGGACCACCTTGAAGCGGGTTTTTTTATAGTAGCTAGGCTCCAGAATCTTTAAAAAAACTTCTCTCCGTTGTAGAACCTAATAATAACTGATAAATATGGGGTATATCATTTGTACTATCCTCGTTTGCCCCCACTAATAAAATTCCCATATATTGTAGTAAGCATGCCCAATAATAAAACTGAAAATTGGGGACAGCCCAGCCCCCTCGCTCCCGTGGCAGGGTCATAAATTTCATAGCTCGGCGGGGTTTCCCCTGCGCCCACAAGAAGCTGCTGCATATAGATTGTAACTTCTGAATCTGTTTCCCTGTGATTTCTAAAGGAACCGACCTAAAGAAATAAAGAACTTTTGGTAAAATATTCATTTTTAAGACGTTACATCTTCCCATCATTGATAAATGTAGACCCTCCATCCTATCCAATTCCTTTTTAATCTTCCGTAACATAGGATCCCAATTAGATAGAACCATCGTGTCAAGTCATGCATTCAGCCGAATCCCCAGATATGTAGCCTCCTTCATAGCTCTAGGATCATTAAAGTGTACTAAGTCTGTGCAAACAACCTGTGTTTTGGCTAAATTTAGCTTCAAACCTGAGCTCCTCCCATATAATAGTGCTAGTTGTTCCGTCTCTATCAGAGTGATGACCGGATCAGATGAGACTATCGCTATATCATCTGCGTATGCTAGTATACTGACCCGCTCCTGCCTGAGACCTAGTTGTGTATTTAGCCTATGTTCTAATAGGTTTAGGAACGGGTTAATATAGAGCGCAAATAGCAGAGGGGAGCAGGGGCATCCCTGTCGGGTACCCCTTGATATAGATACGGGATTCAACTCTAGCCTCAACGCGCAGACACGGGCATTAGGTGATCTGTACATAGCTTTAACTGCCTGGATAAAGCCCGTGCCGAATCCTTGCCACCTCATTGTTGCCCATAAAAACTCCCAGGAGACACGGTCAAACGCTTTTTCCGCATCTAGTAGTATCACTCCACAAGGTAGTTTACGAGTGTTGGCAATGTCCAGCAGCGTCGTGACCCTACTTATATGGTTGACCGTGCCCCTCCCTGGGATGAATCCGTGCTGGTGAACCGAAACTAGAGGCGTAATCACTCTGGAGAGTTGTGATGCTAATATTTTTGCGTAGATTTTTCCATCGCAGTTCAGGAGTGAAATTGGTCTAAATGAGCCTGGTAATGTAGGTGGTTTACCTTTTTAAGAAATATAATAATGCTGGCAGCATCCCATGATGCCGGTGCAGCACCCTTTTGTACCTCCCGAAGTACGGTTAACATAGACTGTATTTCAGGTAAAAAAAAGTTTATAAAATTCCAGAGGGAGCCTATCGGGGCCAGCAGCTTTCCCTGTGGCTAAAGAGCAGACAGCTTCTACAAGCTCTTCCATCGTAATAGGTTCCTCTAACGCTTTCTGATCCTCTTCATTCAGCATCCCCCTGTGAGGATCTTTATAAAAATCTCCTCTCCCCCCCTGAATGTGACGATCTTCTGAATACAGCCCCTCATAGAAGACCCTAAAGACCTCTAAAATACCTTCTGGTGTTTCTATTATGTTCCCCCTTAAATCTTCAATTGCCGATATAGTATTTTTTGCCTCCTTAGATCTGATCTTCTTTGCCAGGCATCTACCAGTTGCCTCGCCAAACTCCTAACACTCTCTCCTAAAAAGATGGTATTTATTTGCAATATCTTTGGCCCACTCCTCATTTATCCTAGCTTTGCAACATGCTACTTCGGATTGTGCCTGTGTAATGTCCAATTGCCGCTGAACCGCCTCCATCAATGCATATTCGGCATGGCGCAGGCTATCATATAACGTCTGTTGGTGCTGCCTGAGTTGCTTTTGTACATGCAGCCCAAAACTTAGTATTTCACCCCTAAGCCCTGCTTTCATAGCATCCCACACTATATCACATTTAGTAGAATTTCGGTTTATAGACAAGAACTGAGTTAACCATTCTCGCATGTGACATATAAACTTTGCATTTAATAGTAACTTCCTGTCAAAGGAAAATGCGCCTCGGGTGCGTATCAGGCCATGCATTGTAAGTTTCAACAAGAGAGGATTATGGTCCGAGGTAATTCGGGGAAAGATCTGTATGTGTGCGTCTACTAAATGAGTTTTAGTGACAAAAAAGTAGTCTAGTCTGGCTAGCTTTTGGTGAGGGCAAGAATAATATGTGTACCCTGGGTCTGGACGTTTTAATCTGGGCCAAACATCGATTAAACCATGCTCATCAACAAGCTGCTGCAAGGCTCTGTATACCTTAGGTTTCCTGCCGAAGTATTTATCACCCCCCGGCCCATGTCGCACTTCCCCCATTTGGATATTAAAATCCCCCGTCAATACCAGAGGGGCAGCCCAGGTGGCCAGTTCTATATTCAAATATTCAATAACCTGAGTTTCATCATAGTTTGAGCCGTATACAGAGCATATTGTACATTTCTCATTGAGAGTTAAACATTCAATCACCGCCCAGCGACCGTACTTGTCTGCTAAGCTTCTCGTTACTTTTAATAAGTTTTTTTTGGCAAGAATAGCAACACCTCTAATGATGGTGCCTTGAGAGGTACAGACCAAAAGCTCATATCCTAATTCCCCTAATATATTACGTTTACTCCATGGAACATGTGTCTCTTGGAGACAAACCACGTCAGGGGACATGTTCTTAATTTCTCGAGCCACTCTTTGCCGTTTGCCCCCTTCATTAAGACCACGCACATTAAATGTGCATATAATTAAAGATGCCATTTTTTTTTTTTTTTTTTTTTTTTTACAAGCAGACAGCGCTCCCCTTCCTTTTCCTTTTCCCCTTTCTTTCTTTTCCCTCTCTCCCCTTCCCCCCTCCTCTTTAACTTCCGATCCTTCCCTTTCAAAATTTCTACAATAGCTACTGACTCATTTTTAGTTTTACCCCTGCAGCACCCACCACCCTTGGTAGCCCCCCCCCACCCCACACCAGCAGCCCCTCCCACCTCCCCACTATTGCCTTCTCTACCAATGAGGGCCCCCCCTGTAACCCTCCCTACCATGGAGGCTGGTAGACCCAACAGTCTACAGTGATGGGGAGCCTCGTGAAACACCGAACCTCCCTGTACCCCCGACTAGTCAATACACCCTACATTGTATTTACAAAACCAACAAAAGAAATTAATTGTAAGGATCTACCCTTAACAAAGAGGAAAAAAAAACCCTAAAGACTGCAAATCAGCAAGAGAGCAAAAAGTTATTTAAAGACATTAACCGGAATTTCAGTACTTATAGTATTCTTCTTAGGCCTTGATTTCATGTAAATATTCTTTTGCTTTCAACTCAGAAGTAAAGAATCTTGTTTTATCTTTATATATTATTTTCAATTTGGCAGGACTTAAGAGAAATGCTTGGGCGTCCTTATCCTTAAACGGATTAATTAGCTGCCGTAACTGCCACCTTTTTTCCACTGTGGCCGGGCAGAAATCGGGGCGAACAAAAAACTCTACGCCTGCCGCTTTTCTTTGTCTATCAGGCCTGGCAAGGACATACAAAGCCTCCCTAGACAAAAAATTAGATAGACAAATCAGTATAGCTCTAGGCCTCGTATTAGCTTGAGTTAATCCTGCTTGATACTTGACACGAAAAGGAAAGCGGTGGGCCCGCTGGATCTCCGTATCCCATGTCCAGTGAGTTAATTCTGGAAAGACTTCAGTGAAAAGTTTCACCACAAATTTCCGGGGGTCCGTACCTTCAATTCCTTCTGGCACACCAAGAATTCTCAAGTTATTGCGCCGGAGGCGATTTTCCATGTCCTCGAGCTTCCAGGATATATCATTCCTGTGTGACGTTAGCGTCTCAGTGGTTGTTTTCTGCGTAGACATTTCATCTTCAAGCGTAGAAATTCGATTTTCTGCCTCTGTAATCCTTTCAGCGATCTCTGAGCAGGATTTGGCCATCCGCCGGATTGAATTCTGTAGTTTCCTACAGGCACATTGAGTTTTTTGGCTTTCTACCCGGCTTTCTTCTCTGTGTGCCATCATAGTTTCGTATATCACTGCCAGTGAAATACTGCCGGAACCCTCTAGTGCTTTATCATGATCTTGTCTCTGGCACCCCCCCATCAACTCCATTCCCATAATTAACGGAGTTGCCCAACTTCTCGGCAAGGGATGGGTCCGAGGCCATGGATATAGCAGAAGGGGCTGTTTTTTTACGGACTGTCCCGGAGCTTCCCATCACATTATCATTTCCAGGAGTCTCCATTGCTTGGTAAACACTGCTGACTTCACTCCACCGCCTACAAGCTAAGCTAGGAGGGCCCTCGGAAAGGTGTAGTGATTCATCGCCTGATGAATTAGTCTGATCGGAGAGTGAAAAGAAAGGTCCCTCTAAGTCGGTATCAGTCGGGTATGTATCATCATTTAACTCCTCATTAGAACCCTCTATACCCTCTGCTAATAGTAGTTTATCTACTTCAATAATTGAGGCCATGACTTCTAGCCTTGTGTCAACAGCAGCCGGGACTGCATGCACCGCATCTATACTGGTCTCTACCACAGTTTCATGCGTAAAAGCCTGTCTTTCCAATGTGAGGCTACGCTGAGAGAACTCCCTCCCATGCTCCATAATCTCCATGTCATGTCCCAATACCCCTGTATTTCCTGAGCTCACCTCCTCTGAATTCTCCGCATGAAATACTTCTTCAGTGGTGGCTTTACCGTTGATCGGCTTCCTCCCCTTTCTGGCTGCCAAGAATATTGCGGGAGTAACTTTCTTCCCGCTGCCCGTCTTGCTTGCAGGGCTGTTACTGCTGTTACTACTGCCGTGGGTAGCGTCAACCACTCCGCATCGTTGTTTGTCTTGGGCCATTTCCGGGGGCTTGCTCTGTGCGGCATTGCCTCCTATGCCGCGCGTCTTTCCGCCTCTGATGTTCTTCGGCGGCATCCTGAACCGTGCGGGGGTCCGATCCTGTCCCGCGACCACACGTAACGAGATTCCTTGCACCGAGCACCAACACAGATGCAGACGTGGGAATCGGTAGCCTGCTGCGCAACACTGCAGTACTGGTAGGTACCAAAGCATTCCCGGTCTCAGCTGCCTATTTCATCTGTTCCGCAGTCTCCCATCGGAGTGAACAGGGAGGTCAGGACGCGAGAGCTCACTCGGCTGAAGGGTCAGCCGCCATCTTGCCTCTTCAAGTCCAGGACACTGCTTCAGTGTGCTTTTGTGGCATAGAACAGGAGGGGAGGTTGTGATCAAAGTTACACCGGAGAGTGATCTGCAGCCCACACCATATCTTTGTTGGGATGGGATTTCGGTACTTGGTTTTTATGGCAGAGGGCAAGGGGGATGAGTGCAATGATTTCAGAGTAAGCGCAATGTTGCTATGAATTAACTTCAGGCTGAGGAATATGCAGATGTTATTGTACTGAAATCTCAAGAAGTTTGCTAATGTTTTGACAGAGTGCTGATATATATCACACACACACACACACACACACACACACACACACACACACACACACACACACACACACACACACACACACACACACACACACACACACACACACACACACACACACACACACACACACACACACACACACACACACACACACACACACACACACACACACACACACACACACACACACACATTATCCTATTGTAAAGGAAACAAGCTATTCAGGGATCTTCCCGAAAAATCATTTCCTTTCTGGGGATAAAACAATAGCCTAGCCAGTCTTTGATGGTTAACATCACTAAGGCTAGCTAGTACAAATCGGTCAGGAGTAGGCCCACACCCCGCCCATGCCAATCTGGCCTAACCAGAAAAAGCCCATGGATGTAATGGACTAAAACCAACATGCTATCCTCTAGGATTTGGAGGCTCTGGAGCTGTTGAAGCCTGGATACAGCACATAGAAATAGTCATCCTTTCACACAATTCTATCAGGCCCAACACTTCCAGGCCCATAATAAACACACATAACCCTCCTAAAGCCAAGGCATGGGGTAATGTATCATTGGATAAGTGGCAATATAACCACAGGCATTGCACACCGTTGGTAAAGGCCTATATTCATGCAAGGAAGCTTCTTAGAAGTGTGAGATACAGAGCCAAATCTATGAAAATATACATGCTGCTCTCAAATCAGCTTCCTCAAAGAAGCAGAAAATGCAATATCCTGACAGAAAACAAATCTTTGCTACCAACTTTCAGGAGATCCTAGACTCCTATCCAGAGATATCACCTGCTAAGTAAGTACTCGTTGCGAAGTCTTTCCAAACAACAGTCACGGGTTAAATCCAGAAAGGAACTGTCATCCTCTGATCACTCTGAGGTCAATAAAATGAGATCTGTGAGGACAACCAGCGGACAGACGCATATGTGCAGCGCTATGAGCAACAGAATGCCGCATTATTATTGTTTGCTTATTATCTGCACAGTCATGAGAGAATCTCTAAACAGTGTCCCTGCAGTGTCCAGAATATGCCTGTGACAACAGAGGCCTTTCACGAAACAGATGTCGAGTCTGTGGCACCAGCTGCTTGCTATGTTCTGAAGGGTACATTGCGATGTTTTGACGCTCAGAAATTGCTTTTTTTCTACATCGCTTGAAATGCTGCATTGTCATTAATAGGATCCGTGTAGGCTCAAGGAATTTGTTCACTTTCTTCCCTCGGGGTGGGTTACCCTGGCCGCTAACACAGGTTCTCTTAATGCAAAGACCGGGTTGTACCTTGTAAGAAGCCCTCAGTGCAGTGCCAAGGCAAGGGGAATTTGGGGGATTCAGTTCTACATCTCAGGCTCGCAGTGGAGTGGAGAGCAGCTGTGCTCAAAGTCTGGTGACCACCAGACGCAAGCGATTCTGAAGAACTTCCAACCAGAGACGTTTTAAGGCATGGACAAAGTGGGCTCTGGCCTAGGAGCCCTCTGATAGAGACAGCTCTGTTCTGCAGAGGGTCTTGCCCTGGTGACACTGAATAATTGTTTTAAATACATTTTCCTTAATGTATTTTAAGGGGGGTGGTGTATGAGAGTTTATTGCAAACATTTTGTAGAGAAATGTTTTGTTTATGTTTCGTGCAACATCCATAAAAACTTTCTTTTAGAACAAACCAGGACCTCATATATGAGAAATGGGAGAGTATCACAGAGATTATTTGCAGTAACATTAGTGAGCTGCTGCTGTGTTACAATATTGAAATCACACTGCCACTATCCCTGAATATTAGATGTAAACGCATTTAGAATGTAGACGAGTGTGCCTGTGCATTCACAGTGACCTGGCCAGAGAGAGCTTGGAAGAGCTCAAATTGGATCATAAATTCAGATCTTTTCCGAACAGGCCCCCCCAAAATACCTTTGGCCCTGGGCCCCCAAAACCCTTAAGATGTCCCTGCTTCCCACTAACCTGAAGCCCACCACAAAGAAATAAGCTGAGCGGGTCTGTCACATGAAGCGGGTGACGCCTTAGGTGAGTGTGGAACAGTACTTAACAATGTAAATTTATATGAGCGCAGACATCCGTATATTGAGTTTCTATATCATGTGCTTGCAAGACACTATGATGCAAAAATGTTCATTTGAACATCTTAAGAAGGATTCCAAATATTGGTTCAACATACTTAAAAATCTCAAAAATATCAGATCTAAACACCCTTTTTAGGGCCTCGTTAAGAGCCAAAGAACCACTAAAATCAGCAAGGAAAGTCAGTTTCACAGTTCAGCATTGCAGTATCACCCCCCAGCATATTGTGTTGATAATGAGGCACCTACAACACATTTTAGGACTACAAATCACACTCATGCTGGTATTTAATCACACTGGGGGTGGGAGGGGGGGGGGCAGAAGGTTATGACACCGGCACGCTGGATTTCCATTTTGCTGGTGAAAAAATTAAAACACTAAAACATAATTAAAAATTGAATTTATGCGCTGCAGGCTCAGACTTCAATAGAATACTGAATTGAATGGCAGATGAGCGATCAGAACAGTTGATAAGGTAGCGCAAATAAAGAATGAAGTTCTTCAGGTTAGACTACATTGCACAATATCACCCTCTAAGCCTATGATGCATGGTGACAGTGCCGAGAATAAACTGTCTTCTGTTAGCCAATTACTTCACACATTATTTATTTAAATGGGTTCCGTGTCGAGTCTGTGGATTTCATGCATTAGTACTGCCACCTTGTGGAAACCTCGGGAAACTTAAACAGCTAAAAATATAAACCCAGGCTAAGGCGATTCAATCTATTACTTTGTAGCCTCTTGGTCACGCGCTTGGGCCGATTCAGCACATTTGTATCTGAAAGAACCTACGAGCGCAAAAATACAATTACGTTTTTAAATTCCTCAGGTTGAAAAGGACTTTAGCTCAGTTGCGGAAAGTATGACAGTAGAAAACCCTACCACAAGGGTACATTTTTCTATGATAGTAAAGTTACGGGGAAAAGTGGGTAGCCGTGGAACATCCACAAACTTTCAAGTTGGATTTTTAGATTTAATCACAGTGCAGAGAATGAACTTCTCTCCAGGGAAAAATATTTCAACTGTGTTAAAAAAGAAGATAAGTAAAATGTGGAAATTCACATTTCCACAATATATAGGTTGGATTTACTGCCTCGTGAACAATTGGTTCTAGGTACAGAGGAGGGCGGAGTCCTGCAAATCTACACCTGTCACGGTTTTCCAGAAGTACGCACTGGGCCAGCGGTAAATTCCATAAATGTTAGAAATCTACTTCAATCACAGGAGAACAGATCAGGCGCTGGCTGTCAGACTTTGGCTTTGTCAATGCCTGTTTTGTGTTGTAAAACTTTATTTTTGGGTAGGTGCTGGGAGATAGATATATATATATATATATTCACTGAAAAAACTAAAGGTTAAAGTAGTGTATTTGGTGTATTTGTCAGTGACATTAATGTTTTGAACTAAAAAAAAAAACAAAGAAATTCATCAGCAATAGTTAGCACAGCTAACTATAACTTGCACCCGCCATGCACTGCTTATGACCTCACACGACATCACTCATGCCCTATTCTATGACATCACTGATGACATCATCCAACGAGTGTGTTAGTTTGTTTTATACTTTACATAGTGGCGGGTAACTACCATATTACTTTCATACTTAATTTTGCACAGCCTGTGTCCAGCTAATTGGTATAAGGGTTTACAAAAACGCATGTGCTCCTAATTCACTATAGGTCTGCAGAGGTATTGAACATGTTATAAATATTTGTAGTGAAGAGTAACTCTGTGTGCAGGTGGCAGTTGACTTGTGTTCATTATGTTCCACACAAGGGTTTTGGTATTGCAGAATACGTTTCCAGCAGGGCCAAGATTCTACGTACTACATACTAAGTATTGTAAGCAGCCTTGAGTTATTAGACAATCGTCTCAGAATGACAATTTCTACTTAACACAGAAGTCTGTATGCACCAGGTACTAACCTATGGACATGTGCTTCTTTTGCTTCAAAAGGTGGGCTATCTGTAAAGTTTTCACTATAGTATGAAGGCTGCAGGAAGTATAATTTTTTGCACCTTCAGACCTTGGTTATTTTAAGTGAATAGTGTCTTTTTTGACAAGTTTTGCATAGAGTATACACAGTTCTTAGTAGATACTTTTTAATACTCTGTGGTATATTTCTCATGAGAGTTTCACTGTCTGCAAACAGTGTGGTACAGAGTAAACTCTTTCCATAGAGTAAACACTATTAACAGTACCCACTTTTCTACTCATATCCACTTAATTTCTCAATGTAGGTTTAGGGACTGTCAGGGGTTTGATACAGGTAAAGAGTGTCCGTAGTAGAGCATTAGTTATGTAACAGGGCTTGACTATCTGGAGGAACTTGGTTTTCCTTGAACATTTGTACACAGATTGAACAACGTATGCAGGTTAGGTAAACCTTTCATATGTAGATCACAGTCAACATGAACTCGGCTACCCATGAAGTTTATGGTATAGGGTCAATGTTGTAAATAACACAAGCTTGCTTTACCTATGGGGAGTTGTATGTTAGCAGTAGAGATGCTTCATATTATTCTGAGCTATTTTGCACTTACTTACATAGCTCTAAGGCATGGGTACTCACAAACTTTCTGTTGGGGGCCAAAATAACAGTGTGGTTTGTGGCCGAGGGCCGCACCGGTAGGGGTGGGGTGGGGGGGTGGGGGGGGGCTAGAGTAAAAAAAGAATCACCTTTTCAAAACATTATTAGACACTGTATTTTTAGGTGCAAGGAGAAACACCGAGTGTGCACTCGTTTTACTGGGTTAGCCCTCTTACTGGCCAAACTGACACTTATACGACAATGGAGAGCCTCCACCGCTCCAATACTAGCTTTATGGCAGAGAGCGGTGCGTAAATGGGGGTTGGTGGATGGAACTGCCCTCCGTTATGAAGCAGCAAGACATCTTCGTATTTTTTTAAAATTATTATTGCGTTTATATATCACAAAACTTTAATAAAAACATGTATACATTTTTTAAAACTTGAATAAATGGGCTTGTTTGTGATTACACTTTGTTTTCAAGTTCTTGGCTGAGACGTTTAGTCTCAACTTGTTTTTCTCTCTATTCTCTGGGATGTTCTCCTGTCAACACTCTCCTGACTCTCTCCCACCCCTGTGTGGACAAGTGTCAGACAGTTTGGGTGGTTGAAATGTCATGCGCTTTCTCCTCCGTGCCCCTCCAGGAGCCGCAATGTGTCAAAGTAGAGCAAAGTGCATCTGGCGACTCAATAGCATGTGTCAGTGATGCAGTCACAGAGCGTTTGGGAAACGAACCATGTTGGTAGGTTGTACATTATCTCTGGGAAATGCATCTTAAGGAAGAAATTATACGATCTCATAATAAAATGTTCTGAAATTATGCATTTACATTTCATGTCATTTTTTTTTACTTTAAAAAAAGTATTATATTTGTAAGGAAAATATCCTTCACAATTTGTTTCTGCAATACATACAGTAAAAAGATAAATCAGTCTGAAGTGATGTTTGGTCTGCACTAGCTCTACAAAAACACAATAAATACATTAAAAAAAAGCAGTTTATTCCTATTTCCATGGACAACAGAATTATTTGTTTCAGTGTTCCTCTTTACCCGGGCTTGTTTGAAAAAATGGTTTGAGTGCATGTCACATGGTGCAAATTCGAAAAGCAAGATAATGGAATTTCTCCATCAGTTCTACTTTTTAGTTATCGCACAAAATCCTCTTAGATTTTTATCTGGGGCCCACAATCACGACTTCAAACTTAGCTGCATCAACCTGTATCCTTTCACCAGTACAATCATCTTCAAAACCTGCTACACGTTGACACGTTGATACAGAGCGTTTTCGGTAAAGAAAACTAAAAACTGAAACACTTCCACAAAGCAGACATGCTTTCCAATAATTATTAGGCATTCCACCCCACCAAGTATTCGGTTTGTTTACTTCCTGAGTCATTTTCACTTTGCTTTAACTTCTTTGTGTAGTAAAAAGATAACATCTGTTTAGGCAGGCTTAGATGCACGACTGAGTGGAACAAACACTTGTTTTTTCGCGGCACCCCCATTTAATTGCAGCCATTGCGCTCCTTGTCTAATTTCGCGGTAATATCGCGAAAGGCTGAGTGGTCCATGAGTACATTACCTGCAAGGTCCGCGGGCCGCCAAGGAAGGCCTGCCGGGCCGCTGGCAGCCCGCTGGCCGTACTATGAGTACCACGGCTCTAAGGTATACCAGTTTAAACAGCAATGTGTACAAAAGAAGCTTGGATGAAGCCCTCAGTGAAGACATCAATGATGTCATTTGAGATGTCATCAGTGATGTCATAAATGTCACAGAAAATGCCATGAGTGAGGTCATATGTGAAGTCATAAGCAGTGCATGGCGGGGGTGAAAGGTAGTTAGCTCATCTAACCATAACTGGTGAATTTGTGCAGTGGTTTTTCAATCAAAATGTTAATGTTGTCACTGACAAATTTATCTAACTATAACGTTACTGTAACCTTTGTTTTTTTCAGTGAATTTCTAGGTTTTTTTTTTTAACGTAAAGTACTATTTAACTATCATACGTAAACGCAACCTGCCGTGGGTGGCGAGGGTTGGCTGCAGGGCTTGGCCTGCGACAAAGCCCTGCGACCAGCTCCCCACAAGAAGCCAACCCCATGCTGCACACAGCCTTCGGCCAGGCCCTGTGGCCAACCTCACACTGTGCAGGGCCTTGGGTTGTGCACGGCGGGGGGTTGGCTGTAGGGTCTGGCCTGCAGCCAAGCCCTGCAGCCAACCCCCCGTATGCAGTCAACCCTACGATGTGCAGAGTCTTCAGATGTGCGCAGTGTGGGGTTGGCCACAAGGCCTGGTTAGGTCCTGGGGATCACATCCACCAGAGACACATTAAATAAAGGGGAGCAGGGCCATGTGCCCTCCCTCCCCCAAGCCTCATTAGGTCCTGGGGATCCCATACCCCAGGGTTTTTGTTTTCTATTAAAATGGAGGGGGGGGGCGCATGCCCATCCCCCCTTTCCAAGCCTCATTAGGCCCTGGGGACCCAATCCTCCAGGGCCACTCTTTTAAATAAAGGGGTGGGGGATGTGCATGGCCCCTCTCCCTAGGCTGATTTCGACCCCAGGGCCAAGCATAATTTTTAGGGGGAGGAGGGCATGCAGTCCCCCCTCCTCAGGCCGATTTCAGCAACGGGGACCCAATCCCCCGGGGCCCAACATCATTTTTAGGGGGGTGGTGCACGTGGCCCCCCTCCCTGGGCTGATTTCGGCACTAGGGGCCTCATTCCCCAGGGCCTTACCCTCTTAAGGTGGGTGACTACCCAAGGCACACACCATACTCGCGTTGGGGGCTACGGGGAGAGCCCCAAGGCCTCCGCGGCCCCAGCAGTCACCCTGCATACAGCGGGAGCCAGCATTAGTCCGCCACGCAGGGAGCAGGTCCTAATGATGCTCCTTCCGGGTGAGAGCAATATTTTCATCTATTTCCCTGCCCACTTCAGTGTAGGCGGGGAAACGGATGAAAAATCTGCTCCGGGGGGCGGGAGCATTTTCAAAGCTCTCGCCCGCTGGGAGCGGACTTGGTGTTTGCTCCCACTTGGCAGGAGATTAAAAAATACTGCTGCCAAGCAAGAGCAAACACAGGTTTCCCTGTATGCGCCGCTGCGGGCAGGAAATCTGCTCTGTCCCGGGGGTGGGCTCCACAGGAAAAAAGCTTGCGAGGCAGCCCTGGGGGGTGGGGTCCCCGGGGCAATTTATGGCTCAGGAAGTGAGGCCCCCCCTCCCTTAAAGTAATTGGCCGTGGGGGTGGAGCATACTTGCCAGGATTTGCGGATCGTTGAGCATACTCACGAGGAGCGAAACACTTGTGACTAGAACAGGGAGAAGGGTGGACGGACACAAGACATGAAGGCCTGTTATGAAACAAGAGATCTTAAACAGCGATATTGACACGGACTAACGTACATTGAGAACATTGGAGGTGAACGGACTAATGTACATTGAGAACATTGGAGGTGAACACCGGGACGGAAATAGAACCGGTCACCAGATGAACGTATACAGTCATTAAATGAAGGAAGACAGCCCTGAAGAAGTCGTGGGGAACTCCCCATACGATGAAACACGCGTTGGCTGGGCGTAAGGAGTTAAGAAATAAAGAGCACAGAAACTTTTACATAAATTGGGATATAAGGTGATGTGTGCTCTGGGTATCAATATTAGTTGCAACACACCACCCATCTATACCTCAGCACCCGCCAATAACAATACTACACACCAACACCACAATGCCATTAATTTCACCAATGCCACCATCACTACCAGTACTAACAAAACCACAGATATCACCACAACATCAACACCACACTGCCACTAATATACTCCCATCATCAATACCCTACCAACATCAATGCTCGCAAAAAATACCAAAACCATGCTACCAATACCACCACCATGAATACCACCAATTCCATCACCTGCAATACCAATACCCCCATCACAATCACAATATCCCCGTCACTACTACCACCACCACCACCACGTCTGCCTTTAACGTACCACCGCTTGGAAATCTATTACTGCTTCTCTCCGTTTGTATGCATTGTCACGTTAAAGCCACACCAACAGGACGTGCCAATTAAACAGGCATTACCACGCCAGCATGCCTTACATTGTTTCGAGAGAAATCAAAAAGGCACAAAAAATAAACAGGACAAAATTCTTTTATGAATGATGTATAATTTTTTGAGTGCTTGGGAGAGGGATGTGAAAGGCAGCGAGTCTTCTAAGACCCTCAATGCTGCCCGGTGCAGGGTTCCACCTCTAATTCACTTTGGGTTCGCTATCAAAATAATGAGGCAAGCGCTGGAAACTGGAAGAGAAGAAAATGGTTTATTTCTCATGAGGAGATCACGTCAACTGAGACACCGGGATGTCTGAGGGAAGTGTTCTGCTGACAACTCCCTTGGCTCTTCCTTTTATACAGGTTTGACACAATGCATTTGTTTGATCAACATGGTTACAAAAGCTTGGGGTCCCCGCCCCGGGCAGGTTGTCACACAAGCCCAAAAGTAATTCTCTTCCCACCCAGGTCAAACAGACAATCTTATCTTGCAGCTGGACCTTGCTTCAGGGTCTAAAACATGTGAGACCGGTCAGATCTAAGAGTCAGTTCTGTTGATAAAAACAGGTCCCATTGTTGGTAATAACAAGTCTTGCTGTTTGCAGTGCAATAAATCATTTTGCAAGAGTCTTTTTGGTGTTTGGAACCTGTTTGTGTAACTAGGTGTAGTGAAGGGTAGAGCGTCCAAAGGCTTGTCTGAAAACAGGGATGAGAGGAAAAACGAGTTTGTGGCAGCAAGTGGCGCTGAGGTTTGTTGTGGCAATAGAGTTTATAGCCCCCAGCACACATACCAGGTCGGTCAGAGGGTCAGAGGGATGCTAGTAAGGGCAGGGTGAAACAAAGGTGACCAACAGAGTACAAAATGGCTGCGATAGATCAAAATGACTGCAACTTATGTGCACATAGAATTCCACCAGACAAGATGGCGCAGGTAATGTTCATAATTGTCATTTTGCTTTTAACAGTGGCCCCTTTGAACATAACTAGCTAGCTTGTCAGTCTATTTCGATCTCCATAATGTCCTGTATCTCTTGATCATACATCACTCATTTTTGTTAGCTGAGTGTCCATAGTCTTAGGGTGTAAGGTAGTTATGCAAAGAGAACACAAAGGTGGTATACAGTGTATACCCAAACAACAACCACATATTGTCAATACTGGGACCAAGAGAATCATTGATATTTTCCAACCCCACTCCTTCAGGATGCCCCAAAGCCAACTTCCAACTGTCCAAGTCTCTGATCCTTGATGAATTTCTGAAGATAGTCTATGGAGATGTTCGATTGCTTCATAGACAGAAGGTGAATTATCAGGAATGTATACACAGCAGCTGGCACCGATGATGCGGCATGCTCCTCCACGGTCCGCTAGTACCACGTCCAGGACCATGCGATTTTGCAGGGTAACCAGACGGACCGCTTGGAGCTCAGCAGTGTTGTTGGTGAGGATGCCAGCAGTGACGTTCAGGGCGGTCTCTACCGCTTGGGACAGATGTCTGATGGCTCGGCTGTTTGCCATCGGACCCCATAGCGGGACGAACCCTTTTGCTGCATCGAGGAACTGTGATGAGGCAGAGTCTGCTTGATCAATGTCTTTAGAACGCTTTTCTCGATGATGCTCTGCAGGGGCTGTGTAGGTTGGTAGCAAAACAAAGGCGATGTAGCATGTGCCCCCCCAGTTTCTTGGGAGCCAGGTGTAGGCTTTGGTTCCACAAACAAAGTACATATTGGGTGATGCAACAAGCGCTGGGGGTTGGCAGTGTTCAAAGTCCTTACAATGCTACAGGTGCTGTGACCCACATTCTTAGTCCCACGGCCTTCAATGCATACAAGGCCAGAGACGTTCACCACAGATAGGGCCACAGTCAGTGTTGCAGCAGTTCTTTTCTTCAGGTAGGAAAAGGTGGCTCTGTTAGGATTATTGAAAACTTGCATTTCCACTCGTTCTTTGGCGGGGACATCAATCTGGAATGTCGCATTGAAGGTGTGAGGGCAGAAGGGGGCGGCTGTCGTTCCTGTTTTGTTTCGCCAGAACTCGTTGTAGAACTGGGCGATTGTTCCGTCGGAAGTGGCATTGTCTTTGTAACTTTCTTGTAGGAGCATCATCCAGGCAAGGCAAGATCAGTGAATAGAAAAGGGCGAAGGGATGAAAGGGATAGAATGTTCAGTGGCATGTGGTAACAGCCCACAGACCCAACAGTTGGTAGCATTGGTGGCAAGATTGTGTTGGTGCAACATCTGCACGAAATAATTATTCCAGAATTCTTTGCGTCGTTCTCGGAGATGTGGCGGTAGTGATACCAGGTAGTGTTCTTTCTTGGTGGTTGGTTGCATGGTGGGTGACAATGTTCTGTATGCAGGTGCATTCTCTTCAATGATCCAGAGTGCGACCATTAGCAGGAGACAGGTGAGAAATGCGGCTACAAGTGCAATTGTCTTTGTGCTGTGCAGGTTAGCAGTCTTGGTGTCTTTGCGGTGGTTTTGCAGGTGTTCAGTTTCTTCCATCATCTTTGAGGAGCTCAACAACTGTTAGGACCACAGACTTTTGTCTGGCGCTTTCCTGGTAGCGTTGTTTGACTGTGCTACCGATCTGAGACCTTGACTCAGTTAGTGGCCTGGTCGTTGGAGCTCCCTCCTTTCGTCGATCTTAGGTTGTACCCTTTCCTGGATGGCACCGTGGGGTCGGGAAATTCTGATAGTTCGAGGGTGTCTTCTTGTGGGTAGCAACTCAGAGCTGGTCGGTCTCTCGCGAGTACTTCCTCTTGCACCTCCACCCCTTCACAGGTTGCCAGGGTTGGAGGGACTCGTTTGCAGTGATGGGCGTGCAGCCAGTTTCGTTTTCCTTGCACTCGGAGGGCAGTTCGGGTGGTGATCAGGACTTGCCAGGGGCCCGTCCACCTAGGCTCCAGATTCTTCGTTCTTTGGAAGTTGCGAATTAATATATTGTCGCCTGGCTTTATTTCATGTCCCGGGCCCCTGGATACGTCAGGCAAGGCTTGCTGCACCTGTTGGTGGATAATTGTTAGCTCGTTTGTCAATTTATGCAAGTAATCCGACATTAATATGTTCGGGACATCGTTAATGGAGGTGGGTCTTGGTGCCGCCCAAATGCTCATAGGCCTGCCGAAGACCACCTCATACGGGGTCAGTCGGTGTTTGGTTGGGGTGGAGCGCATCGATAACAATGCCAATGGGAGGGCGTCGGGCCATTTCAACCCGGTCGTGGCAACTATTTTGGCTAGTTTTAGTTTCAACGTTGCATTGTGTCTCTCTACCAGGCCCGCTGATTGGGGGTGGAAGACGGCATGGAACTTTTGTTTTACCCCCAACCCTCTCAGTATGTTCTGTATCACCTCGGCTACGAAGTGGGGGCCGTTGTCGCTCCATAAAATTCTGCAAAGGCCGTATCGGGGGAAGAATTCTTTCAGCAATACTTTTGCAGTGGCTAAGGCGGTATTGTCGCGGGTGGGATAGGCCTCCACCCATTTGCTAAAAGGGCACACAACCACCAGGACATATTTTAGACCAAGGCATCTCTCTAGTTGAATGTAATCCATTTGAAGGATTTCAAAGCGGTGGTCAGGGACTCCAAACCCTCCCCGTGGTACTACTGTCCCCTTCCCTGGGTTGTGTTGTAGGCAGACTATACATTGTTGTACTAGGCGTTTTGCAGATTCTGCTATCTTGACGTTATGCCATACTCTGGTGATTAGTTCAATCACGGGGGTGGAGCCTATGTGTGCTGGTAAATGTGCCATGGTCAATATGGGGATGAGGTAGGCATTGGGTAACAGCCATTTATTTCCGTCTTTAGTTCTCCAGCAATCTTCCTCGTCTTTTAGTCCCACCTTTTCCCACTCTGTCAATTCGTCTTGTGTGCCTGTAGTCTGTATGTCCCTTACAGTGGTCCTAGCGTCAGTCCATCGTTCAGCTTGTGACCTGGTCACATACATTCGTGCCATAGTTCTGTCTCCTGCCGTGGCTCGGGCAGTAACGTCTGCTAGTGCATTTCCCTGTCCAATGAGATCAGTCACTTTCCTATGTGCTTGGCATTTTATCACTGCTAACTTCTTGGGGAGGAGGACTGCTTGCGTCAAGGCGGAGACTAAATCTCCATGCAGGATGGGTGTACCGTGTGAAGTCAGGAACCCTCTTTCTTTCCATAAGATCCCAAAATGGTGAACCACCCCGAAGGCATATTGGCTGTCGGTGTATATGTTAACTGTCGTGTCAGTCGCTAAGATACATGCTCATGTGAGGGCAATGAGTTCTGCAGCCTGGGCTGAACGTTGGGGAATACGGGCTGTTTCCAGAACGGTTCGGGCTGTGGTGACAGCGTATGCAGCTGAGGTGGTGCCGTCGGGGAGTTTGATGCACGAACCATCCACCCATAGTTCTCCATCTGGTTCTAGAAAGGCGGTGTCTCTGAGATCTATTCTACTCTTTGTTTGTTCATCGGTTAGTGTCACACAGTCGTGTAGTGGAGTCACGCTAGGATCATTTTCGGGTAGGGGTAACAGTGTGGCTGGATTGAGGGTGGTGCATCGCTTTAGGGTAATGTGCGGTGCTAGCAGGGTCAACTCATATCCTGACAGTCGGGCGCTAGTCAAGTGTTGGGTTTTGGTCTGGTTTAGTAGTGTGTCGACTGCATGGGGTACTAAAACAGTGACTGGATTGGAGAGTACTATTCCTTCGCTCTGGCGTATCGATACTGCTGCAGCTGCCACAGCGCGCAGGCACGCTGGCAGTGCTCTGGCTACTGGATCGAGGGTGGCAGAGAAATATGCACAAGGGCATTGTTTTTGACCAATTGATTGTGTTAGGACAGACAATGCACATCCTTCCCTCTCGTGCGTGTAGAGGAAGAATGGTTTGGAGTAATCCGGGGTTCCTAGGACAGGTGCTGAACAAAGGGCATTGCGTAGTTCTTTAAAGGCTGACTGGCATTCGGGGGTCCAGGGGAGAGGTGAGGGGATGTCTTTAGCTAGGAGGGAGAGAAGGGGTTTGACAATGAGGCTAAAGTTCGGTAACCACTGTCGGCAAAATGAGGTGAGACCTATCAAAGAGCGGACTTGCTTCTGATCTTTGGGGACAGGGGTGTCTAGAATTGTCTGGATCCTGTCAGGCGTGAGTTTCCTCCCTTCTTTGGATAAAAGGTGACCCAAATAGGTCACTTGTGATTTACAGAACTGCAATTTCTTTCGGAGACCTTGTGACCATTCTCAGCAAGAAAATGGAGTAGTTTGATGGTGGCTGTGACGGCTATTGGTATGGTGTCCGCTGCTAGAAGGATGTCGTCTACATATTGTATTAGTGCCACTCCATCTGGCAATTGTATGGCGTCCAACTGTCTTTTAAGCGCCTGGCTATAGATGCTTGGGCTCTCGGTGTACCCGAGGTGCTCTGCAAAATCTGTACGAACGGGAGTTTAGGGTGAATCCAAATAGATAGCGGCTGTCCTTGTGTATAGGTATGGAAAAGAATGCGTTTTTGAGGTCAATTACAGTGAAGGTGGTGGCAGTGGAGGGGATTAAGGTCAAAATTGTCGTGATGTCGGAAACTACTGGGTATTGTGGCACTACGATTTTGTTGATCTCCCGCAGGTCAATGATGAAGCGGTAGGCTTTTCCGTCTCCCTCTCCCTGTCTCTTTACAATCGGTAGTATGGGACTATTGCACAAGTTACTAACTTGTGTAACGATATATCTGTAAGAGACAGTAGTTAGTGACAGATTCCTTACCTTAGAATATCCCCAGGCGTCAGGCTGGATCCGGAAAGTTTTTGCGTAGCAGTACCCTTGCGCGTCGGTAGGCGGCGTCGTGCGGCTCCGCGTCCGTCGTCGGCGTCGTGATCGCCGGGATGACGTCGCGGGCAGTACTTAGGCGCCGCCCCTGCGCGCTGACGTCAGTTCTGTACACGACTTTCCGCGCCAGGAACGCAGAGCCATGCAAGAAGCTGACATAGGTGTCTGAAAAATACTAGGGCCCTGAAAGGGATGTCCTTAACCCTAGAAATCAGTTCGCAGAACGGGGAGGATGGGTGTGGCGGTAAGGAATCTGTCACCAACTACTGTCTCTTACAGATATATCGTTACACAAGTTAGTAACTTGTGCATCTGAAAGAGACACGTTAGTGACAGATTCCTTACCTTAGAATAGATACCCCAGCAATACCAACCCCGGTGGTGGGTCTGCGAACAAAGATCAGACAAGGAAGTCCTGGAGGACAGAACGGCCAAAGAAGCCGTCCCTCCGGACCCGACTGTCAAGGCAGTAATGCTTTGTAAACGTGTGCAGCGAGGCCCACGTAGCTGCCTGACAAATAACCGGTAGCGGAACACCGCGGCCCAAGGCCGTGGTAGCAGCCGTTGCCCTGGTGGAATGGGCACGCAGCCCAACAGGAGGCTCCTTCTTAGCCAAAGAATAGCAGGTCTTGATGCACAAGGTAACCCAGCGGGAGATGGTTCGTTTGTGCACCGCCCGACCTTTTTGGCGCCCACGTAGCCAACAAAGAGCTGGTCATCCACCCGGAAGTGTTTTGTGCGGTCGATATAGAAGGAGAGCGCACGTTTTGGGTCCAGACGGTGGAGCCTCTCTTCCTCTCTGGAAGGATGCGGAGGCGGAAAGAAGGTAGGCAAAGTGATGGTCTGCCCAATGTGAAAGGCAGTAACCACCTTTGGCAAGAAGGACGGACGCGTCCGAAGAACAACCTTGTCTGGATGAACAGACAGAAAGGGAGGTTTGCAAGATAAAGCCTGGAGCTCACTCACCCGCCGAGCGGAGGTGATGGCCACCAGGAAGGCTGTCTTTAGAGTCAGAAGACGAAGAGGACAGTTATGCAGAGGCTCAAAGGGAGCGCACATTAAAAAGGTAAGAACCAAGTTCAAGTCCCACTGAGGCATCACAAATGGAACAGGAGGAAAGAGGTGTGTAATGCCTTTTAAGAACCTGTTAACAACAGGGGACTTGAAAAGGGAGGGCTGATCAGGGAGCCTGAGGAAGGCCGAGATAGCACAGAGATAACCCTTGATGGTACCCAGGGCAGAACCCTGTTGGGCCAGAGAAAGAAGGAACAGAAGGACCTCAGAAAGAGGGGCAGAAAGGGGGTTCACAGCCTTTGCTGTGCACCATGCCACAAATTTGTTCCACCTGCAGGCGTATACCACCTTAGTGGAGGGACGCCTGGCTGCCAGAATCACATCACAAACTTCGGGAGGCAAGTCGAAAGGAATCAACTGTTGCCGCTCAATCTCCACGCAAGCAGGTGTAGACTGGACAGGTTCGGGTGGAGGACCGTCCCCTGCTGCTGCGACAGAAGATCCTCCCGAAGAGGCAGACGGATCGGGGGATCTACGCTCATACTGAGTAGCTCGGGATACCAAACTCTTCGAGCCCAGTCCGGAGCCACAAGAATGACTTGGGCCCGGTCGTGCCGAATCTTCTTCAACACTCTGGGTATTAGTGGTATAGGCGGAAAGGCGTACAATAGACCGCAACTCCACTCGTGACGAAAAGCGTCGCCGAGCGAGTGCCGCCTTGGAAATTCCAACGCGCAGAACTGATGACATTGCGCGTTCTCTTCGGTGGCGAATAGATCTAACCAAGGCTCTCCCCACTGTAGAAAGAGTCCTTGCGCCACTTCCGAGTGAAGACGCCATTCGTGATCCATCATGCACCTGCGGCTGAGTTCGTCCGCCCTGGCGTTGAGGGAACCTGCCAGGTGTTGAACCATCAGGAACATGCCCTGATGTTCCAGCCATGTCCAGAGGCGCAGAGCCTCCTGACAAAGGGTCCACGACCCCACCCCGCCCTGTTTGTTGCAGTACCACATGGCGGTGGTGTTGTCGGTGAACACCTGCACTACCTTCCCTTTGACAGAGGGAAGGAATGCCTTGAGTGCAAGTCGGATCGCCCGGAGCTCCAGAAGGTTGATATGGAGCCGGGACTCCGCCGGAGACCAGAGGCCTCTGATCTCCGCCTCTCCCATGTGACCGCCCCATCCCAGAAGGGACGCGTCCGTCACAACTGTATGCTCTGGCTGGGGAAGGGAGAGGGATCTGCCCATGACCCATTGCCGGTTCGAGAGCCACCACTGCAACTGTGTTGCAGTCCCCTCCGAGATCTGGACGTGATCGGACAGGTTGCCCTGGTGCTGCGCCCACTGGAACTTCAGGTCCCATTGCAGAGCCCGCATATGCCATCTGGCATGATTGACCAGCAGGATGCAGGAGGCCATGAGGCCCAGCAGCCTCAGGGTCATCCGTACCGAAACCCAGGATAAAGGCTGAAAGATCGGAATCATAGCCTGAATATCCCGGACTCGCCGTTCGGGAGGATAGGCCCGAAACTGCGTCGTGTCCAGAACTGCTCCGATGAAAAGGAGCTGTGGAGAAGGAATCAGATGCGACTTCGGCACATTGATGGAGAACCCCAGCGAGTGCAGGAGTTCGGCCGTAGTCTGGAGGTGGGAGACGACTGCCTGGGACGAGCCCGCCTTCAGCAGCCAGTCGTCGAGGTAGGGGAAGACTGAAACCCCTGCCCGGCGCAGATGAGCTGCGACCACCGCCATCACTTTCGTGAACACCCGAGGGGCACTGGTAAGGCCAAAGGGGAGCACGGTGAACTGAAAATGCTCGAGGCCTACCGTGAACCGAAGGTAACGCCGGTGGGCCGGCAGGACGGGGATGTGGAAATAGGCGTCCTGCAAGTCCAACGCTACCAACCAGTCTCCGGGGTCGAGGGCAGTCAAGACCTGAGCTAGGGTGAGCATCTTGAACTTCTCCTTCCGGAGGAAGCGATTGACGTTCCGGAGGTCCAAGATAGGACGCATGTCCTCCTTGTCCTTTTTGGGCACCAGAAAGTAGTGGGAGTAGCAACCACGCCCTACTTCTGGGTTCGGAACATGCTCGATGGCCCTCTTGGCCAAGAGGGCCGTGACTTCCTTCTGTAGAAGCACCAAGTGATCCCCTGACATGCGGTGGAATTGAGGTGGCATGGCTGGGGGTGGTCTCGAAGGGGAGGGAGTAGCCCCTTCGGACAATGTCCAAGACCCACCTGTCCGAGGTGATGGGACGCCAGTGGTGAAGGTGATGGCGGACCCTGCCCCCGACTGGCGTGCTGTGCACCTGAAAGGAGGGACTAGGAGGGCTTGGAGGCCGCGGACGGGTTGGAGGTGGTGGCCTGACCCGCACGCTGGTTGCCCGAACCGCCACGGCGGTATCCACGTCCTCGGCCACGCGAAGGCGCTTGCTGCGCGGGCCGTTGGCCGGGCTGTGGACGTGACTGGGCGCCCCTTCCGTGGCCACGAAAGGGGCGAAAAGCAGACGTGAGCGGAGGGCGCACAACAGCAAGGCCCAGGGACTTAGCAGTAGCCCGTGAGTCCTTGAAACGCTCCAGCGCATGGTCTGCCTTCGAACCAAAAAGACCGACTCCATCAAAGGGCATGTCCATGAGTGTATTCTGGACATCCCCTAAAAAACCAGTGGTTCTCAGCCAGGCGTGGCGACGCAGCGCCACCGTCGTTGCAAGCGATCTGCCCAGCGAGTCGGCGGTATCAAGGCCACAGCGGATGGTATATTTAGCCGCATCACGCCCTTCCGCAATGGCGCGGGTAAGCAGTGTCTGGACCTCCTCAGAACACTGCGGCAAAACAGTTGCCACCGAATCCCACAGGGAGTGGGTGTATCGGCCCAAGAGGCAAGCGGTATTAACAGACCGCAAGCCAGCACTGGAGGAAGAGAAAGCCTTCTTCCCAAAGTGATCCAGGCGCTTGGATTCCCTATCCGGAGGGGCGGTAGGGAAGGCGGTTTGGGAGGCAGAGGCTTGGACAACCAAGCTCTCAGGGGTGGGGTGTTGGGAGAGAAACAGGGGGTCGCCCGGAGCAGGGCGATGGCGTCGGGCCACGTTCCTATCCACAGGAGCCCCTGTGGTGGGTTTGGACCAGGCACCCAAAAGAACGTCAGTCAGTGCATCGTTGAACGGCAGCACAGTCTCCAAAGAGGAGGCCTGACGGCCACCGTAGGCAACTGGAGATTCAAGGCTCCAGCAGCTCTACGCAACACCGTTGCAAAATTAGCCCCCTCCTCCGTTGCCACGGGAGGAGACAGCATGCCAGAGTCAGGGGAGGTATCCAGACCACTGGCATCCCCAAGTTCCTCAACCCAGTCCGGGTCAAACTCGCACTGTTGTGTGAGAGGGTCCTCAGACCCCTCCCAGCTCTCCTGGTCCTCCTCAGGTTGAAAATATGGAGGAGGAGGGACATCAGGGACCCAAGGTCTCATCGGCGCCGGAACCGGCATCGGGCGACGCCGGTCCGGCTCCATGTCCGGACCCGGGAGAACCGGGGAACGACGCCGCCCGGAGCCCCGGACGGCGTCTGAAACGGCACCGGGGACATCGGCGTCGGCGGAGGCGTGGTTAGGTCAACCGGCGTCGATGGGGGTTGCGGCACCACCGGAGCCGGGGTCGAGGCCGGGGCCAGAGCCGAGGCCGGGACGAAGGCTGGTGGGACAGGCGACGCCGGGACCGGAGTCGACGGCGACGCCGGAGCAACCCCATCAGGGCCCGCGGGGCCCGAAGGCGCACCGGAGGGACCTTGAGCCCGAAGAGGCGGGCCATGGCCGACAGGAATTCCTGTATATCGGCAGGAGTCGCCCCCGAACCCGGGTAGGGCGGGTACTGCGGGGGTAACTCGACAGGCACGTCCGGGGCCGCGGGGGCGGTGCCGACAGGGACCTCAGCCGAGTCGCGAGACCGGCGAGGCGAAGTCTTAGAGCGATGACGCTGCTTAGACTTCTTGTGCTTCGACTTACCGGAGGAGCGCGAAGACTTGGATTCCAACGAACGGCGGGGACTCCGCGTCCGGCCCCTCGACCTCTCCCGGGACCGGGGCTTGGTGCGGCGCGGAGCCGAATGCCGGACTTCGAGGAGCTTTCGAGACCGCTCTCGCAAAGCCTTAGGATGAAGTTTCCGGCAGTCAGGACACGACTTCGTGTCGTGGTCTCGGCCGAGACAAAAGAGACACTCGAGGTGCGGGTCCGTGATCGACATCATGCGACCACATTCCTCGCAGGGCTTAAAGCCGGGCATCCCTACGACACCTTAGGAGTCGTGAAGACTCGTTGAAGAAACAGTGAAAAAATTCACCAAAAAAGATAGTCAAAAAGTGACTAGGGCACTGCTCTTCCCGGATCTGCGCTTACTGGCGCGGAAAAAGAAGAACTGACTTCAGCGCGCAGGGGCGGCGCCTAAGTACTGCCCGCGACGTCATCCCGGCGATCACGACGCCGCCGACGGACGCGGAGCCGCACGACGCCGCCTACCGACGCGTAAGGGTACTGCTACGCAAAAACTTTCCGGATCCAGCCTGACGCCTGGGGATATTCTAAGGTAAGGAATCTGTCACTAACGTGTCTCTTTCAGACACAAACGTTGCTCACTACTTCCTCTACCACCCTTGCCTCTACCAAAGAGTGTATGATCTCTGTCAGTGCCTTCTCACCCTCTGGCGATATTTTGTCCTGCGGTACGTTCGGTAGGGTTGCGTCCTGTCGTATTGTTACGTGTACTGGGTCAATCATCATTCGTCCTACGTCTGAATCAGCCCTAGCCCATAAGTGTGATGGCAAAGTGTCCAGTAGGGATGCGTCAGCCTCGGAGATGGGAAACATGTGCTGATTAGGGTTCTCTCTATGACGCTGGGCGTTGTCATACAGGACGACACGCACTCCGTCTGGTGAGCATCTGATAGTCGCATGGAAGTGTTTCAAAAGGTCGAGACCCATAATGGCGTCTGGGGTGTTGGAAGAGAGGAGGAATGTCGCTTCGACGCTATTGTTGTCAAGGTTAAAAGGGATCGGTTGGGACAAAGGGTTGGTGGAGGGCGTACCGTCAAATCCTATTGAGGTCACATGTGAGCCTGACAAGGGTGCCCTTGGAATCAGTCGTTTGGATAGTGCACTACGTGTTGCTCCCATGTCTACCAGAAATGGCGACTTTGTGCCCAGGACCTCAGCGGTAACATAAGGGCCTTGCTGATCAACATAGAGCTCGACTGGATCCCTCCCTTGCCTCTGGCTGTCCTATGCAAAGTCGTACGCATTGTCATAATCTGTCTGTTGGTACTGATTCTGTTTGGGATGGTCAAATGTGTTCACTCTTCCTGGCCTTTCCTCGCTTGCTTCACTCGCGTACCCTCTCCCACGTCCTCTTCCTCTCTGTCCACTTGCTATTTCCCTCGCCCCTCTGCCCCTACCAGCTCCTAACAAAGCCGGGCATTGGGTTTTCCAGTGTCCATATTCTTTGCAAAATGCACATTGATCCTGTCCTAGGTCTTGGCGTCCTACATATGATGTCGATGAATTGTTTCTAGGTGGCTGTACTCTAGGGTTATTCTGCTGGTATCCTCCCCTATATTGCTCCCTTCCTGTATTCGCCCCCTGGAGTTGTGCTACCATTACCCTCTCCTTCAAGTCCTTCTTTTTCCTTTCTGTAGCCCTGTCATTTTCGTTTTTCTGATGCTCATAGTACTGGGCCATTTGGAGAATGGCCGCCGGTTTAGATGCTGCCCAACTACTTTCGCTGGCTTGTAATTTCTGGGATACATCTGGTAGTAGTCCTTTGACATAGTTCTGCACAAATAAGTGGTGTCCGGTTGCGGTGGACATGTCTTGTCCACTGTAATCGGAGAACACCGTTTCAAATCTGGAGAAATACTCTGAGACATCCTCTTGTGGTTTCTGGCGGCACGCGGTTACTATGGACCAGTCTATCTTTTCTCTGGGATCAGCGTTTTCACTTTCTGCACTATTTTGTCAGGAAGGTCCAATATTGCTTTAACCGGTTTTTGACCAGGGTTCCGCTGTTTATCTAGTGTGTTAAGTTGTTCCCAGGTATGACCAAGCAGTTCGGTATGGTCTATTTTCCTAATCTGTTTCCACACATCTGTTGGCAAACATAACCCGAAGAACAAGTCTATGTCGGCAAGTGTCATTATTGTTGATCCCAGAGCGGTACCTAGCTCGGTGTAAAAGGCGGTGGGGTTCTTTCGCAAATCCGGTAAAGATTTACGAAACGTCAAAATGTCCTGTCTGTCCCATGGTTGATACACCCAATTGTAGACCACCCTTCCTCTAGCGTCTTGATGGTTCATATCGTCATGAGTCCCTTGTCCTCTAGGAGGTACCCAATAAGGGGCAGCTTCTTTTATCGGCATCATGCTATCTGGTTTTTCCACCGGGGGTCCTGCTATCTTAGATGTCCTGTCCTTATCTATCCGTCCTTGTTCCACGAGGTGACGGAATACCTCCAGTGTGGATGAAAAGAGTTCTGTAACATCGTTGTCGCCTTCATCTCCGGTGTCTACCTTCCTATAGAGAGCCACTAGTCGCTCGGGCCCTACATCTTGGTACTTCTCTTCATATGCAGTAAGAGTGCGGTAACAGAGACGTACAATAAAGTATCGTTTGCGGTTTTCAACATAGGAGTTGCATATGTCAGTTACATGCTCTTCTGTCTCCTTCCTATCTATGAGGGATTTAACTACTTTATCAATGCCTGCTCGCTCATTTTTACTTAATCGCGGGACCCTGGGTGCTCCTTTTTCTTTTGATCCTACCTCTACTACTGTATCCTTTGATGAGGCATTTGGTGTGGGTGACTCGGTGGGAGCAGAGGCGGTGGAGACTGAGGCGATCGTGCCATCTCCGGCTATACTTTGGTGGTCCTGTCGTTGTACTACGGGATGAGTAGGGGCGTAAGGGGGTGGCATGTATATGATTGGGGGACCTAACAATAAATCATCATCTACCCTTTGTTTTGCTGGTAACTGGGGGTAAAGAGTCGAGGGCGTTCTAACAGGGCATTGATCTGATATTTTTGATTCCTGTTCCTTTTTATCGATTTCCTTTTCTTTTAGTTTTTCTTCTAATCTTTTACAGGCTTGGTAAGCTGATTTTCGCGTTTCTTTATCTGGTCTAGCTTCGTCCCTTTTCTTTCTTTGAGCTGCCTCTTTTCGCCATAAGCCAAAACTGTCAAACATGGCTGGTCTAGTTTTCTTTTTGTGGAGAGCTAATTCTAACGTTTCTATTTTAGCGGGATCGAAAGATCCCGTCAGTGGCCACTGATTTACCCGGTCCTTCCTAGTGTATTTATGCCATAGTTTGCTATAAGCTACGCTGGCTAATCCATACTTTACGTACATGTCCTTGTTAGGGGTGCCTTCCGGCGGTGCCGGCTGACTGACCTCTAACGAACGGTCTGGTCCAAAACAATTACAATCAAACAATCTAGAGAAAACAGGCATGACGTATTTATCAGTCAAAATGAATATCTCAATCAATCAATTTAGACAAAAAGTCTGCACTACCTGTCCTTCGCTGCCTGCAAAGAGAGAGAATATTCCTATTCTTTGTTGTTTGCAAGCAGGGAAATGTCGCAAAAAACTCAATATCAAAAAAAGGAATACTAGTATTTCAATCAAACTATTCAATCAATCAATTTAAGTCGTTTTTTCACGACCTTACCCGGACCGAATGGACAGTTCTTCGTCTTCCCCTTCCAGCGCCTGTTTGTCCTCTCACTCCAACAATCAATGCGGCGTTCCTCTAAGGTCCCAGTCAGGACCGCAGGTCACTCGAGAGAGGTCCGTTCGGAACCGGTGAAGTTCAGTCGATCGGCAGCCAGACAAGGGTCTTCTCAGGCAGGTATACCCCAATCGTTTAGTTGTTCACTCCGTCGTTAGGACCTCTCTACCGGACCCACGCGTCGCTGATGGGCCCCTACGCTTGGGCGCCAATTTGTGAAAGGCAGCGAGTCTTCTAAGACCCTCAATGCTGCCCGGTGCAGGGTTCCACCTCTAATTCACTTTGGGTTCGCTATCAAAATAATGAGGCAAGCGCTGGAAACTGGAAGAGAAGAAAATGGTTTATTTCTCATGAGGAGATCACGTCAACTGAGACACCGGGATGTCTGAGGGAAGTGTTCTGCTGACAACTCCCTTGGCTCTTCCTTTTATACAGGTTTGACACAATGCATTTGTTTGATCAACATGGTTACAAAAGCTTGGGGTCCCCGCCCCGGGCAGGTTGTCACACAAGCCCAACAGTAATTATCTTCCCACCCAGGTCAAACAGACATTCTTATCTTGCAGCTGGACCTTGCTTCAGGGTCTAAAACATGTGAGACCGGTCAGATCTAAGAGTCCGTTCTGTTGATAAAAACAGGTCCCATTGTTGGTAATAACAAGTCTTGCTGTTTGCAGTGCAATAAATCATTTTGCAAGAGTCTTTTTGGTGTTTGAACCTGTTTGTGTAACTAGGTGTAGTGAAGGGTAGAGCGTCCAAAGGCTTGTCTGAAAACAGGGATGAGAGGAAAAACGAGTTTGTGGCAGCAAGTGGCGCTGAGGTTTGTTGTGGCAATAGAGTTTATAGCCCCCAGCACACATACCAGGTCGGTCAGAGGGATGCTAGTAAGGGCAGGGTGAAACAAAGGTGACCAACAGAGTACAAAATGGCTGAGATAGATCAAAATGACCAACTTATGTGCACATAGAATTCCACCAGACAAGATGGCGCAGGTAATGTTCATAATTGTCATTTTGCTTTTAACAGTGATAGGTTTGTAAATCAAGTATTTCAATCCAGTAATCACAGGTAACGTCTCGTCAGTGCTGCTGCAGAGCCTGCTGAATTCAAACCCTATTTTAAAGGCTTCCAAATGTCACCCTGAGTAAGAAAGAAGATCTGAGACCAGATAATTTGTTGGGCCCCATTATCTGCGACCATGTCCTTACTGACTTTAAAATAAAGCTTGCTGTCATTAGCATCATTAGGAGAAGCAGTAACCCATTGCACAAGTGAACCATGGAGATTCTTTAATCGGATCTTAAACAGAATGTTTGAGTACCATGTCCTTCAGTAGCCTACATCTGACTGGCGAGAGAGCAAGGCAAACAGTTGTTGTACTGAAGATGAATTGGGAAGGCCATTATGAGAGGAAGGGGTTAAGTCACTGAATAAAGCCTGAAAATTAGCCTGTGGCAATCAACGTATTGTATTGTAAGGTGCAGAGGTCCTTTAAAAGGAGCGACAAGGCAGCATTTCTACACCTAGTAGATAAGGTCTGTTTTCCCCATCTTCAATATCCTCTGGCTGGTCCTGCACCACCAATACCCTTTGACCGTTTGTGGTCGGGTTCTGCAGCTCTAGGCCAAACCCTGCTCTTCTTCACCGTGGCTTGGTATTCTACTACTAAGCTTCAGCCTTACCCCTTCATAAAAGGAATACTGCTATGTTAGGTTTGTCTACGTGATCTTCACCGTGGCTACTTGCTCATCTTTAGGAGCTCGTCCTGTCACTGAAGCAGCTGTGTTTTGTTCAATGGTAAAGCTAATGCTAGAGAGGAGAACGGGTTTGTGCCTCTACTTGAGCACTGATGCTGGACATCGAGCGGTTTGAACTTAACCTTTTAATAATTATATTGATCCGAGTTAATCTTTGGATTAAACATGAGTACATTTACAGTGCAAATTTGGGTATAAATTAAAGTAGGGATTTAGAGAGAGCGGGGCTTATAATTATTACTCTTCATGTGGTGTCGGTGGTGGTGCAGTAGCTCCAAATATATGTGTGAGAATTTAGCCTGTAAAATATGTTTAGTAGCCTTTTAATAATCAGAAACCGTAGATCGAAAGGCCTAATGCATATCTGTTAGAAGGAACTTTACTGTGCCCGCTGAGACATATCCCAGGTTCATGCGCTTGGTACATGGTACATTTTGGTACTAGATGTACAAAGTATGTGCTACTACAGGCAAAAAACTTTCCCACCAGTATGTCAAGCAACCTGGAATCCCGATCAGGAGGCATGATGGGAAAAGAACTGGGCCTCGAAACTGTGCTTGAGCCTCGACGTAGTATGCGCTCATGAGAGTCATACATCTATGGCAACGCTGGATCTTCCCATAGTCATTCAATAGTCCCTGCTGACCACTTGCTAACTGTAGTTAGATGTGGCATCTTTTCCCAAAGGGCTTATATGGTTCAAGACAATGCCTTGCTAAAAGGTAAGAAAGGTTCCCATATTTAGAACTCAAGCTCCAAAGAGTGCACACATCTGCACTGAATAGAAGACACCTGAGGTTTTTAGGATTCACTGCTCTTATTCACAATGGAACTAAATGAACCAACCTCTGAGATGGAGAGATACATGCCAGTACAGGGCAACCCTGCGGAAACGCTCTTTACACTATCAATTGTGGAATGATTGAGGAACAATTGGTTTATGTATCTACAGGAGGCAAAAGACTTACTAATCCCCACCATAGTTAGCCTTAAAAGGATGACTAAAACAAGTAGATTTCCCTGCATCTTTCGCCTAAAGGAAGAATTGAGATCTGACGTCTCACACCCAATGAGATACCTTGGTCACAATGAAAACTTCAGGATCCTCACAGATTTGGCACCTGCAGCACTGTAAGCAGGCACAATGAATGCAGAAACAGAACAGTGGGCAGAGTTGACAAAACCACACTGGAGCATGAAGTGCTATTGCAATCAATTAACTGCTTTATGCCAATTGGTGGAGTAGTCATCGTACTAGGCTGGAAGCAGGTTAGAAGGGGCGTAACCATAGTGGCACAGTTCAATGAAGAAACACTTACAACCAAGGCTTCTGACACTGAAGGCTGTAACTAAATAACTGCAGCAGCGCCTGTGGGAAATCTTCCAGAACAGATAGTCTGTGTGTCTACCTGCAGGCTTTCCAGTTATCGCACGATTCTGTCCCAGGACGAAGACTGTGGATTCGCCTTCAAAACCAAAGTGTGACACCACTCGAAGCCAGATTAGTGCTTCTTAGAGGCTTAGAGAAGATTTAGAATGTGATCACTTACTCTAGTTATTCGTCTTATCCTCTAAAGAGGGCCCTCATGGTGGCCCGATCCTTTTCTGGCATTGCCGCTGCTGAGAGGAACATCCCCAGTGAGAGTGGTGGAACTAGCACTTGTTCGAATGGGCTGGCAGAGAGCACCCACACCTATCTGAACAATGGGTGGCCATAATCGCTCGGACTTTCGTTTACTTCAGAGCTTTGGTATATATTTCATTGTATGGACTGCACGATTTAGTCATGATGATTGCGGGAAATGTGTACTGGAAAGGACTGAGGAGGTGAAAACATAGAACTAACAATATTTACAGGAGTAAAGAACTATGTAGATTATCAAGAATGTTCACAGCTAGGTTGACGTACTTTTTAAAATGACTTACCTAGATTTCTTCTTATTTGCTGCCAGCAGTTTAATGAACTGAAGGAGGAGGAACGATAAACGGGACTCGAATATAGTGACTAGTTTCACCACTTCTTCCAAGCTAAGATTGCCACAGGAATCATTAGACTGCACACTGCCTTCAACAGAAGCCTACAAAAAAAAAACATTTTAAATCAAGTGATCAACATCTTTCCGTAGGGATGAATTTGTATTCGTTCATCATTGCCACAATCCTACACAATCAAAGATAAAACACATATTGGTTAATCTTACTTTAACACACTGTACTGGAACAGACTTTAGATTCCTTGAGACTGTACTAATGTACCAACGTGTACAAAATGTTACATATAAATGTGAGCCCCGCATTAGGCCCTTAAAAAGGACTGAGAGACAACAGCCAGTACAAGGCATTCTGGCATATGAAATCTTCTGACTTCTTAAAGAGACAGTCTGCATGTTCAATCTAGTTTACAATGCCGCCCATTGAGCTGCATTTTCCTTCAAGTTTCCATGGTTATCCTAAGCAGAAAAGCTATGATTTATGATGAAGTGTAGGTTTGAGATTATTTTTTATTTAATTGGAATCCAAACACTTCAAAAAGCATACGCTCAGATGGGCTACTGTGGGGTTATTTGCTTTTAATAATACCAGACGTGCACTTAAAAGTTTTCATTTATGTTAAATTCAAGTGTTGCGGAATCCCCATATGCAGGTGGCAATATTGTAACATGTATAACCAACAATGACAATGCTTTACTCAAAGGCTGGTGGAACGCTGGCAGCTTCTGAAATAAAAAGTGGTGCCTCTTGATGAGACAGTAGAGGTATTCAGCAGCCATCTTAGGATTTTAAGGGTGGTACCAGAAAGGGAAGAGAGCACAACCTTGAACCTGGCCAACTACGCTAACACCTGTAGCAGGAATTCAATCTAGCGTCTACTGTGGCATACTCTGATCTGCATTCTGTCACTTACTTTAATGCGGCACAAGCATATCAACATCCCCCCGAAAAATCAGTTTGTCGAATACATGATTGTTGAGGAGGCGTACTTCACTGCAATGTACTAAACAAATACAGATCCATGTGGCGCAAACTTAATACAGTTTTTGATCAGAAAACTGCAAAACAGTTAGCATCTCAAAGTAATACTGAACCTGCCAAGCCTTCCCAAGCTATACATTTGCTCTTCCTTTTACATCCCAAGTCTGTGCCATGAATGATAACCACATATTAATTACATACATATCATATGTATCACAAATACATTACCTGTAGAGGTTCTTCTTTAAGTTCCTTCCTAATAAGCTGGAAAGCCGGCTGAGTATTTGCCATAATGTCCAGAGCATGAGACAGTGTCTTTAGCTTTCCAGCACTGCTATTTTGACCTAAAAAGGAGACATTTTTCATAAATACTCTGAAATGTAAAAAAAACCACAGATATAAATGTGTGCAATTCTACTGCGCTGAAATAGAGGAATAATACTTTTAAATGCCAAGGCTAAAAAGCTTTGACAAATAAATGAATTGAGCCCAAATCACAAAACCTTCCACCTGTGTTGCCAAAGAGCTGGAATTTCCCTTTGAGCACACACAATTTCCACATTCATGAAATAGGTATCAATCATTTTTGGGGTACGACTTACCTACAACTGCGAAAAATCCGATGACTGACAACATTTTCCAATGTTTGAAGTGTCATATAAGGAGTGGAAAATGGGATATACAACGGATTGAGAAGGGACATTTTTGCAAAAGCCCTCTAAGTCGTATTTTTGTGGGTATTGAAAAGCCATAAACTTGGCCCTAGCATCAACACCTCGCCTCTGATCAATGCACAAGTTTTTCGAATTAAGGAATCTTAAACTCATACAGAAAAAAACACTGTATGATGGGTGAGGTCCAGGATTGTCTCTTGGTTACCAATAGGCTTAGGTTTGTATGAATAGCACATTCCATTCCAGCACACGGAGGTGGAGAGGTCATGTGGTGTTTTGTTAAAGTTTTCTTTAATTGGAGGATTGGTTTTGTGAGGTGCAGTAACATTTATACGCAATTTGTATTTGTTGGAAAGTGGATTATTAGTAGTGGCAGATATGCATTTACCACTGGCAATAATACCACAAACACAATGTAAGGCTCAGAAAAGGTCTTGGAAAATTATTCCCATGCTCAATCCTTGGTAGCTTGGTTGCGAGCAGGCATGCTTAACTTCAAAGACAGATATGTAAAGCATTTAAAAACACCAATTCAGTAAATAATTGAGACACAACACACAATAAGAATCCAACACCAATTTATAAAAATATGAAATATTTTTATCTTTAAATTGACACCAAAACTAAAAAATCCAATGTAGAGAAACGGAGATATGAATTTATAAAGATTTAGCACTATATAGCACATAGAAACCTATAGCGTCTATTGGGACATCTGCTTGCGCTAGACCGGGACAAAGCAAAATTTCAGGCTGACCGCGATGGAGCCCTGTGTGGCTGCCCCTCGCAGTAGGTCTCTGTCAAAGTTTTTATCTTCTGACTTAGAAACCTTCCAGTAGCTTTTCTTCCCGCGGTCCCTCAAAGCTCTCAGCCAGTCTGGATTCAGTGAGGGTACGCCGGCTTGCCTTGTGACAAGCTCCCGGTCAAACTTATGGAAATCAGACAGCCGGAGCTTTCCAGGGAGACGAGCCAGGGATCCAGGCCGGCCTGGGGTTGAAGGTGGGCAGCTTGGCTCTCGCGGTCGGTCCCGGTCACCTTTTCTACCTTCAGACTAAGAAACTTTTACAGAGCTTTTTCTTGCGGGGTCCCTCGATGCTCTTCATTTACCAGACCAGATTCGATGAGGGTTCGCCAGCTTGGGTTTCAGCCTACTTCCCGTCAAACTCTGGAAGTCGGACCTCTGGAGCTTTTCAGTGGGACGAATCTGGACGGCAGGCCGGTTCGCAGTTGAGGGTCGCTGGCTTGGCTAGCTGGGTCGGGTCGGTCCACTTATGGAGCTTTTTTTCCAAAGTTGCTCCGAACTTCTCCAAACGTCTGGAACTTGTTCCTGAAGTTCTCCAAAGGGTCACAACATGTCCAAAACTTACTCCAAGGGTCTGGAAGCTCCAAGATGGTCCTTGAAAGCAGCTGCAGCCTGTGCAGGTAAGAGCATTGGGGCGGTGGGGTCGGGTTGGGGGGGGATTCGATGGACTACTACGAGGGAAAATTAATTGCCCCTCGCCGTCTGTCGAAATCTGCCCCCCCCAGTCCCACCGCTCTTCCCTGTACGGGCAGCGGCTGCTTGAAAGTTTGGGACTTCAGTTCCCACAATCCACTTGGACAAAATCCTTACAAATCCACTTGTAGTACTCCAGGCTGAAGATTCTTGGTGGTGATGTTCCAAATGATAATCTCGGTTAGCCTGTAGCTTGCAGGGAGTCCACTCTTTAGTCCTTTTGAAGCAAGGTAGTCCACAGGGCTGTAGTTCTGGATTGTGCAGCAGGCGCAGTCTTGAGAGTGCAGGGCCTGGTTGGTGCAAATCAAACTTCTCAGCATGGACCCTCTTCTTTCTCCTCCTTTCAGATACGTATCTGGGTCAAGCAGGAGGGCACTCCTGTCCAATGAGGTGCAGGGCAAATCTCCAGGGTATGACCACATCCTCCAAAGTGTGGCACTATTTCCTCCCAGAGAGCACCATTTCTCCAAAATTCATCATATCTGATTTTCCAGCAGGGAGAGAAAAGCTGGCTAAACACACCTCCAGGATGACTAATCTCCACAGTCTCTCCCACTTGCATCTGCTTATTCCTTTCTTAATCCTACCATCTGGCTGGGTTCAAAGAGAAGAGGTGTAAATGAAAGTGGTTTCTTCTGCCCGTCTCCTCCTTCCATTGAAGGATATTGTTCACGACCCCTCACCCTGCTCTGGCATTCCTATGTAGCAGAACCCTACCCTCCCAGAAGAGCTGGCTAACCCCAAGGGCTATTTATCACCTCATCAATGTGGCCTGGCTAATCCACATATCTCTGACCAACCAGGACAGACCACTGGAAGGCTGAATTTTGGCTTACAGACAAGAAAGTCTTATAACTTCTTGTCTGTACCCTTTAGGAGAAATTCAACAATACCATATTGTTGGATTTATCAATAACTATCTAGGAAGTCTTTGAATGGCATTTTTTATGATTATCCTAGCAGGAATTATTAGTTAATAACGTCTTGCCGTGTTAACCTATATGGCAGAGGATTTGCAACGGGCAAAATGACTTGGGCCATTTTTCCAACACCAGGGTTTATAAAAACATTTTTTATAAGAAGTCTGCCTATATCTACAGGACCCCCCACCCCTGGAACACCTAGGGGAGACTTTCGGGGTTCTGAATATGTAAAAATATTGCAGATCCTCACTCCACAGTGCTCCTAGCACAAAAGTATATTTTGTGAAGCACTTTATCACAATGTGGGGAGTGAAATGTGCAATCTCACTTAACCCAGGGTATATAAAACTCATTTTATAAGGGTCCTCCTTATAAATACCTGACCCCCACCCCTGGGACACCTAGGTGAGATCCTGGGGGTACCTACTATGCCCAAACATTGTAGTTTATTAATTGTTAAGTGCCCTAAACACCAACGTTGAGTTTGGGCACAATTTGCATTTTAAAAGCAGTCCTGCAACCCAGGGCTGCTTTTAAACTGACCTCAGGCTCTCAGCAGTGCACACATGCAAGTGCAGAAAGGGCTGCTGGCCTCTAAACTGCCATGCCCTATTATATACTATGGACTTAAAGGTAGTTTCAATCCCCCTGCCCTATTATGTACTAGGAGAGCCTTATAGGGGAGATCATGCCAATCATAGGGGTACCCTAACCCATAGTGTACCCTAGTGTATGTAGGTGTTTTCACTGTATTCTAAGTGTCTCTTTCAGCATAGCACAGGCACTGGGCCTGGTTGGGCAGAGCCCAGGGTCAGTCAGAGTCAGTTACCACCAGTGCCAGTCAGCAAAAACGTTGGGGGTGCCCAGGGCATAGAATGACTTAACAACAGTATTGACAACCAAATCTGTCTTGAAATATCTTCAATAAAATACTATTAATAAAATAGATAAGCTTATGCTTCTGTATGGTCCCCTCTGTAGATGTATAGTTGGAAGCATTTCGTGTTTAAACATGTATACAGCTGCATGCAGTATTCCTGGTATTTATGTTGAATTCCAAAATAATTGCTGAATTCCACACAATTTCAATGCATATCTCCATACGTCCATGGCCAATACTACTATAAACCTGTAAAAGATATGAGGTCTGAGCTTTAATATAGTGAGCAGGCAAAAAGGTTAAAAGTAAGCCGCAGCTAGTAAGAACAGCAATTATTTTTCCTGTTAGCTGCTGTCTGTTTAGCCCAATGGAAATGCAGGTGCTTATTCGGCAAATCTCGTGAACACCCAGAACAGTAAGAGTGTAGAAGGCACCACGGACTACTAATAAAATCATTTAACTTTCTACAGTGGATGAACACTTTATACATTTTCCCACTGACACAAAGCAGGCACTCCATTTATCTTATGTTGCAGCTTTTCAATTACATTTAGGCAGCCACCCATTGCAGAACAAGCCTTGTATGGAAAAGAACTTTCCCCAACAACTTTTTTTTACAGCTAGCGGATCTGCCAACGTTATTTCTTAGCACACTAACTCCAGTGGTGACAGATGGAAAGAAGATGAAAAGAAAACCATAAGCTGCATGCCGCATTTCCCCAAGGGTAAAGCACCGCTCGTAAGCAACCCCCTCATTATGACTTTTTTACCCCTCAATGTCTCCCATTGCCTTGTTGTAGTGTTCGAAATATGCAGCTGGAATGAAAGTCCACAATGTGTCTCAGGAGGAAACTGATTTGAGTAAGCTCCAATTATAATGCAACAATAGCTAAGTAGACTATTTCTAGCTTGCTCATACACTCACTGGGCTTCATGGCACGGGGAACAAGCATTTGCAATGCAATAGGTCTCACATTTACGAAACTCTTGTAAACGCGAGACCTATTGCATTGCAAATGCTTGTTTGTAAAAGCGCCCCATGCAGCGGTTTCACTTTAATGGTGGCCGCCCCCCTTTCCTTAGACGTGGCTCGTCTAAAGTGAAGGTGCGGCATGGGGCAGTTTAAAAAAAAAAAAGTTAATAGTTAAATAAAAAAAACATGCGGCCGCGTTCGGCATCGCATAAGGCACGGGCGCCACTGTATGAGTGTGGCATGCCGTGCTATGAAAGAAAAAAAAATTTCAAGCGTTGTGGGACAGCGGGTTCTGCCAGCAGGCAGGAGAAAACCATTTAAGCAAATAGTGCTCGGAGGCTGTAATCAAAGCCTGCTGAGTAACAACACATGTAACAGGGGTTGTCCTCCTCATGGGAGGTTACAAAATGACACAAGGTGGTACTAAGGAGGAACTACTAAGCCTATTGACCAATTAAAAGCCACAGTTTCCAAAGGACAATGACACAAGCCAATTAAAAATATGGGATAAAGAGTGGGAGGAGCTTTGAGTCCATACCTGAATACAGCATGCCTCACAGAGCAGCGCATGCGCTACCCAGGCTCGACCTAAAAAGGGGCTGATTGCTCAAGTAGTACAGATAAAAAACCTTCAACTGATTAGAGTCCACAAGTGTCTATTGGGCTCTGAAAAAGCCAGTCTTTGGGTAACATGAAAATACACAGGGTTCCTTGATAAAACGTCCCCAGATATAAGCTGTCATTTGTTATAGCTATAAAACGTACACATTATGATGAAAAATCCCGCCACCCTCTTTTAGAAATGGTCTTTCTTCTCTGAGAACCTTCTATGATTATATGCAGGGCTTTGGTAGAGTTTAGTAGTAGAGCACTCGAGTGTTAGAAATTGGGTCTCTAGTTGGCACAGATTTGCACCCAGTCCAAGTAGAGACCACAATCCCAGTCAGGGTAAGCTAAATACACACTATAAATAAACCTGTGCTCACCCTTCGGTAGCTTGGCACAGAGCAGGCAGACTTAAGAGGAAATGTGTAAAGTATTTGTGACAAACAAACAAAAACACACACTTTAGAAAAATAGAGAATATTTATCTGAGTAAAACAAGACCAAAATGACAAAATTCCAATCAGAAGTCAAGATATGTATTTTTAAAGAATAAATTCAAAAACTGTGTTTTGAAGTCAATAATGCTAAAAGGTTACTTGAGGCCGCAAGGGCTGGGATAAATCCAATGTTCAGGATGACCGCAGTGGAGGGCAGGCCGGCTACAAGACTCACGCAGGTCTCACTGAAATAGTACCTTGGATGGAGCAAAACATCAACGCGGAGGGCACAATGCGTCGATCTTTTCCACGCAGTCTGGTCACTGTGTAGTCGTCGAGCTCGGTTGAGATGCAGGCAATGCGTCGTCGTTGAGCCTCACAGAACGTCGTCGGGCTGTGCAGGCTGTAGAACCGCTGTCGAATAGCCTCTGCATCGGCGTCGAAAGGCGATGCCTCGATTTCGATCGGCGCAAATGTGACAATGCGTCAGTTTTGTAGCAAACAGCTGCAGAACCCATTTCTGAGACCCAAGACGGGAGGGGGCACCTCAGGCAAGGGTAGGACTCACAGATTACAGAGGCCAGCAGGACTGCAGGAAGTCTTTTGTGTCCCCGAGACTTAAGAAAACAGGAGGCAAGCCAGCAAGCCCTTGGAGTCACTCTGGGTTCAAGTGAGATGGCTCCAGTCCTTGTCCTCAGCAGGGCAGAGATCAGCTGGCAGCAGGGCAGCTCAGCAAAGCAAAGAAGCAGTTCCTTAGAACAGTCAGTCAAGGTAAAGTGGCAATCCTTACGGTACAGCAGTCTTTACTCAAGCAGAGTCCTTCCCAGGTCCAGTAGTGTACCGATTTGGTAGGGCCAGAGCCACAGTACTTATTCCCAAATGTGCCTTTGAAGTGGGGGATGACTTAAAAGCAGCTCCTTTCAGTGCTCGGGTCCCTTTTCATCCCAGCCCTGTCTGTCAGGCTATCTGTGGGGAGTAATCAGTCCTTTGTGTGGGGACAGGACACAGCCTATTCAGATGTAAGTGTAAGCTACCTCTCCCCTTTCCTGCCCAGGAAGGCTATCAGAATGTAGATGAGTACTCTGTCATACCCACCCTTCCTGTGTTTGTGGCTGTGTAGAGGGAATGCACAAAGTGTAGCTGTCACCCAGCTCAGAAGTGTATTGGAGACAGGCTGCAAGCACACAGAGCAAAGTTAAGAACAGAGAATAGTCCACTTTCTAAAAGTATTGGATGGTGGTTCATGCACACCAAAGTGTAGAAACGAAGTTTAAATGTTCCTTTGAAGGTTCATTAGGGTGATGCGTGCAGATCGGGTATCGCTCACTGATCTACGGGCGTAAGTAGAAATATACAAGATAAGCGACACCCACGGGGCGGTGTCCCCTAAGTGCACAGCGTGATGTCCGGTTGATGGACTACTCCAAGTTGCATCAAAGGTACAAAACAAGTTAATCCGTTCTCAAGAATGGAATTTATTCAATCATCATAAATTCTTTTGATTCACATGTCTTTGAGGAAGAAAGTCTTTTGAGTAAAGCAGATGGCAAATTATTTGGGAGTAACCATCTACTTTACCACTTAAGAGGATTTACCATTACCATTAAAAATGTTCTAAGGAATTTCCAAAGCTAGCCTATGAGAGGAGTAGGCATCACAGTAGTGGAAAACAAATGTAGCTGTTTGTCACCACCAGGACATCTAAAACTTAAAAGTACATGTCCTACCTTTTACTAACACAGCACCCTGCCCATAGGGATACCTAGGGCCTACATTAGGAGTGATCTATGTGTAATAAAAGAGGAGTTTAAGGCTTGGCAAGTGGTTTTAAATGCCAAGTCAAAGTGGCAGTAAACTGCACACACAGGCCTTGCAATGACAGGCCTGAGGCAGGTTTGAAAGGCTACTCGTGTGGGTGGCACAATCAGTGCTGTAGGCCCACTAGTAGCATTTAGATTACAGGCCTTGGGTATATGGTATACCACGTTACAAGGGACTTATAAGTAAACTAAATATACCAATCAGGTATATCCCAATGTTACCATGTTTAGAGGAGAGAGCACAAGCACTTTAGCACTGGTTAGCAGCGGTAAGTGCTCAGAGTCCTCAAGCCAACAAAAAGATACAGCAAAAATTAGAGGTAAGCATGCAAAATGTTGAGGGGAAGACCACCCTAAGGATGACAGTGAAGTTTTACAATGAAGTTTTTCTGATTCCTGAAATTCTTCTGGGACAAGATTTCGGGATTGTCTGGGTAAATACATCCAGACCCAGTCTTTAGGAAAGTCACAAGCATTCGAAACCACATTGTGAAAGGTAAGGTCAAGCTTTCACAACATCTGTTCACTGGAAGAGGACAACTGATCCCGATGACCAAATATTAGACCTGCAGAGAGATTAACAAGCAGCGATCAAAGAGTGGACTGCTTCCATGCCTGATTCTTGGGCAGCAGTAGAGTTCAAGACCAAATACAAACATCTTTTTAGCTAAATGATTTATTGTCTTTGACCCTCTGTGGAGATGCAAAGTAGGGCAGTGCTAGGAAATGCTTCTTTTGTATGGCCACCCAAAGTTTTTTTACTGAAGCTGCTGGTTTTTCGACTCCGAGTGCACGGAGGTCTGCTAACTAGACCTCGGTGGCAGTGCCATGGCCCTAAAGTGTATGCTGAATTAGCTGTACCCAATTGGAAATGGCTAACCCACCTGTAAGTCCATAGTAGATGGTACCCTGGTACCTAGGGCATGTAAGTTAAAGGGCCACCCCAGGGCCATCCTGTGGGTCCCCAATTAAAACAAGTCCCCCTGCCTGCCACTGCGAGCTGGTAGAGCAGTCGTACACTGCTAGCCCGACTTTGCCATTGAAAACTATGGCAAAGGAATCACTTCCCCTGAACAAGTGTTTAAGTAACGTTTTTAATGTGGAAAGACCTGGTCACCCAATTGGCGAGTACAGAGTTACACTCTGATCCCTCAGCTGTGCTATCTCCTAAATGGTGCGATCAAAGTGGGCAGTTCAAAGTATCAAACAACTCATTACATTAAGCCCCACTTATATCTAAAGTCGAAATTAATGTAACTTGTTGCTGTGTGCAACTTTAGCAAATCTGCCATTTTGTTGCCTTTAAAAACTCCTGTGCATTCCCGGACACACATGGAATCTGCTCCACAAGACAGCTTTGTGCCCTCCTGGAGAGACGTGCCAATGACACCCAGGAAACAGAACAATGAGGGATTGCAGTTCAGGGAGGTGTCACCTCCCTCCTGCAGGTAGTCACTTAGGTGTTAGCCCCAAAAGGCAGGCTTCAAAGGTGAATTTGCCTTTTAAGAGCAGATGTGAAACGCCAGAGGGGAGGGCTGACCCATTGTGGAGGTAGACAGGCTGGCACGGGGGGCAGAGAGGAGAAACAAGTTGACAAACCAGCTTCTCCAGGGGTGTGTAGCCCTGAGGTAGCCACACACCCAGGGTGAGCTATGGAGGTCTGAATACAGAGAGAGGGGTCTCGCCATCTTGGGAGTAGGCAGAACGGTGTATCCTGGAATAGCCAGATGACATACTCCACAGGAAGTGGTCACAAGGTGGGAGGGAGCCTGGTAGCCCATTGGCTACCAAACGCATTCTGCCCTGAGCACAAAGGAGGCACCCCTGGAACCCAGACCTCTGATCTCGACCGACTTGGAAGAAGGATCGAAGAAGGACTGCCCTGCTGCATCGAGGGACCAGCAAAGAGAAGCTGAACCATCGAAGACTACACCTGCTGCACCTGGTGGCTAGGGAAGAGAGGAACGGTGCCTGCCATGTCCTTCTCAAAGGAGAGTTGTCTCCGGAGCCCAGTTAAGCAAAGAGACTCCAAGTGCCAGATAACTGGCCTCCTGTTCACAGCACAGGGCCACATCAGCTGAAGAATCCTGCTGGGGCAAGTTGGTAGCCCAAAGTCTTCAATCTGCTACCACTGCCGCTGTGCAGCACCAAGGACTAAGACTCAAAGCACAGAGTTGCATCTGAGTTGGTTGAACCTGGGAGTGCTGTCGAAAAGTTGCTGGGACCCTCAGAAGTCGAGTTATTGTCTCAAGAAGGATTGGGCTGTGACGGCGACAATGGGCGATTAGTAGTACAGTGGCGACTGCACTACAGCCAGACTGAAGAGGACTTTGTGGAGCGTTGAACCTGCACACAGGACCTCCTCACCATCTTCGTGGACCAAGGAATCCCTTGCAGGAAGCCCCTCTTCAACTGCATGGCATCCACAGCATCCTTTGTCATTTGCAGCAGGACCAGTCCATAAAAATTCATGGCAACACGGAAAATTGCCTGAAATTGCTGAAGGGCTGCTTATTCTGTGAGGGTAACTGTTCTTGAGGACCTTGCTGGTGTCTCTGACTAGCTCCCTACTGGAATTGGTCGCCCCAAGTACTTCTAACCAACCGCACTGACACTTACTTACGTTTTCAGTGAAAACATTTCTAAGTGTCCAATTCGTTGACTTTGCCAAGGCTTGTTCATGTTGGATGAAATTGCTTTGATTTATTATTGCTTGTAAAATCTATATCTCCGGAACCCTCCAGAGGATCTTTTTCGATCTAGTGTCTAAAGTCTTATAAAAAAAATACAGTCTATTTTTATAAATTGGTGTTGGATTTCTTGAGTGTTGTGTCGATTTTATCTTCAATTGTCTGGTGCTGCTAAAATGCTTTACTTATGTAAGCCTTCTACTCAGTGCCACAGCTAGCCCGAATTGAGCTGAGGGTTTGACAGACGAAACCTAAGGGCCCTAAAGGGGTAAGTGTACTACATAGTGAGGTTGCACAACCACACCATATAATACACCCAATTTCTTCACAGCAAGGCCTTTCTCTAGAAGGGAGTACCTGCATCACCAGAGACCGATTTAGAGGATGGTTTGTCAGAGAAAATGGATCACACTGTACCAGCTTTAAGATGCACTGTAGAGAGAAGGCTTTGTTTCTGCCCACATTCTGATCACCCTTTCTACAGAATTTGACTGGACAAAAGTTGTGTGTTCCATTAAAAAAGCGCTTGTTGCACTCCTGTAGGCTCTCAAGGGTTTTTCCCTCACCTATCATGCATGTCGAAATGTGACAATTACCGTGTCCTGCTGTGTGGGGCAGCAATAGCATGGCCAGCCTGATTCAGCATAACTTGCGGAGGTTTTCCTTCACTGAAGGAAAATTCATGGAGCACAGCTCGAGTGAAGGCTTCTCTGGATGAAAGCTCTGACCATATTTAACAAGCGAAACACTGTTAATGGCATCCTAATTAACTACCCCCTTGTGCTTGCACAAAGGAAACACGCGCCTTGCCTCCTATCTGTGCCCACTTTTTTTTATTGCCATGCTTAGGAATTTAAAAAAAACAGGACTGTAAGCTTGGGAAACAAAGACAAAAGGCAGACACACGAGGCACAGCATGAGAGAGGTGGCAAAATCACAACAAAAATAGTTTGTGCACACTTGTATAAGACTGTGCTTGCATGTGTTAGCACATTAATGCACGACCTATCTACTTTGTCAATGCTTGTCTAAGTACAGGCTGAGGTCTCTACCACCCCCCTCCAAATAGTATGCTGTCTAAAGACAAGCTGCACCCCTTCCCCTCCCCCCAAAAAAAAGTATACAAATCTTTCTGGTTTTTACATATGTACTCACTTGCCATGTGGAATTCTGCAAATGCGACTCTCTCTAACTGCACCCGCAGGAGCTCGCAGGGAGCATCTGTTAAAAGCTGAAAGAGTTTGACCGCTTTGCTGTAGTGGTGTTCAGCTGAAACACGGTGCTGTTTCCTTAGATATTCATCAGCGACCTGGAAATAAAACACATTTCGTGGATTTTCTTCTCCATCTGTCAGAGTGCCCATCTCTTACTCTTGCCATATCTAGGGCAGCATGTTCTACTGGTTGATACCTCTTTGGTGACTGTTTGTATGAAATCGTTTTCATGCTGGGCGATGAGTAAGGTGAGCATTCAGCTGCAAGAGGCCCAGACTCATGCGAGTGGACCGGACAGCCAAACCTACACAACAGCGCATTTTGGTTTACTTCTTTTATAGTTGAGTTTTCATATGACACAAACCTTGCCAGCAATGACAGTGTTATGTACAAATAAAACAAATCAATATACCAATACGAGGAACATAAAAGCATAAAAAGTTTGAGAATAAAATTAAGCTACAGATGTTAAATATAAGGAAAGATTAATATCATAGGTCACAGTACCAATAATCCATACCACCCTTTAACAATCACAAAATACAAAAAAGGGAAGACCAAAAGAAGTAGAAGATACAAAGCATAAAGGTAAACGAACCATGAAGCAGATCCAAATCTATGCACAGGATTCCTTAAATATGAAAGTCCTCAGTTTCCAGCACAATGTTGTCAGTAACTTCCAGTGTGCGAAGAGGCGAAGGGGCTTGGTGCCTTCTGTTGGTATTCATGTGATGTGAGCTGCACACCAAGCACCAGAAGCTGAGGCGGAAGAGTGATGCAGCCTACCTTAGCACTCAGAGCACCAACAGTAGGAGTCCAAGATGAATCCAGAGGTTTACATGGTGGCAAAGCCTTCATGGAGATCAAGTAGGAACAGATAGAGCTGTGGCAAGTCCACATCTAGCTGCTCCTGGTTCAAATGATCCCATGGTAAAGAAATGGTCACTGTAGAGTTCATCTTCCCTGGGAGTAGACAGTCAAAGGGGAATATGGAAGCAATCAAGTCCAGAGAAGGTGAATTGTCTGTACACCTGCTGGAACCGGGGGTGCGAAGGAGAACCTGATTCATTAATTGTGCAGGGGAGTCCACAGCAAAATCCTACTCTTGCCTGGTCAGATACTCCTTGGACCAGTGTGCTTCCTTTGTCAGGGCACCGCCTGAAAAGACTGCAGTGAGGACTGGCCTAAAGGGCAGACTCAGTGGGGTAGGTGCCACTTGATGCCTTCACTTCTTATGCCTCTTGTGCTACAAAGGATTGCAATACTTAGAGTTTGCTCAAAGGATTCGGCACACAGGATTCATTCACTTTTGCTTGCATTGGGATTTGTTGCTGGCTGATGGGACTACCTTCTCCTTCTCAATAGCTTCCTTTAATAGGTAGACAACAGCATGCCTGGGGAAGGCCGACATACTTTCAAGTACTGCATCATTTTCAAAAGATCACAATCATATGCTCTGTTATCAATATATGCCCACACACACAGGCAGAATTACACACACACATATGCCCAGAAATATGCCCACATGCACTCACATTACGACATGCAAGCACAGACGGAAGCTGCCGGAGGCCAGGCTCCACAGAGTAATCAAGACTAGAAACAGAAGATGGTGGCAAGGGCACAAAAGGACATGGGCTCTCTAACAATGCTGCTCCTACTTTCGGTTTCTGCCATATCTCCTCATCTGCACTACATTGGCAGAGGCTTTCAGGCTCAGCCTATGTATCGAGAAGATGTGCTGGGCTCTTGCCTATGTTCATCATTCAGAGGACTAACAAAGCTTATGACTTTAGCATGATCTCATCTGTGACGTCCGAAAAGGCACTTCGCATTCAGGTCTGGGATGGGGAAGGCACTCCACAAAGGCCAACTGTGCAACCTCTAAAATGGAAAAGGAGAGACCTCTCCCATTGTGTGAGATCTAATGAGAGGTAAAATCGGGCTCCGTGTTGGCAAGATACCTATAAAAAACCAGCACTGTTTTTTTCGTCAGCTCAGTGTGCAACCTTCTTGCTTCACAAAATTCCCAGTAGAGACTTTTGACCCGTAGTTTGTCTTCTTTCTTTATGCTCTTCAGGGACACAAAGAAAGAGGCCAACCCCAATGCCTGGAATATTTTTGAGATGTAACTTTGCCAAGTAATAGCTGGCTGTAGTCTGTTGGACACAAATACATGCAGCCACTTTAAAACCATGGCCAGTTGTCAGAAGCAGCAAGAGAAAGAAAGAAGGAGGAGGAAGAGAGTACTACATGGAGAATAGTATTTTTATATTCACACTGGAAGACTTTCTACCACAAAGTCAACTTAAAGTTCTCAATAGAAAGATTATTTTAGAAATTGGTTGTGAATGGCATACCTGATTCCTCAAACAGCTATGAAACATGGATGCAAGTCTGTGATGAATGGTCGCTGCTCGATATTGGCACAGGGGTTGTCGAGCTGATACAGTGTCAACATCGCAGTATTTCAATGACTTCTGCATGGCGTCACTGACCTCTCTCTCTACCTGTCGAGGAAAAAGCACATAACTGAGAGATCATGGAAAAAAGTGTTAAGAAAATTGAATAGCAATCTGGCATACACTATTATGCATCTCATTTGGACAAATATCACTAGGAATCAAGACTCCATGAAGAGAACAAAGTTTTCCAAACAATACACTCAATGCGATAAAGCTGAAGAATACCTTCAAGGATATTCCTTAATGGTGGTAGAAACTGAAAGAAATTCAGAGTGGTCCTCATTCTGGTAATTCAAAACCTAAAAAGTGTTGGAAAACACTGTTGTCACTCGCAATACAAGATCACAAGATTGTAGGAGTATGAAAGGGGACTCCACAATTCCAAATTTTGCACTACCTGATGGAGGATCCCCATTCTTGGCCAGTGTGCACATAATACACTGCTGCACCTAGGATATAGGAAAATGTAGGCCCAAGCAGCTTGCAGCAAATTCTTTTGGGAATGAGACCGGATAGGACAATTAAACAGGGTGGTTTATTACAGTTTAGCAGATGGAGGACATCAGCCAAAAACTCACAGGTATACTGCTCACCCTATTTAGATTGTATACATGTGTTTACATACTGCCTTTTAGCTGAACTCTTCAGTGCGATTGAACCTGCTATCACATCTGAATGTATGTATTGTGTTTTGTAAAGTGCCATTTGCCAAAAAGGCTTTCAGGAAGGGATATAAGACTAATCTCGGTTTCCTGGCATTACTGCTCTGCAAGTCAAGCAGAAATAAAATGCTACAAATCACAAGCATTTGGAACAAAATGCTGCTTTCCCTGACAACCGCTATTGCAGGGCATGAACAAATTTCAAGTAGTAACTCGCGCATTACTAGTGAAGTTAGTTTGAGAGTTCAAGCACACTTTTCTCCTGAATGCTTGCGGTTTGAAACATTATTGTTGATGGGTAACTTGATAACTTATGCAGGAGAAATTAGAGTAAAGGGTGTAGCTGTATGTTCCCTTTAAGTTCTTAGTTATTTAGATAACATATTGTACAAAAATGTATGAAGAGAACAGTTTTTAGGTTTAAATATTCTTAATAAGCACAATAGGACACAATAAACACAGGCAAAATAAAATACAACCAGTAAACATAAGACTGGTTCTTCACCTTGTCTCATCAACCTAGGTGATATACAGCTACCTTTTGAAGTTTGCCCAATCAATGTAAGAACAGGAAAAGTAAGAGAGAAAAAAAGAGGTTGATGGTAAAGCAGCTGGGCTCTAGGTGCAAGACAAACATAAGAAGGACAAGGAAAGCAATCCAATAAGAAGCAAAGAAAGAATTAAAACAATGCCAACCAATGGTAAGTAATGGGTAGGATGTAAGCCCATGTAATTTCTGATAAGCCCACAATAGTTCTTTTGCGACCAAACAACTAGCACTGTCTGGTAGGCTCGAACGAGAGTTATTCTCCCTGGTCCTAGATGCCTCCATCAGGGTGCACTGAAAGGCTAAGGGTGTGGTGGAGGGGAAGAATTTGCTTTTTAATTCCAGGCTTGAGACTACTTTAGCTGTCTTGTCTTTTCCAAAAGAGGGAGAGGGAGAGAGAGAGTGTGTCTCTGAGTGTTGTAACTCACCTCCGTATAGTGTTGTCAACTTGCTAGCCACACTACATTAACTATAACATGGCCCTCTACCATGCTCAGTGTTCTCATTAATTGGGTTATTTGAGATGTCATGAGTGTTGCTATGCAGTGGCAGTTGGTGACATATAAACACGGTGTGGTGCAACATAATGTAAAACATACATATACGAAAAAAGTACATTAAAACATACATTAAACATCTAAGAAAGAAAAAAAAGAAAAATTACTTACCTTATCCTGCAACACGTCCTCGATGAACTCCAATTCCTGGCTCCAGAATCCTGCAAGCGCAAGGTGACGTCACACAGCCAACTACTCATCCAATCCAGACACTGCTCTCATGTTAAGCAGCATGAGTGAAGTGTCTGAACTGGCTGGAGCATGCTGCCTCGGCGCTCCAAAAGGCACTGGAGCAAATTATAGCTAAGTTATAACTATAACTTTTCAATTTCTAAGTTTTGTGTAGTTTAAGTTGATTTTGTAATAAATTACGTTTGCCTAACTATAACTAATATTACACTTTTGTTTTTTACATTGAATTTGCATGTTTTCCTTTTCTAAAAAATGTGTTTCTAATCATAAAAAGATGTTTATTATGGCATTAATTCTCAAAAAATGTTTTTGGGTACCACAGTACTGTCGTGATAGGTCAAAGTTCCATAACAAGTGTCCTCGTCGGCTGCATGATCGTTTTGCTTTCACTTGTGCTTCTATGAAAGTAGTGCAGTACCTCCATAAATTTTTAAGATGCTATTAAACCAAAGAAATATTTTTTACTTAATATATAGATTCACAGTTTCATGGCTATGTATGGCTTTTAATGAAATATGTGGTAGTACTATAGCTGTAGGTAGTATTTGTTAACTATATGAGTGTCGAGCTACTACTGTGGCACTTTTGCAAAACAGCGTTTCATTGGCTTAGAACTTTGTCAACTGTAGGAACCAGGAAGTGTATACCCCATAGCCCCACTAAATTTGACATCTTCAAAGGAGAAGGTTGAGCTCTTTGGCTGAGGGAATATTTTTTGTTCTGTAGCCACCTTTGAACGTTTGGAGAACTGCAATCACTGAAGAATACGATAAGGTGGACAGAAAGTTAAAGAGTTATTTGTCCTGAAGCAGTCCACTACTTCGGAGCTCTTGTGGCGAAAGGGTTTGGATCTGTCCATTTCCTATATGGAACAGCGACAAAACTCGCCTTAATTTGGAATGTTTTATGACAGAATATGGAATTATAATTCTGGTTTGAAATGTCTTAAGGCTAGTCATTGTCCTTTCTTTTCCTCTGCATCCTCTTCCAGCTGGCGACTGCTGGAAGGAATGCCATGGCATATGTTTACTTCCATGCATGCTTGATCTATTTCAAATTAATATCAATATAAATCTGCAATTCCACTCCAAAGAGGTATTTTTTACAGGTCACCAGCTTTTAAAGCCTTCTTTGCTTTCATATAAATGTAATTATTCCATATTTGTAACAAGCTTCATGCCAAGGGGCTAGCTTCTCAGCATGTGAAAGAGATGGGACAACAAGAAAGAGGAAGGGACATAAGAGAAAGGCTAGTGCAGGAATAGCAAACACAGTCATCTTTTAACCTTTTTTTTCTTCATTTGAGGTGTGTAGGTTCTTGGCAAAGAATGCCGGGAAGTGAGTTACAAAGACATGAGTGACAAGTCTTTGTTTGGAAACAAAGAAAGGCTCACCCATATTTGAGAGCTTCCCTTGAGTTAGTGAAGAAGATTTGATTGAATTAGTTCTCTATGGGGATGTTTTTCTGATGGATGCTTATCCCTTCCTGCAGATTAACCATTTAGAAATATCCCACGCCCCATACTAGATACAGGAGGCCAGGTGTATTAGATATGCTAAGCAAGCAAGCTTTCCAAAGCAAAATCCTTTTGGCCGGTGAGCCATTTCCCCCTCATTCCTTATCGATGGCAGGGAAAATAAATGCATTTAGACTGGCTTTAGCCAAAAAAGATCGAATAACCAGGCTTGCCTGGTTGTTGGTGGCTCTTGTTACTGACAGCAAGAGTCCATTTGGCTGACATTGCCTTATCTCATCCCAGAAGGTTTCAGGAAAGGTGAAACCAGTCAGGCCAGCAGGAGGGTATCGTCCTGTTCAGCTCACAGCAGGCTTCCCTACAAAAACCTCTCCAGTTGCGCTCTTAAGATGAGTGCTCCTTAAATGAACAGATACAGTAAGCGCAACATATGGCGTGACAGATACAGTCCAGCTGGTCAACTGTGAGGACCCTTGTAGCAATAAAAACAGGGAATCCCATTCACTCTTGCCCCAAACCCTCTCCCACCTCCCCCTCCAGACAGATTTGGAGACTATGGCAGTGCAAGAAGAACTGCTAGCGATTACAAGCTGGCCTGACTTGAGATGTCAAAAACAATGGATGGAACTGGGTGGACAGTAAAAAAATTGTGCCAATACCAAAGGCAGTATACAAATTTCTCATTTGTGGACAGATATCTTTCAGAGGTTATAAGATGAAGGTTGGTGATACAGAGGTCTGTACAATAAGCAGAGTCTATAACACCAGTTATCAGACTTTGGGGCTTGTTTAGGGTTTGGCGAACAGGGTACTCCACCACAGATGAATACCTTTGTCCACCAAACTGAAGGTCCCACATGATCTATTTAGAGTCAGGCGGTCTCCCATGTTTCTGCCAGTGGGGCCCCAACTGGCTTTGACAGTGGAGTCCTTAGACTGATGGCTTAAACTCCGTAGGTCTGTCAGTCTAAGTATTTAAGATCATCTGCCCTATTTAAAGCGGAAGGTCCAACCCACATTTGTTCCTGTTCAGGACAGTCAGGACTGGTAGTCCCACACAGAAAAAAAATAAAACATGACTCCCCACACCCTACGAGAAAAATCCCAGGGAGTCAGGACTATTAGCTTTTGTTTATTTTTCCCACTTTGGGAGTTTGTTTTTGTAAAACAAAAAAGTATGCTGAATGGCCACTCAGCAAACTTTCACTGTGAATGCCTGGAGACCTCTGCTAGGCATGTGGAGATATCCGTACATGACAGATTATAGTCTGCCAGGGGAGAAAAGGTTATTAAAGCTTTACTTAGGGTTGGGCAGATGCGGATCTCTGTACCAGCCAAGCAGCAAGGAAACTTGTAAGTCTGAACTGCAACTTCAAGGAATTCCAAACAACGGGGACCTATCTCAGGGCCTAAAGAATTATTGGTCCTCTCAGGGGTCAGAAGCTCAACCTACAAGTTCTGTGTAGGACTGTTGAGGAAAGTGAATGATATCCTGAAGATGATGATGAAAATGGCTACAGACTCAGCATACTGAAGTGAGAAGCCAGATCAGATTCAGCAATGCAGTCAGAAGAGCTAAAAACAAGGGACTGCCATTTTAGAGATAATGATAAGGGTATTTTCATGTCTTTAGAGTAGGAGACGGGACAACATCAGGTGGCGTAATACCACAAACATAATAATAATAATAAAGACGACATAAAAGATGTTCCTTGAAAAGAAGTCACCCCCATCCTCTGGCGAGAAACAGGGAACATCAACTTTGCAAGAGTTTCCAGGTGGAAGGAGCAGCAGCGTGGTTATATAATAGACCCGCACAAGTGATTGGAACTGATAATGGAGATTACATTCCTATAGCAGGTGGAAAACAGGGATTGCATGAAGAAGGTGGTAGGACAGGTGGCACAGAGCGAGGTACTAACGTTGAACAGACAAACGTACTGCTAAAATGATTGCTTGGGCGAAATATAAAATTATGGTTCAAAGAAATGAGTAGAGGGTCGCTTTGGATACAAGATGGAATTATGTGATGCAATTATTTTGCCTCTTCCTCAACACCCTTATTACTCATGGTCTAGGAGGCAGTGTATTAGTAACATAGGCTTAGAATAGAGGACATCAAAAAAGTTTTAGAACAATAAAAACCTGTGCTTTGCCTTTAAGACTAATATGTCTTGTTTACACCGGAGTGTGTTTGCCTTATCATTGGTTCTTTAGCCACTGTATATCATATTGCTGGATTAAAATGTCCAATTATTGAACTGATAATCATTCCAGATGCTTGGTGTATGTTGGTATGGATGTGGTATTTGTTTAGCGTGAACCTAGCCAAATGGCAGCGGTTCCTGTAAAGCTCCACCATATTTACTGCCTATCCATGAACACTATCAATATGCCATGTCAGCACCCCTCTAAGTGGAGCTACCGAATGAGGGTTTTACCACTGTGTCCTGTGCCCCAGTACAAGTTTTGCAGTGATGGATGCGTGAGGGTTTACCCGCCTCAGCAAGCTCCCAGGAGGGCACGGAAGGACACAGAAGCTCAGGCATCACAGGATAAGCACACTTAGAACATACCACAACATCCGGAGTCCTCAGCACAGCAATAAGGCAATACATCACTTCCTGTTTATACAGAGAAACCAGATGTAACTACACATGTCCTCTAAAAAGGGATTTAATGTCTGAGAACACTGCTGGTCAATGAAGTTCATGGAATGATGGTCCCACGGCAGTCCTTTTCATGTACATCTCCAGACCCTAAACCTGAGGCTTCAAGTGGATTCTCTTTGATGGCAATTATGTCGCTGCTTCGTCTTGCACCAATCTCTGCTCAGAAGAGGAACTCTGCAAATTTATCCAGGAATCACAAGCTGGATGATTAATTGTCCCACTATCAACGCCTATTAAATTTACATTTAGGGATATTTAGATGTAGTTAGTCATTTATTAGTTATGTTCCTAGACTTATTCTGTCACTTAGAGGAGCTGGAAAGTTCATGTGCTTTTAAAAGCTAGGTGAAGTATCCAAAAATAGCTGAAGGTGTGTATGGACTTCCTGTATTTCCCTCCTAATTATCTATGCATACACAATAACCAAGTGTGACTTTTTTACATTGCTCAATTCCAAAACACCTGTGAGAAATAGCCACTGCCTAATTTTTCCTCCCCTTTTATTTCCGGATTCGGATCAGAAGCAGACAATTTCTGTTTACTTGATTACCTTCTCCGTGATGCTGGTATCAACAATTTGTAATCCGCACTGGTGACATCATTTTAAAGGATTGCGGGTCCATGCTTCGCCGGGCAGAAGACTAGCATAAAAAAAAGTAGACCACACTAAACTCCTGGTTTAGGCGATTGCTTCCAGATACGCACACTAGTTTCACCATTTTTGATGTAGCCATTAAATTGTGTTCGCCACTCGTACCCCTGTCATTCAAGTCAGGTATTTCAAGACTACATGGGTTCAAATAGTGCTGCATCGAACTTGGCAGCACTATGCTAATCACCAGTTGTGGGTTAAATAAGCTGTTAGGTGCAAATCTGGAGACAGAACTTTTAGCAAATGTTTCACCATAGGTTTTGGGAAAAGAGTTTCCTAGTCAGGTGCCTTCTTATAGTATGAAACTGTTGGAAAGTGCATCGTTAATCAAAGGGTGTTGGAGTTCTTACGCAGCCAGAAGCAGAAAATATTCGAAGATCAGATGGGGCTAACACATAGCAAGAGTCAAGTCTCTATTTTAGCTCTAGCAACCTGGGACCTTATTTATGGTTTGACGGATGACAAAATATTCTGTCAAAATCTAACCGATACCCCGTCTGTTGTATTGTAAGTGCCAGAGGCTATAATCCACTTGTAATACAGTGGACAGGATATCAATTTGTGATAGATTATTCCATCCACCAAAATCTAAAAAAAAGCCTGAGTCGCTTTCAACCCTGCAATATGTCTTGCTGTTGGACACATTTGCAGACTGTGAAAAACATTTTCAATATATACCTGGGGGAAACAAAAGTGACTAAACTCCAACACTCCAAGAGCCAGGCTTCCAGATTTGAAGAACTGGGACTGTGGTGGGACACTCCTGCCATTGTTTTTTAGATAACGACCTGGCACGAGCACTAAGCTATACATTATCCCTGATCAACTAATGCAGAATGTCTGAGTACTTTATCTGTTACACCCACATATGGAGCCTTTAAGATCATTTGCCACTGTAACATCCTCAACTTGGCCAATGAGAGGGGAATGAGGCGCAAGGGAAGATTTAAAGAAATTCTTTATCCTAGGTGACCGAAAGTACTTCCCCATCAATCTATAATCAGGCACTGATAAGTATATAACATTGGCATTTTACATTTTTGATGCTGGTCACCATATCTATCTTCACACTGATGGTATAGGCTCATTGACACTTCCAGCACCATCCATGGGAATGTTTTGAAGTTTTTAATAACAAATCTATCCTTTGACGCTGTATTGCCCATGAAGGGAGTACTAGCAAATGCCACATTAGGGCACATAGAGGATGGTGATGAAATGGTGTATTACTTTTGTTTGAGGGATTACGGATGAGGTTCCCTTGCACCTCTAACAAGTAGGCCATAGTGTCAAGACACCACTAAATACACTTCAGGACTACTTGTGAGTCCCAGAGGTCACCAAACCAAAACCAGTCCCACACTTCAAGAGGGAATGACCTGAATTGGGCAATGGGGAAAGCTGGGTCACGGCTACCCATCCTGTTATGAAGGTAACTCACTAGCTTGGAGCACACAGGTTTATGCCAGAGTGACAGAATGGTCTGTCCCGTCCTGGTTACGACATATAGAGTGCCAAATTGCCTCCAGAAACTCCAGTCACTGCCAGATGCCCTTCCTCAACTCGTCAGAGAACTCTGAACGTGAAGCAGAGGAGTATGTTATGAGGCAAGAAATACCACAAACCATTAGTATATGCAACTTGTGTAACTGAGCGATCACCTGATTTGCATGCCTTTCGTAAGAATATGAAACTGTTTTATTAAACATGAATAATTCTCTATATTGAATGAATATTACCTGTTCTTGAGCCTTTCTGGACAGCGGAGCATAATCTTGAAGCAAAGTTGCAAGAGTGAAATATGTTGTGGAAAGTTCCCAATTCACAGAATCCCAAACAGCTGGATGCGTCTCTCTTTCCCCTAAAGACTTCAGTGCCTTTAGATAATAATCAATTGCCTGCATGATGTAATTAATGAGGAATTAAGTTCATTATCATTTTATACAATATCAGGAATATGATCAAACAAGTCCATGTGAACCTTGAAAAAACACCTTCACCCCCTACATGCATTGTGTTTAAGGCATCACAATATGCACTAATGCCTGCAAAGAGACGGTTTTGGTAATTGTAATAAAGATGATAAGCTCAAAGTTTAGTCAAAAGAGGGAAAAAGTCCTCCCCCCGCCCCCCTTGAGAACTGCTCATTGAGACAATGTAGACTCAAGGATGTTAAGGTTTTCACTACACTTTGTGACTGTTAGAAGCAAAAGAAACAATCCACAACCCTACAGGATAAACTGAATACCTATCCCTGCACCCATCGATAAAAGCCTCACGATAGCAACAACCTGGGGTTTAGCTCCTACGTGGGGGGTGTTATCAGATGCTGCTGCTGCTCTACCTTTACATTTTTTATTCTCATTAGGTGGCTAGTAGTTAGGCAAATGTTTGTGGTCTGCACCTCAGGTAACAGAAGGATAAGAGCATCTACTTACCTACTCAGGTAAGAACATAGTAGTATTATCAGTGTTACTCAAAGGGCACCTAGGCCTGGAGATGAGGGAAACACTATTTCATAATTAAGAAACCCACCTTAAGGTCCACAGAGCCAATGTGGAGGGAGCAGGCTGGTGTTACCTAAAAAAGGTAATATGCTTGGAACAGGTCTGTAGTGGTCAATTGCCAAAACTCTGAATAAAGAACGCAAGTATCTGGCATGGGGTGACCTAATTTGAATCAAAATGAGGAAGGAGTATACAAGCCATAGGTAAATCTTTCAGTCTTTTTTTCCAAGGTGAAGCAATGGGCCAGATAACTAAGAGACATTTGACTTCTAAAATCAATCGAAAGCATATGAATAGCAGCAGGACCTCTGAGATTCTGATGCACTAGAAGTAGTCCAACTGCTCTCTTGGGGTGTTGGAAACAGGTCCTTTGGACAGAGAAACCAAAACCAGCCACATTATGAAGCGGATCCACCACTTTTGGCTAAGGAGAGTCCGTCACTGTAAAAAGGAGACCATTTTAACCTCTACCAGGAAGAAATAACCTTTAGCATATGAACGGGCACAGAAAAAGCAGACTAAAAAGTGAAGCAGGTTTTTCAATCCTGGCTGGAGAAACAATCAAAAGTGGCCAATTTAAAGGCAACCATAACTTCACTTCAGCTATGCTTTTTAAGGGCATTTCTGATTTTGTAAGCACTGGTGAATGTTTTATGAGCAGAAGAAACTATTAACTTAGACTTTACATAGTGTTTTCAGTGATTATTTTATTCCATACCATACCAGAAATGCATACAGCCCTGCTGTCCACCTCCAGAAGTCATGCACAGTGGGGGTTGGCTACAGGGCATGACCTTGTACCCAAAATCCCATGAGTTCAACCTCCCATAGCGGACGTGTGCAGAGTGCTTTTAGAACAGGACATGGCCGGCGTCCAGGCCCTGCGCCAGCCTCTGTGCCACCAAATGAGCTGTGCAAAGGCTTTGGTTGGGCGACCCTATTACCTACACCCATGCATTGCTGCGCAAAATTTGGCATTTACCCAAACTGAGCCTCATATGGCGTTTAAGTGCAAAGTTTCATTCTGATTTATTAAATGGTGCCAAACAAAGCAAAAAAAAAAAAGAAAAAAAAAAGAAAAGAAAAACACTTTTTCAATGGAAGCTAAGTTGTAACCATAACTATACAATTGCTTTCACTGTGCTGTGTGTGTTTGTGCGTGGTGAGAATAGCACCCTTGTAGTTCTGGTTAAGTCAGTTTCCACTGAAAAGGAGTTTTCTGTTTTTTTAGTAACTTTGGAGCCATCAGCGAAACTGAACAAAACGTTCCAAAAAAAGTACATCTACTTTGGGTTCTTCATGGCAAGTTTTGTGCAGATCCGTCAAACAGGGTCCCAAACATATATTACAAATTACTCATTTGCATTCTATTTTTATATATATTACATGATTTATTATTTGATTCTAGTTCTCGTAAGACTTGAGCATTTGAGCATCAGACATTTAGTATTCACATTGTGTGTCTGAGACTGCAGATAGCTTTCTCAATGTTTTGAGAAATGTGTGTTTTTGTTTGGAGTTAACATGTTAATATTTAGAATGTGTTTTATGCAACAATATGTCTCAGTATGTCATATTTCATAAATAAAAATTATAAACATGCAATTTAAAATGTGCTTTTATTTTGTAGTACATTGAACCTATGAAGTAGGTTTCACAAGACATATAAAGAAAGAAAAAGTGCAGTTTGAGACAGTGTAAGTTTGTGCTGACAGGGTTCTGCATTAACAGTGTTTATTTTCACAGACCGCGAGGAATCATTGGTAGATGCCTGCATCAAGGATAGGCTAGAAGGATGAGCTTGTCATGTGTGCAGAGTACTGAGCTGAGAGCAGCACTGTCATTGTGAAAGTGTTGTTTTTTTTTGCTTTAGCAGCACTGAAATAAAGACGAAATGCTGTTTTAACCATTCATTTAACTTTATTTGTTTAGGAAAGCTGAATATCCAGCAAATTAATTCAGCAATGTGAATTACGGGATATAATTCACAGTTAAGTCTCTTTTCTGTCAAATAAGGGCATTGAAACGAATGGCAAGCATTCAATTCAAGATCTTTATTCGGATACAGATATATCCATAAAAGCACAGGTCACATAGCAGCATAATAATACACAAGTCAACAATAAATAAAATCGATTCATAATCAGACATTCAATACGAAGACTTGCTCATTTATATGCAGACACACACACACACACTTATATATATATATATATATATATATACACACACACACACCTAACATGCACACACAAACATAAAATGTGGATTTTCACACTAATTTCATGATGAGTATAAAATAATGCATAAAACACGATTGAGCACAAACAAAAATGTTCTATTGTATGATATTTTATGAAGCAAACTCACTTTCAAAGAAGTCAACCTTATGTCTCAGCTTAGTTTGTGTGTGCACATTAACCTGCTTTTTACCTTATTGTAATACAAGGTCTCCTCAGGGGATAATTCTCCTCTGCTGCTGTCATCTCCAACGGCGCAATGCGCCTGCGCACAAATTCGCATCAGTCTTCCTGTGTTGCACAATAAAAGGGCTGAATTTGTCGAATCCCCAATAGCCTCGAAGTTATCGATGCCTTTTTCAAAGTATGAAAAGCTTTTCTTCCACAGTTCTTGCTCTGCTCCGGATACACTTTTATTCACTAGAGCATAAAGGGAACATGTTTTTTAAATGTCAATCTGCTATATTTGCAATGAATACACCTACTTATGCTTTACTGACCTTATACAAGTGATCATAGAAGTTTAATTTGCCAAAAGGCATTCTGTAACCTACAGTTTTTCATTTCACATAACAGTACAATTAAAAGAAAACTTTCACTGCGAAAAAAAATCTCCTCCTAGAATGTATATATATATATTTTTAAAGTTCTACGGGAAGAGAAACTGTAAAAGCTGCCAGCGAACAACGGCCACTACGTACAACCCAAAAGGCTGTCTCGCTGTCCTTTACTGAGGCTGGGCTGTAATAGCACAATGCAGCCACTGGCTAGGATGCAGCCACTTGGGCCAGATAGGCCATTATAGCGTTGGGAGGGATCTGGGGATAAGCCTAAGAAGAATATTTTACTAGCCCACCAGCGCTGCTTCAACTTTTGTAAATTAAGTTTTTTTCTCTTTGGACCGCAATCTCATTATTATTTTGTAAAAAAAAGTGGAGGTATTAAACAAGCATGTCACTATTGACCCTACCAGCAGAGAGTAGCTGAAACCCAGAACTTGCCAAATCTAGGATGGCATGGGAATTTGATTGGCCTTCTATTTAAAAGTTATAAGCTGCTGACTGTAATTCTGTATTTAATCACACATTTACTCCCAAGTCTCTCTGCCATATCTAGACAATTGTGCAGTAGCTGTGAATGTTCTTCTTGAATAAGAGTTGATTCGCTTTGCTAACCCTTTGTTTACAATACAGTGAGTTTTTACATTCTTGTCAGGAGGTGTGGATTAATTTCTACTGCGTTCAGTAATACTATTGTTTCATCAGCCACAATAGAGTTTCGGAGTCACAAGGGGCTAACTTTCCATTTAAAGACGGTGGGCACAGAAAAGCATTTTGAACATTGAAACTCGTGCCAAAGAGGTTTAAGGAGAAATGGCTCAGCCCTTTAGTATCCTGAAAAGTAATGTCAGACCCGGAGGGCCACAGAATAGACAGGAGCTACAACTGTGGTGGCCAATGCTGTCCTAGGGTCAAGTCTTAATACAGCTTTGGAAACTAGGCCAAGAAAACCCTTTCTGCACTTGCCTCTCAGGGTAGCGAGGGCGCGCAGTCAAAAAGCTTTTAGGGAGGTAGTGTGGGGTGCAGAGGCTCAGAACTTAAATTTTCAAACAGACACAATAAATTACTGTCCAGCCCAGTGCTTGTCTTTAAGTAAAAATAAAGTATTTTAATATCACAGCAGAAAAGACTACCATACAATTAGAGGGGGCACAACTACACCCATAGTTTCCTAAAACAGCACAACCTCTAATGTGCCCTCTTTCCCACTCTAAGTTGTCCCCAATGTCTCCGATTACCTCCCTGCAATTTGCGTCTACGCAAAAGTAGGTACAGGTGATAGTTCACCAAGCAGTCGTTCCATCAGTAACTTGTAAGTCCGTTTGAACAGTTCTTATGCCCTAACAGTCTTACCAGTAAGGACAGCTCCATCATGTAGGATTATCTTTGTGCATCTGCCATACAGAGTTTCAGTCTTTGGAGGCCTAGCCTCGCGTTACTTGCTCAGTGAAGATTTGGTTTTGGAAGACACTGGATGGTATATGCGTAAGCTTTCATCAGCGTCTTCTTTGGCATCGGTCTACCGTGGCGAAGGTCTCTCTCCTCGATTTTGTGGACCACTGCAGGGATCAACATAGAAGACTGGATTGACGGGTGCTGGTCTTCAGCAGCTGTGGCCTCTGGGTCGTGGAAGATCTTGCATTTCAGTGGGGACAGCTACTCAGAGGTTACATCACACATCAACAGCCGCAGCAGCACCAGTCCTTCCGTACTTTGCAGGGGTGCCGGATAGCACTTGGTTGTTTGTCCCAAAGTTTCTTTATACTGTTCACAACTAGAACCATGCTCTGGTAGACAGACAACCCCTCATGACTGTCAGGTCAGTCTCTGCTCCCTCCTGGCAGTCTGATTCTTCTGAGTTCTTCTCAGACTGTGATTGCGGCTGGGCTGCTCCCCTTGGACAGTCTTCTTTTTCTGCAGAGCTAGGAACTCTCATTCCTCTTCAAGCAGACAAACACGCTTCTAGGAGCTAGGCAGACCCACAGCTTCTCGCAGCAAGTTGTGCAGACTTCAGGTGAGACTGTCTGTCATGCATACACCAGCCCTGGTCCCACAGCAGCTCTTTGAGTACTCTGCAGAGCACTCCCTTCTTTGGGCTATAAGAATTTGGAAATGGAACAAAGTGGGTGGGTTGGTGCGGGGTCCCACTTTTGTATTAGTTTTCCAGAAAGTGGATTGGATCCAATATCTAAGGTTCTGGAACGGATTTGGGGTGGCTCCCTCTCAAATGTAATCTCTTTTCTGGCTGCAGTGCATTCACAGCTTTTATGCCAGGCGACGCCTCTCACGGCCGGTAGTGATGATGCTGGCGCAAAGAAAGCGCGTCCACAACATGGGCGCAATAAAGAGTGAAGAGTCTGCACCTGGCTGTCATTAGCCTTACTGAAGTAGCAGAGACAGAAAGGCACTGCCTAGACATTTACCCCACCTTTAACAGCAGAATCTGCAGACCCACCCCTCCTTACTATCCATTTAATGACAGTGCTCAGAAAAATCTAATCAGCAGTTCCTTACTCATATAATTCCTGGGGGTTGCCCTGCCTCCATCCTCTCTCACACTTCAGTATCTGGGTCTTCACCCTCCTGCCACAGGATTCCAACCAATACACTTCCACAGCCTGGGGAAGCTCTATCCAGCCTCCACCTCATGCCATCCTAGGTCAAGGGGCATCTAAAATGTATCTCAATAGTTCCAACAAAAATACTCATATCACACACACATTTTCACAGTGGGCCACACATGCACATTATTCGCACGCACTCAACATGCATGCTGTTAGTGCAAGAGTCTGGGAGCTACACTGAAAGGGACCGCATTTCGCTGTCACAAGAAAAAGGTCTGTTCAGGAGTATTAATTCACAAATATTGGTACACTACCACCATCATTTCAAGTCAACAACCCAGGTCATGGACAGCAGTCTCATACTGAGTAAAGCGGGAACCCCTCCAGGTCACAGAACTCTTTATGGACCTTGGCTTACGAGGGAGAGGCGTAAGCCTCAGTGCATGCACACGATTAGCATGTTAGTGGGATGTGTAAGAAGTCAGGATACCAGTTGCAGATGCAGTTGGGTCACACAGGGCAACAGTGCATGCTGGTATACCATACAGGTGACATTCTTGTCCCAACAAAGAAATTAAAAGATTGGAGAGACCAGTGCTTAAGAATATTGTGGCTTCCTATTTGGGGTTGTTAGCTAGTCCCAGGGGTCATCACTGTTAGTGTCTTCATGTTCATCCTCATCTAAAGGGATTTGATAGTCTGTAAGGCCTTTTCATGATGTCCTGGAGTAGCCAGGGGTTCTACAGCAGTATCCTATATGGATACTGTCCTTCCCAACTGATGCCCCAATTCTAGGATCAGAGAGGTGGCCCTGAGCAACAGGGACATTCCAAGCAGGCGTAGGTATTGTGGACAAAGAAAAGCACATATAGTTACTATCATCTTGTGCAGTCATGCACAAGATGCCCCAAAACATATCCACCATTCACATAATTCAGGACAGCAGCGCAACACATACACTTACGGGTGTCCGAATGCACTTTTAACACAGAGACCAATAGGCAATCGCCTTACAGAGATGCACAATAAAAAGTCTGTACCTCTAGTCTATGATTTCACTAGTTGTCACTATTGTGCTTGTTTTCATAGTAACCACTATTAATACTGTATGCACTAGGATAGGTTTTTAATTTTAATAAATCTTAAAAATATATTCCTAATTGTCTAGCATTCTTAAGTGCGTCTATCCATGATGAAAGAGGGTTTGAGATCCCCTAGCTATTCCTGTGAGACTCACAGCACTTGTTACTTAATACGCACCTGACTCATGTGCACCCGATTCTCGGTTTCATGGTGGAATATTGACTAAGGGCCCGATTACGAGTACAGCGGTCCATGGGACCACCGAACTCGTGGTGGCTGGTCATGGACCGCCAGACTATCGGTCCACCCGCCATACTACGAGTACGGCAGTTGAACCGCCACTGGACCGCTGCTACCGCCAGAATCCTTGATCCCGTGGCAGTGGCGCAGCAGTATGAGGAAGAGTAATATGCTAGCTGTGTTGCAACGGCACCGCAGAGCATATTGCGTGGTGAGCCCGCCATTAAAAGGGTTGCGGTGAGAAAACTAAGGGGGCCCTACAGGGCCCCATGTTTACCATGTGCACGGGGGTGCATGCAGGGGGCACATGTTGTGCCCCCCTGTATTTTTGCACCCCCTGTTCTTGTACGGACAAAAATACACAACATTGTGCATTTCTGTCTGTGCAGGAATGGGCTGCAGTGCTCCTACGACGGTGCCTTTCTAAGGCTCTCCTATGAGCCTTAATGTTTGCATTGTCCAGCATTCCGTCCATCAATTGTTTTCTTTTGCATTTGTCGCCCTAAGTGGGAAGGGTATGCCCAGACGTGGGTCCCGTGCTCACTACACCACTGGATTCAAGCTAGCCTGGCTGAAGAAGGGTGATGCCCTGAAACCGGTCCTAGGATGCTTGTTTCCTGTCCAGGGAGGACCTGGCTTGGCAGTTCGGGCTGGACTGTTCCCACAAGGAACAGGGTCAAGACTGATTTGCATATGGCTGGGTCCAAACTGGGGTGGTGTGGTGAGCAAAAGAATGATGGATTTAACCCAGATCCTTGTGACTGGGGGTGAATGTTTGCATTGTCCAGCATTCCGTCCATCAATTGTTTTCTTTTGCAATGGCACCGCAGAGCATATTGCGTGGTGAGCCCGCCATTAAAAGGGTTGCGGTGAGAAAACTAAGGGGGCCCTACAGGGCCCCATGTTTACCATGTGCACGGGGGTGCATGCAGGGGGCACATGTTGTGCCCCCCTGTATTTTTGCACCCCCTGTTCTTGTACGGACAAAAATACACAACATTGTGCATTTCTGTCTGTGCAGGAATGGGCTGCAGTGCTCCTACGACGGTGCCTTTCTAAGGCTCTCCTATGAGCCTTAAAAAAGACACTGCCGTGGGAATGCCACCGCAGGACTACAACTCGTAATCTGGTGGGCGGATTGCCTACAGGTTTGGCGGTCTTGGAGCGGGGCGCTGGCAGGGCGGGCTGCTTCAAGACCGCCAAACTCATAATCAGGCCTTAGTTTTTCATGCCAGAGGGTCTGGAGAACCCTCTCTTGGGCAAATTCCATAACACGTATCAACAAGCAGTCATAGAAGACAACCTCTTCTAATGAGGTGCTGACGGTGGATTCACAATTAACAGCATGCTGATATTTTAAACCCAGAATAAGGGATATTATGGCCATACGTCACTCTTTGATGCAGCAGAAAACAGTTTGGCAGGGTTGCTCTTACGAGGCCTAAACTTTGGCCCAAGAATGAAACACTTTATCCTGTTGTCAGGCAGGTTTTCGTTCTCATCTGGGAATTGCCAAACCATGCTTTAGATTGTACTGTCTTATTATGAAGTACCATGTGGCCTCCAGTAGCCCATTTTAACTAGCATATTTAAACCTTGGAGGTTTTTGATACCATATCACTATTTTCTACCCTCTTAGACTCGACTAGGATCATTGATGCTATTAAACTACTTGAAACCATAGTTAACCTCTCTGGGACTGCAGGATGAAAATGTGGAAATGAGTGTCTTGCAAGTCTAACCCCATCCTCCAACACCCGGATCCAGGGCAGATAGAACTTGGGCCAGAGCAAGATTCTTGAGCGTGTCCTTTTTGAGGAAGAAGTTCAGAGGGTAAAGATCTAACATCAGACAAAGTCCTCCATCCTTCTTTGGCACCAGAAAGTAACAGGAGTCGCAACCAGTCCAGATTTCTGATGCCGGAACTCTCTCTATGACCCCCTTATCCAAGAGAGCCTGGACTTCCTTCGGTAGAATGGACAAGTGGTCATCCAAAAGTTGTTGCAGTCTAGATGGGTATGTTTGGAGAGGTGGGCATAAAAGATACAGCATAACAGTCCTAGAAAATTTGGAGCACCCATCTGTCTGATGAGATGCTATGCCACCTGTAGAGGTAATAATTTATCCTACCTTAAACCAGGTGACAAGGTGCCGCTGAAGGCAAAGTAAAAGGGTTTTGAAGGGGTGGTGATGGGAAGGGGGTGGTCATGGAGGACTGGTTATTGTGTTCCATGAGGACCTGGAGGCGGACGGTTGGATCTCTGACTACTACCTCAAAAGGGTTGGGAAGCCTGTTGTTATGGAGGCAGGTTTTGGTGTTGCCTCTGTTGGATGCCCCTTCTGAAGCATCAAAAGGGGCAGTATTGTTTGGGGGAAACTGCTGCACAGATGTTGAAAGGTTGAGTTAGCGCACAGTAGCCTTACTCTCTTAAAAGTGCTCCTGGGCCGAGTCTTCCTTGTCTCCGAAGAGACAGGTGCCATTGAATGGATCTGACCCATCCGCAGCACCTGAGCTTCACGCTAGTACCAACTACCTAAACCCAAACAGTGGTTAATATCCAGTGTCAACCTAATCATGTACTTTTCCGCATCTTGGCCATCTTGTATGATTTGCTGCAGACTCGAAGGTCATCAGAGACTGTGGGCAAGATGATACTCACCATGTTCTGCAACACATGCGAGTAACACCCCAGGTGGTTAACAGATCAGAGGGAGAGGCTGGCGGCAGCGAACATTCCTTTCCCAAAGACCACCATGCATTTAGACTCTCTTTCTGGAGGCGTATTCGGGAAGGAATTTGGGTTTAACCTGCTAGTCGAAGCTTGTATCATGAGTCTTTCCAATGTGCAATGCAGGAGTAGGAAAGATGCCTCCCCCCCCCCCCCCGGAGGTGACCTATGTCTCCTAGCAAGCTGCATATTTATGTGAGGCAAGATCCTGGGTTCGCCCAGGTGCCCTATAGAGTGTCTGTGAAGGCTTTGATAAAGAAGAGGAGCAGCTCTGAGGAAGCCTGCCCTGGTGGGAGAACCTCTGTGAGAAAATTCGTTTTGCCCTCCACTGAAGGCAGCTGGAGGTCAAGAACTTTTTATTGCAGAGGAGGCCTATTCCTCCATGGCGAGGTGCTGCGTTGAGGCCAGAGGCAGGGGATGTGTCCAGGCCACTGGCTTCCAGAAGGTCCAGAAGTATGTTTTTTCCTCATCACAGAGCTGCAACTCAGTATCTCTACTATCATAATCATGTTGTTCTGGGTCTGAAAAATATTGAGGTAACGGAAGCATGCTTTCAGAGTTTGACTCGAGTTGTGACGGAGGTGGGCACAACCTCAGCCGAGGACACTGTGAATTCACTTCAGAGTGTGATAGAACTATACTTTTCCTTTGGTGTCTGGGAATCGCTACGTGGGAAACCGGCACAGGTCTCGATGCTGAATGAGGAGTCGGAACTGGGTCTAGAGGCACAGTATGAGTCAGGCCATATCTGCCACAGAAAACTTGACTGGAGGCCTCCTCGGATCTGTGGGGCCTGAAGGCACACAAGAGGGATCCAAAAGGGCACCAGAAACCAATAACATGACCTCTTTAAAGTTTGGATCTGTTGCGGTGTCGCCGACAGCCCTCGGAATTCAGGCTGAACTGGGACAAGTTGAGGCATTGGCTCAATTCTGGGAGAACAGGACCGAGATTGAGGGGTACCCTAACATTGGCTTGACTTCTCAAGATGAGTGGTAAGAAGGAGGAGAGCCACACTTCAACTGCTTATGCTTCTTTTTGGACTTTAACTTACCTGATGACGTGGAGCGGAACCACAAGCTTTCTCAGGAACGGCCTTGAGAGTGGGAATGTGTTCACAACTTCGAATGAAACTGGGCCTTTTACGCTTTTCTGCAGTGTTCCACGACTTACAGTTTGACTTCTTGATCTCAGATGGCCTTTGGTTTCATCTGAGCACAATCGTCACATGATTTTGAATCTAGCGAGGAGCCCACACACCAGAGACAGACCTCATGGAGGTCCGTCATCAATATCGGTTTGTGGCAATCCTTTCAGGGATTAAATCATGTAGTTTTGGGGAGAGACATACCTTGCACACTAGAAAAAATTAGTAGAAAAGGTTTTCTGTCAGTGACAGAAAGGATGAAGCAAACACTGCGAGAGGCGTGGAATGGAAGGAACTTACATTAACACACAGAGTTGGAGGTTAATTGTGGCCCTGACATCATTGCCAGGGCAGAGCGCATCAGACGCAGATCTGCACGGTACCACCTACCAGCACACAAGGGAATTGCTGAGAAAAATCTCCTGATCCAGTTTGGCGCCTGGAAGTATTCACAAGGTGAAGAGTCTGTAGTTAGGAATATCCATCAGAAACAGCGCTTATCAGTTTTCTTTTGCCCTTCACAACAAATGAGGCAACAAAGTCTAGACCAGAACTAAGCAGAGGCAGCCTTTCTCAAAATGAAAGAGGGCAGGTGTCAGAAACTGGAGAATTAGTTTCAGAAGTTTGTAATAAAATCATTTACCCAAATGAGGGAAAGAAAGTGCCTTCATTATTTCTTAATCAGACACTATACATCTATAAGTGAAGATATAAGTAGAAAGGTTCCTCCAGGAACAGATGAGTGTGTCACACACACACACACACACACACACACACACACACACACACACACACACACACACACACACACACACACACACACACACACACACACACACACACACACACACACACACACACACACACACACACACACACACACACACACACACACACACACACACACACACACACACACACACACACACACACACACACACACACACACACACGAGCTCAGAAAGGTTGTAAGACACCTCGGCTTGGGGAAAGGGCTGTGGAGACCTGCAAACACAGATCAAAGGGGTATTAATATTATCTTGGAGAGTAATACTGCAATATATGCACAGGGCTGCAAAATGACTTGTAAAGTGCCATACAGATGGCACAAATTCCCGACTATAGATCACAAATGGTGATGAAAGGAACTTGTATCAGAGAAACCTCCATTGCTATTATGCATTGGTCATGCACATGGTGTGTAGTCTTCTCAGAATAAAATATTAATTTCAATCAAAGGAAGCAACCATGGTGACCCTCACTAGATTCCCAGAGGTGATACTACTATTGACAATCAGAAATGGAACATTCCTTTTGTAAAACCTAGGGAGAATATTTTCCACGCATTCGTTATGGTGAAGTAAGCAATTATGACTTTTAAGATTGTATCATTGGCAGCAACTACTGAAATGAAGCTACAAATAAAATAGTGGCCACTGGGAATTGAAACATTGACTTATACTACAGAGGATAAAGAGAAGCTCTTCAGGAAATCATGGAAGTCAGTAATTGTATACACTGCTTAGGACTTTAGCAACCTTAGGTGTCCTAAGCGTCTGGGAATGCTTAACTTACTAGAGGAGTTACAGGGTGAGATGATACTGGATTAAGGAGTCTTGAAGATTTAAAGACTGGCCCTTCTAGAGATTTGTGACGTGTTCATAAGAGAATGAAAGCTGTGTCGCCCGGATTCAAGAGTTAAGTGGGATGAGAAGAATTGTGAAGAGAAGTCACAAGAAGGAGTTAAGAGAGGTGACTGGTTACAGGGATCTGTTAATGAAGCTGCTTATACCCCAAGTATACGAACAGTAAAAGGTGGTGATGTCTGCCATAACTGTTGGAATATTTAAAATGGAACCAAAGTGATGCTTTATGGTGCCGAACATGTGGGCCATACTAATGGAAAACCTTCTACTACAGAAGAGAATATTTTTTAAGTCCTCTTACAAACCTTTCAACTTCAACTCCAATGATGTTTGAGATCTGATGTGGGAATGAGAGCTAGTAACTATGAAATTGTCGCAAGCTAATCATACAGCTAAACATGTGGAGGAATCACAACACAGTGGGTTTTAAGGATACTCTGGTAGATTTATTACACAGACGTAAAGTCCCTAAGTCTGACTCCATCTTATGTAGGCCTGGCTCCATCTTAGTTCATAGAGAATGCCATATTTCCTAACCTAAACAATGGAAACAGTCATATTCCCTGATTTATGCAGAATCAATGCCATGCCTACCTTTTAATGCAGATATCATCAGATCCTATCTTTTAGGAACTGTGATGTCATAAAGTTCTTCGATTAATGACATAGCTACAACATCTAAGGTGACATTCCTCTGGGCCAAATGTATCCTCCGCAACATTTCAAGGTTAAATAGGAACACAGACATATAATCAGAATAATGTAGTCTGAATTGACTCCCATTTGCTTTATATGTTTATAAGAAAACATCTGGGATGCATACCTTGATACACATAAACTGTGTTAGACATTACCGAACTTATTTCAGAAATTCAAATTTCCGATATGATTTAGTATAAAAGGACTGCCACTTGACCACTTGTCAGGAGAGGTCCTTCGCCCAGATTATCGCCTGAGATTCTGCAAGAGACGGTCTCACCTGCTGCCAGCCCACTTCACATTTTGCAGATGATACATCACGCCTGAAGACTGAAGATGATAAAGCCAAGTCCTGGAGGAAGAACGACTGACTGCTACTGCAGTGGGTGTTTGCCCTTCACGGGGAACACTGTCCTCACGCCTTCGCTGATCAAGGCAGCCTTTGCTGTCAACAAGTTATGCAGTGCATCTCTTCTCCCTAAGAAACTCTAGATTGCAAGTTGCTCTGCCTTTCATTCTCACATATTACAGCGCATCAAAGTAGGCATTAGGGTGGTAGGCTCTAGATAACATTTTGAATGACATTTTAGCAATGCTGGAAATGTTTATTTGGTTCTTGTTATTTGTAACGCGTCTTGTTGCTGTGTTTATATTCTGTGTAGCTGTTTGAGATGTACTGAGAAACAGATTATTCCTGTAGTAATAAATACTATTAACGTAAAAGTGTTCCTTAGGGGCGTGGCCAAGATGGCGGCCGTGGCGGAGGCAGTCTAGTGAGCTCCACACCGGCCCACCAAATAACTCCAATTATCCTGCCCTCTCACCCGCCCTAACGGCCGGAAAGCCTGTGCCGGGACCCAGGGAGGCTACGACGGCGTCTCAGGTGATGCGCCAGTGAAGAGGAACCGATGTGCGCTGTGTCTGGACCGCGTCATAACGCGGCCTGTGACAGGCAGGAATCCCCGGCCTCGATTGGTGGTGCGGGGCTGGTCGCCGCGCTGCGGGGGTCGGGCGGGAGAAACTGGAGACTGCCCGGCGGGCTCGCGCACCCGCACGCGTTGCAGAGGTAAGAGGTAGGACGCACACGGCTGATCGCTAGGAAGCAGAGCGACAGCCAGCTGTCCAGAGTGCCACAGAATGCCAGTGGCAGACGCTGCATCAACCAAGAAGGGTTTTTGCTGGGGCGCCAAGTAGAGAACGCTCACGGACCCGATGTGCAACCGCTGCGCAGGGGAGACCAAAATGCTGAGGCGCCGTGCTGCCAATTGAATTTCGCCAATGAGCTTGCACTAAGGACCACAGGGAAACCGTCGGCATGGGTGATTGACTACACACGATTCCCCGCCAAGGTCCGGTGCTAGGGAGGATTGCCCTGATGACTGGCCCCGGTGGGTAACCTGCTGATTGGAGACACCGGTCCGGCTGCGGAGTTCATAGCTGATTGGAGGCTGTCGTTGTGGCATGGGGCGAGTGGACGCACCTCCGAGGACTGAGGTGCAGTTGGTGTCCCTCCGCTGTGCAGTCCCTATAGTTGAAAACCTGGAAGGGGTCCTGGATCCCCTAAGGCTCTAAGTACGGGCACCGGGAGCCCAGGGATCACAGTCACAAAGGGTAAGCACTCATAGAACTGCCGGAGGTTGGAAAAGGTGGACCCAACTGACCAAACGATGGGGAAAGACAGGCCGCAAAGGGGAGCGCAGCAAACAAGAATCAACCAGTAGACCGCGCAGGGGACTACAGCACGAAGTGAAGCGCCCCAAGATCCTCAAAGAATGGCTGAGGCTCCACAACAGAACATATGGCGCATGATGCACCCAGATGATGGAGGTTATACCTGTTACACTCCGGGACACACGGTCCTTAGTAGGCTAGATCGTTTCTTGCTAAACAGCAAAGCTGAAGTTCGGGTAACCCAGATGCAAGTGTTAAGACGCTAACTATCGGACCACGCCCCAGTACTTCTGGAGTGGGGGCCGTGGTGCGGCAGACCTACGGTCCCGCTATGGAGGCTGCACCCACAAACGTTAAAGGACGAAGTCCTTAGGGGAGAGCTCAGGGATGCAATGAACACCTTCTTAGAGATTAACTGGGGATCCACGGACAGAAGAGAGACAGAGTGGGAAACATTGAAAATAGTAACACGCGGGGAATGCTGCAAACGGGTAGGGCGACTACTGAGGCAACTAGAAAAAGAGTTGATACAGGCAGACAACGCACTAGCAGGGATGCAGAAGTCTGCGCCAGATGGACCCCAGGCGGCGGAACATCTACTAGAAGCCCACCGTCGGGTGGGAGAGATATGGGACAGACTGGATTGTTTGGTCCGCCGCGAATACCGCCAGCTGCTCCATCAGGAGGGAGATAAATCAAGTCGGCTGCTCGTGTAATTGCTCAAATGTGAGTGGCCTGCCCCAATTATTCTCACATTGCGGAAACCAGATGGCAGCTATGCCGCTACCCAAACGGGTATTAATGCACTCCTACACACTCACCTGGCATCCATATATAAGAAGGGCGCAGAAGTACACCCAGACACCCTATCGCATTTCCTCGATGACCTGGAGTTGCCCGGTCTCACAGATGACCAGCGCAGGGGCCTCGAAGCGGACCTCACACTAGAGGACCAGCAGGAGGCACTGACGGCAATGGCCCGGTGCAAAGCACCAAGCCCGGATGGGCTCCCCACAGAATATTATCAAACATACGCCAACATATTGCTCCTCTGACTCCTGGAAACCCTACAGGAGGCCAAGAAAGGAGGGCATCTACCCCCGTCAATGAGGGAAGCCCAGATTGTCATGCTCCCTAAGCCAGGGGGTGACCCCTGTGCGCCAGGTGCATACCGGCCATTATCAATGCTGGGAGTAGACACGAAAATATTCGCTAAGGCCCTCGCGATGAGATTGGGTAGGCTAATCATACATCTAGTCCACATGGACCAGTGCGGCTTTATGCCAGGCTGAGGCCCCCATATAAATCTGCATAGATTGTCGCATATTTTGCACGCCACAGCCACAACAGATCTCAGGGCAGCGGTACTTGCTCTGGATATCGAAAAAGCCTTTGATACCCTTGGATGGGATCATCTCTGGGAGGTGTTGGCAAGAAGGTATTAGGCCAGGAATTTATTGACTGGATACGCCTTCTATATCATTTATCCACGGCACGGGTGCGCACAGGGGGGGGGGGGTGGTTTCTGAAAGGTTCTCCATCGAGCGGGGCACGGGCCAGGGGTGCCCACTTTCCCCGCTCTTATTCGCCCTGGCTATGGAGCCGCTGGCGATTAGGCTGCGCAGGTTCATGTCGAACTGGGGTATACCAGTGGATGGTCGAGTACACATGGTGTCTCTGTATGCAGAGGACGCCTTGTTATTTCTCATTCGACCGGAGGAGACAATACCCAAGTTGCTGGACATATTAACGAATTAAGCATAGTGTCCGGGCTGAAAATTTTTAAAGGAAAATCTACCCTGTTTCCACTTGCTGCCTCAACTAAAATAGAAGCAGCGACGCTACCCCTCACGGAATTCCAATGGAGGTGCACGCACTTCCGCTACTGGGGATTCAGGTGGTGCATACAGCAGAGGAGCAGCATGACCAGAACGTAGAAGCGGTGATCAGGGGATTAAAAGCCTCCATTGACTTCTGGTATCGCCTCCTTCTCTCGGTCATGGTGCGAGCAGCACTGGCCCGGATGGTGCTCCTACCAAGATGCCTGTATGTAATACAGAATTCACCCTGTTATCCCTAACTCCACTTTTAAGCCCTTAACAGCCTCCTACTGTGGCTGGTCTGGGCTGGTAAGCGGAATAGAGTAAAGCTGGAGATACTAAAATTAGACACTGAGCAAGGAGGACTTGGCCTACCAGACCTCCAGTTGTACCATATGGCTGCTCTCCTCCAATATGCAGCGCTTTGGTGCGCAGAGGGCCCCAAATTGGATAAGGAGCTCCTGGCGGACCGGGGACGGGAAAACAGCCTACCGAAAAGCCTAATGATGGGAGCACAATCGCCACCCCACTACCCATTTGTGGTGCGACAGGTGGCAATGGCCTGGGAAAGGGCAGTCACACTGGTCCTGCGTAAAGCGCCGTACGCGCGAGCACTACCCCTGCGATGGTTGCGTGGCTACTGCCGGATCCAGGAAGTCATGGACTTAGCGAAATGGACAGAGGGGGGTTGCACCACGGCAGGGGACCTATACTGTAATGAGACATTTCTTACATTCGGGGAGGCACGGGAGTGCTTTGACCTCCCGGCCAGACAGTATCTGCAATATGCGAAGATTTCCTGCACCGCACGGGAGATTGGAATACCTTCCCGGAGGAACCGACAGAATCTCGCACACTAACGGGAATTCTAGACCCAGGTACGCATAGAGGCCTGATTTCAATCCTATATTGGGCACTTAAAGCCGATCGGAAAGTCGATGCCACGCAGGTCCGGGAGAGATGGTCCATGGACTTGCCGACCCCGCTCACAGATGCGGAGTGGAAGAGGGCATTTGAGCAGGTGCGCAACGTGGCCAGCAACGCCCGCTTTAAACTCATACAATTTAACTACTTGCACCGCACTTATTTGACACCCCAAAGACTGGCACGCATTAATGCGGGTCGATCTGCGGAATTCCCCCGCTGCAGCATGTAACCGGCAACCTTCATACATATGACATGGGATTGCCCCAGGCTTCAGCAATACTGGAAAGGGGTGCTTGAGACACTCAGAGAAGCAACAGGTCTCAGTATCGGGAGCACTGTCAAGCACTGCCTACTAGGGGTCCTGCCGACCCCAAAGACGAACAACAAAATGCAACACAGGTATGCACACCTAGGACTGGTGCTCACTAGACACCGCATTGCAATACAATGGACACAGACTGCACCACCCACAGTTCGCAAATGGATGGCAGATATGCGGGAATGGGGGGTGGCTGAGGAGAGGCAGTTACGGATAGTGCGCACGGATGAAAACGCCAAACAAGATCTGGAAACGTGGGGGTTGTTGCTGACTGAACTACAACCCCAAAGCCAGGAGGGGGGAGGGGGGGTGGAGGGCTCCCACCCGCTCTCGGGGTCTCAGACGGTGAGGCCTGGAGGCAGCATAGCTAGCACAGATGTCCCCGCATCAGGTGTGCAGCACATCACATCGGTTCAGGAGGAGGTGACCATCCCGGGAGAGCGGAGAGACTTACATGCCATTCGTTTACGGAGGGAGCCTCTAGCATATCAGTATCCATAAAAAAACATGCAATTAAGGAAGTCAGTCACCTAGAATGACATACAGAATGACACGCTGTCCTTGGACAAACAGCTGCACCACAGTGCCATATGATACCAAGTGATGTACTAAACTCTTTTAAATGAATTGCTGCCTAATCTGGTCTGCCTTCAGTTTATGTTACGTAGTAGTTGGTTTTTCATTTTTATGTTGGGGGGAAATTGTAAGCACATTTTGTTGTATACAAGAAAATAGGGATGTGTAACCTTTATCAGTTGCGCCTTGTTGCATGCCTCATAATGTAAGTTGTGAAATTACATTGTTGTAACCAAAGGACTGCAAATGTATGCTGTAATATACAGAGGAAATAAGTTACATAAGTGCAAGCTGTAACATAATGCCACAGTAATCCCGCAATAAAAATTATTATAAAAAAGAAAGTGTTTTTTTTCTTCTTAGCACAGTGTGTGTGATAATGTGAATAACGAAATAAGGTTTGCTGCTGTTTCCACAGTGTCCCTGATCCCTTTATGAGATTGTTAGTAACCCAAAAGCAACACTTCTAGTGTCTTGTGGGGCTTCAATAACTTGTCTTTCACATTCATCGCTGGTGCATTGAATCAAGTTCACCCGCGACACCTGTGGGTGAGAAAGCACACCTTGTAGAGTTACGCCAAAGTCGTAACTTATGCAACAACTCTTTTGTACTGTACCTCGGTAAGCCATCTTAGCAATGGTTTGATCTGACTAGACAGTGCTATCATTTGCAATAATCTGACTGGTAACCAAACTATGAAAAATGAATACTTGGCCAGAACTGAGACTAAGGTTTGATTCTGAGCTATGCTGTTAATTTGTTTATTGATTACTTTCATACAAGATACATTTGGGTAAAGAGAGTTGTCTTGACTGAGACCTCCTAGTTCTCTAAAGACTCTCTAAAGACTCAATCTATTAAAATTAACCTTAGGTTTACTCACACACTCACACTTATTTCCTGAGCAAATGGGTTGCCTAGGCCTCTTCCACCAGGTATCAGTTATTTTCACTTGATTTAGTCTCTACAACATTTTCTCACTTCCTATTCTTTTGTTCTTATCAATGTGCTAGCAGAAGAAAATACTGGTTCGCCACAAATGGGCAATTTTATTATTATCCATGAGAACGCCATTAAGCTTTCTAGGTCAGATGGCTCCCTTCTACGCAAATTTATTTCTGAGATAAGGTATACTAAAACACAAAATAGTCAGCTATATGTTTGATAAAGATTAACTAGGTCTGAAATCCATGAAATCAGGTCTTTGAAGATGTTTATTCTGTGTTGTAAACTCCGTGTCATATGATGTTAGCTGTATACTGCTTGTATTGCACACTTTGTCATATCATTCTTAATTGGCTAGTGTTGCCTTCTCTTTATCTTTTTGTTCTGTATTGAGATAGGCATTCATTTCTGAATAAATGTATTGTAAAGAAAAGAAATGTAACTTTTCTCTAGCAGTGCATACCATTGATTACCTTAGGTGTCTATTTCTTTTTGATAACATTCTTCAACAGATGAAACGATCCAACACGGTCTATATTGTTTTGTGGTTGATAAGCCTATAAGTATGGAACCATAATTAACAAATAATTTGGGAGATTTTCTAATATCGTTAGTTATATCAGAAAGTCCTACTGATATCAATGGTATTGAATAACCTCTTTGCTGACAAGGAGGGGTTGAGAAATTTGCAACAAAATCGTATATCACTTTTGGAAGGGAGGATGGCTGTGTCTTCAAAATAACCCTTCTCATAATAGAAACTGTACAAGGACAGTGAAATATAAGGCTTGAATATTAATAACTTAATGAGAAGAAGTGATTGACCTTTCCAGAACAAAGCTTAAGATCCAGTGTGTGCATGGGTTCAAAACGTAGCCCCTTTAGTACTGGGAAAACGATATTCACCTGCCTAGGAAAGAAGGGCCTTCTCGTAACAGGATATACTTTTTCCTTGATAGTCTTATTTATCAATAAGAGACAGAAAATGGTAACCAAGGGGCTCTTATGCTATTCTCCATTGACCACTAAGTAAACTCTTTAATAAAAGAGAATTGCAAACCGAATTTTGTCAGGGAGAAAAGGTATGTTAATACCAACTTTTATAGGCACATCACTGATTTATGGATTTCTCCAGGCACAAAATTCAGACTCTCTTCCACGTAAATGTGCACCATGTTCTGACGAAATGTCGGTTTGCCTCAAAAAACCCATGCAATCTGGAGCCAAGTTCAAATGGGCATGCTGAAATCTGGGGTGAGGCACCAAGTTCAAAGACTGAATGATGCAGTAAATAATTTTGTTTTGCAACTGGACTGGCCATTGATCCTGCCAATATCCTCAGGGGTGTAGCTTCAGCGAGGGTGTTTCAGGTGTGACATTCCCCAAATAAATGCATTCTAGGCTTGGTAGTTGGGTCTGGGGGCCCGAGTCCGGTCTTCTATCTCTGTGTTGGTCTTTCTGGTCCTGAGCCAAGAATGAAAGACAAAATCATGACCTTTGATGTAAACGAGAGTCAGAGATACCCATCGGGTGGCTGAATTTTAAAATGTCAAACCAGACAACCTGGAATCAATACTGGCTTCTCTGCTTATCCAAATTAATTGACCCTAGACAAATATTGTTTTTAACAGAGCCTCCTTATTTTATTATCACATATGACCACACTTTTAAAAACTTGTGTTCAGGATGTGTGTTGTACAAGCATCTCCTACGTTTGATTTAATAGACTGTAATGTTGCTCCATCTATAATACAAATCAAGGCCACATTTAGGATTTACATAACCACTAACTTGCCTCTTAGTTCACTAATGCCATTGTGATTTGGGGGGGCGAGCCATGAAGGTCTCTAAAAAGTATCACTTTTAATAAATGTGTGTCTATGCAGTCATATAATCTGATGCACTAATGCAAAACACTTTCTCATGTTAATGAAATACACTCTTTTGAATTTTGAAGAGATTGTATTATTTTCTTACATTGTGTTTGTTGCACGATATGCATGCCAGAGGTTTTCATGGCTCGACTTGTGCACGGACTCTTGGAGCCAAGCCAATCCCATGGCTTGGCTCGCCCTAATATGCCTGCACGTACTCCTCTAATTCAGACTAGGGCTTAGTACAAGGGGCTGTCAGTAACTTGATAAAATGATTTGTAAATGGCGAAAACTAGAAGCATGGAGCCCTACCCACATGCACCAATTTGAGAACTCTATCATTAAGGCTTCTTGTAGCAGAGACAAAGAGTGAATGCAGAGAAAATAAATATAAAATAAGTGATCCCAGGGAAGGGACTCCAGGCCATTTTGTTATACGTGACCGTAGTCGTGAGTTTCCAGGGAAAACAGCCAGGGAGAATTTGGGGTGTGACATCCCTCATATGCATTCTCAGTTTGTTGGATGGGTCTGGGGGCCCGGAGTCGGGTCTGCTATGTCTGTGCTGTTTTTTCTCATTGTTCTCATTTCAGCAAGGGGTTTTAACTAGTTCATTTTTTGGATCTGGATCTTAAATATATATAGTGACTCGTTTTCCCAAAAAAGTGGTATATTGGCACCCATAGAAGTATTCTTTGAATGGGTGCAAGTTTATTACTTATTGGAATTCACAAATATTGGCAGTAGTAGGCCTGGAAAGCTGTGCCGGTCTAAGGTTTCTAGGCATACCACTGGCAAGCATAGCATTTCAACCCACTGTGTTTCACCCACTGTGCCTCTCTAGACAGAGGCCCACCCAATGCTAAACAGAACTGACCCTATTCCTTGTGGAAACAATCCATCCTAAACCTTGGTCATCTCAGTCCTACACACTGTAGACCAGTGTTTGCCCCTGAATTTCCTATGTGACTGCCCTGGCAGATCAGTGAACCACTTTTGGCAAGGTCGCGCTGGGGCTATCATGATTATTTAGATTCAACAGTACTTTGGGGATCAGATGTATTGCTAGAAAAACAGTGACCAGCTACTAGCAAGCTCATCAAAAGTGCATTCCCCATCAAACAAACCTGTGAATACAATCCATTTGGCAATTTCTACAGCTATGTACAGATCCAATAGTTTTTCCTCAAAAGGAAGAGTATTTTAGCTTGCACACTGTCAACGATCACCAGTGCCTGGGTTGAGAGACAGAAGTAGAAGGACCGTTAGACTGTGCTTGGAAAAGGAGGAATCAGTTTTCCACAATGCAATGAATTGCCCTTTCCTGAAAACCTGTAGGGAGGATTACTTTACCATTTTTGGTTGATGTTGGAATGATCTCTAACAGGAAATCGGCAAGTGTCTTTTGACATATTACTTAATCTCAAATTCGGAGGATGTTGTGTCAAAGAAGTTAAATATTTATTTTCTACTTGCATGCTGGTAGCAGTCCTAGCAATAGCAATGCATTGAACAAATTGAAGAGGAATGGGTGTGGCTTCCCAGCATGATTGGGGATAGAAAGTAATACGAGGTTGACAGCTGATTGAGTGGTAACTGTTGCTAACTCTCAGAAGAAGTAATGCTTTGAACAGCGATTCATGTTAAATTTTTGTGGAAGTAATGTTGTTGAACAATGGCATCACAATATTATACTGAGTGGATTTTATGTTGTTAAATATTGTATGTATGATGGTTTGCATTTTGTTTTTTGAACTGTTAAAACGTCACTCCCCCTAAACTTCCTTCGCCAAAAGCAGACTGGACATCTGAAAGTGAAGAGTAACTCGATTACTTGTGTCTACATAGTGTGCCAACAGAGGTGGACACGTTCCAAGTTGCTGGGCAACATGCTCTACCCAGCATGACTAAATTGTGAAATACTCTCAGAAACTATTAACAGCACTCAAAGGTATCAATGACAAGTGAGTCCCTGATATTTTTTCAAAAGCTTCAAGAAAGGTGCACAGTTCTTTCCAAAGAATTTGACTCGATGGTCCAGCACAAGAGTCACTTTTTCCATGACCAATGTGATCCAAATTCTAGTCACCCAGTCTCTCAGGGTCAGTACTGTCTGATTCCCCACCAATGCAAGGATTGCTTAAATTGCCGTGATTTGGGCCAGAGCACGCTTCTTACATCACCGCCATTTTTAGGACTTTTCCTCTAAATGGTGGGCCCAGAACGACCACTCCTGACTCTCTTGGGATCAGTACTGAAAACATCACATCCAACTTGAAGATTACTTCCCCCAGTATCTATTCAGTTTCGGGCAGTGCCAGAGCAGACGTGTAAGAGTGCTCTCCGATGAGATCTATATCAATAACATTTGAATTTGAGAAAAAACAAAACCGTGGCGGCCTGAGCCACGAACAGCTAACAGTTTTTCACATTCAGGTTGCAAGTGTCACGGATAAGTGAAGCTTTTGACAATGCATTCAAAACTGTATCAGAGCCCTCATACCCATCCAAAACTGTACAACTCTACCTATTTTAGCTGTAGGCTCTGGCTGAACAAACCTTAACAAAATTAAAAACTATCCAGACTAGAATGAATATCTACACAATCCTGTCTGTCCTGCATTTTTGTGCAATAAATAAAGGAAATAGGGAAATAATGGAGTATATTAACTTTATAACAGTGTTGATTACTTAAGCCACTTAACAGATTCTCGTGTTGTTTAACCATATGGGTGTGAAATAGTGAAGTAAGAATATATGAAATACTAACCTGTTCGCTCTGTCTGGATGGCAGCAGCCTGGTTCATGAAAAACACTCCAATTTCATTTCTGATGTTGCCAAGCCTTTTCAGCACTTGTGTATGCTGTTCTGGATGTTGATTTTTCAAATGGCTGAACAGCAGAATTTCATTAGCTGCTTCGTAGCATTTGCAGCTAACTGAAAGCTGGCATTCCAGATCAGTGGACAAGTCGGTAGCCCACACAAATCCTAATCACAAAAAGGGAAAAAGAGAAGTGGCAAAACAGCGGGTTTATTCCTCACATTTTCAATATTTTTTCAATACCAAATGGATAATTATGAAAACAAAAGGTTTAGAATCCCATGCTCTTGCAAACTAGGCAGCACTGTGGAATTGAGACAGAATTAAAACTCTGAGCCCCAAGTGTGAAGACTTTTGTAATTTATTTAGATAAGCAGTTTCCAGAAACCTAAAAAAATGCAAATATTTATTTTTCAACAAAAGCTCTGAAAAATAAAGTTTAATTTTGTTTGTTTAAAATGCAATAAAGGAAACTTTATATTAATAAATTTCACATTGTCCCAGATTAAGAGAACATGTCGCAATTTCTTGACTCATAATGGCTTTTTACATGTGTGAACTTAACGTTGAGTGGAATGAAATATGGGAAACTAAAAATCTACACATTTCTGAAAAGCAGACATCTCTTATTCAGGAAGTGATCACTTGTCGGTTTTGTCAAACTATCCTACATTTCTAATAGAAATAAATAAATGTTAAAATAAATTGAGAGGATGACCTCACCACCACAGGCGCCCTTTGAAGCACCCACATCGACTCTCCTGCTAGTTACTTGTTTTGGGGTATTTGGGGGCGGGGATGCTAAAAGGGCAAATGGCTTATGTATATGTTCCTATTGAATTGACAGTGATGATGCATCTGATCTTTTTCTCTTAGCAATGAGACCTGTGATTTATAAACACTGTTTATTCTGCTAGCATCCTTGACATGTACTTATGGCCTCCTACTTCTGCAATGAGGTCACTATGTTTTTACGCCTGACAAAATCAATAAAGAAAACTTATGAAAAAAATATTAAGAAAAAATATAGCAGGCAATTTCTGCTACAGTATCTTTATCATATCAACATGTATGTATGAGATAAATACAGCTGTATTTTCAGCTGGCTCTTAGAATTATTCAGCTGACTGTTAAAATTATTAAACTAGCAGATCCACAGTTTGTTGCATACTATCTGAGCCTAGAGCTAAGCAACCTCCATGTTTGTCTTGATAACATGACCATTGATCATCTGGCTAGTGGAACTCCAACAGATACTTGTGATACTAAACAAAACAAATATCTGAAAAACAGGTGGGATTGTTGTTTCGGGAATAACTCGCCTATGTTTTTGAATATGTATTGCCACAAAAAGCATATTCAAACACACTTAATAAGCAAATCTAGTGCCAACAAAACTGAGAACAGTCTAGCAGACTGGTAGTCTGTTTTTTGACAGATGAAGGGACAAAGAACCTGGCACCTGAATCAGATGCCTCCTCAACATTTGCATGGCCTATTACCCTGTGCCTACTCCTCTTTTATGGAGAGAGACACTGCTTGGCGATAAAAGAACACACTACTGACTGTAGTAACTCTTGCACCCCTACTCCTAGTCTACTTCTGATGGAGTAATAAGATAGATCACCATGTACTGGAGGCACCTAGGGCATAAACACAAAAGTGTAGAGAAATGCATGAATGTGGCTAGTAAAGGTCCACCCTGTACAACAAATACGCCAGCTTATCAGGCCTTTGGTCCTTTGCTCTTGAACCACTTACCAAAAGTCAAATACCCGTTTAGAATGAGCTCAAGAATGGTGGCCTGTGATATATTAACGAAGGATACTAAAGACTAGTACTGCAAATCTCATTATGGCAAGCAACTTCTACTTCACTCCCTGATAGGGAACACTCTCAGTGCATTGTGGTAATTAGCTTTGTAATTCCTGGAAAAGCGCCTTTCGCCAGGAATAACATAAGTGGCAGATCACTTTACCCCTGAAGCAGCTCCAGTCTTATATGCAGAAACAAGTTCAAGGGAAATATATGAACGACCACAACGGACATGCTTAAATCTAGGAAACCCAAGAGGACTCGAGTAGGTCTTCAGAAATCAGAGAGCTAATTTCAGCAGCTGTAAGAGAGAGGGAGGGAGGCATGCAGTAGACATATGATGCACCTCAGAGAAATAGAACTAGTAACTCAGAGAAATAGCAGGACCAGTAGTGAGAAGTCTACAGGCCCAGACTGCCTCTTTGGTGCAACTAGAATCATTTTATCTGCTCTTACAACACCTATGAGTCTTTTTGATTATCAAAGGACAGTAAGTGAAAAGGACAGAATGATAAAAGTCACGGTTATAAAAGTCATCCAGGGAAAGTCAAAAGGGCAGGCCTCAGCTAAACACTTCCTCACCTTTCAAAACAGAGTCTGCAATCTCAACCACCCATCATATGGCAGTGCTCAGGGAGACTAATCAGCAGCTCATTGCTAACCAAAAACCCTCCATGAATATCTACTGGGACCCTGACTCCACTCCCCTCCCCTCACTTCACTGTCTGGGTCTTTCCCCTCCAGCTGTAAGAACGTAAGCAATGCCCTTTCATGTCTAGGAGCATAGTCCTCATCAACCATCTTCTGCTGGGCCAGGCCAGGGGTATCCAAACTGGATCCTACTGGCCTCCATACTCTGGCTCATCCACACAACACACGTGTTACACTGGCTACACACAAGCACTCTGGATGTCAGTGCATGGGTATGGGCAAGCACAGAGAAGTGGAACTTCACTCAGGTGAGCCAGAAGGCCTCAGACCGAGTGACTCAGAACCAAAGGTCTTGTTACACAATTGTTTCCAGTAACATGGTCATGCTGCCACCATCACTATGTTCTAAATCCACTTCAAGTACAGTTGTCCACTACAAAAATGAGGGCATGTATGGTGCACCACTCCAGGTGGTCATAGGACAGTCCCACAATTTCTCAAAGTCAGGGACAAGCCTAGGCCTCTGCTCACATGCTTAGATTATTAGTTCGATGCCAGGGCCCAAATAAAAAGTCAGGATACCAGATATGCATGCAGTTAGGCAGTCATGGCAGGGGAACACACATGTTTAACAAGCAGGGGACACTTGCTCATCAAAGATGAATATCAAGGGAACTTTGCACTCAGTCTGAAGGAAAATGATCTACTCCTCTGCATTTCAAAAGAAAGATAATGAGGGGTATGGTTCAATCTACTCAGTCTGCCTTCATTAATTTAACTAGTGTCTCTCATGCTGGAGTTTAGATACCAACAAAATTAGGTTGAATAAATGAATGAATGATGCACATTTGTAGAGCGCACGGCTACTCAGAAGAGTGTCCCGGGGCTAATAGTCTCGGACTAACAGACCAGACACCCACCCATAGCCCTGGAAAAGCCAAGTTTAAAGAAGTTTCTTAAAAACCGCCAGGTCAGCCATAGATCTGAGAGAAGCCGGGAGTTTGATCCTTTTATGCATAGGGAGCCAGTGTAATGCCTTTAGGTGCGGGGGCATGTGAGTCCTGGGCTTGAGCCTAAGGACCAGTCTGGCCGCAGCATTTTGAACCACTTGGAGGCGCTGGAGGAGGTAACCGGGAAAGGCCAAGTACAGAATGTTGGCATAGTCCAGTCTGTAAGATTATCCTATACAGCCTGCACATGCCTCCCCCCTGTATCTTTCTCCATCCCTCTTCAACTTAATACTTAATCAATTTCTATGGAAAGGCAATAGCCTAATTATTTCACTAATCGAAATTCAAACTTCTGAAAGTCTTAGGAGCTGTGAACTTTCCCGATTTCAATGTCTATCAAGAAGCTATGAGATTAACCCGAGCACAATTCTGGGTATTCTGTAAAGAGCCAGCTACCCCCTCCTGGGTCAAGCTTGAAGCCTCACTCATGCACCCTATTTCTCTACCTTTATTTCCATCTACCATCAACAAGAAGGAATTTTCTATCTCAATAGTCCCACTAACAACAAAGAGAATCCTTGCTCGCATAAACAAACAAGAGAAGTTATCGGAGACAGACTGGTTAACCAGCTCCATATGGTTCAATACTCAACTCCAAGCTAACAAGGGTCCCGAATACCTTTTTAAACACTCCAAGTTTGTTACCATCTTCAAGCTTCCAAAGAGAGAAATTAGCATAGAATTACACAATCCATTAGCAATGCACTATACTCAATGCGCTTCAATACCAAAACCTTCTGTAGATGTCTTCCCACCATCTATCCACTAACCACACTCCTCTCCAGCTCTCTGGCATACAAAAAAGAGAGCCTTCGATTCCCATTTCTCCATAGCCGAATCTCTATCGTCTTGGGCTCGCTTCTTTAACATACCATTATGTACTCACACAACTGAAGTTATCTTTAAAAGAGAGAGTCGCAGAGCTAAATCAGCTTTTGTTACACAAATAATCTTTCTCATTCTCCACAGATCACTTTGATCTCCCAGTAAATTATACAAAGCCAATCTTCAAACAATGACCACTGCTGGAGGTGTGACTCTCTCAACACTAACACAGAACACATGCTCCTTCAATGTCTCAAGATCATCAAATTTTGGTCTAAGATTTCCAAAGAAATTATCTTTGTGTGCAACATCAGATTTTCGATTTATCAGTCAAAGACATGCTGACATTATGTCTATCTCTCAACAGACTTCAAGATGACCTTAAAACTAAATTATTCTGCCTTCTCACAGTAAATTGCCACCCAACAACTAACCACCCAAGGAAAAGACTCTAATCCTCCAAACTTGATGGAATGAATTTAGTCTTATCCACGGACTGGAATCTAATCTGGCAATTTCAGATCCTGTTCTATTGCATTTAAATGAACTATGGCTACCACTTATGAACTTTCTCTCCAAGTAACTCAAGATGGATTCCAAACCTCCTGATTATTTTATGTATTTCACTGTCAAACAACATCTCAAATTTTCTATTTTAGGGTTCAGAATATTCATATACAGATGTGCTGATTATTATCTTAACTTACCATATTTCATTTAAACTCGCTGTGGCGAGGGTTTTTTCAAGTGCTTCAACTTTGAATCGGCCTTCTCACCAATCAGGTGTTAATATGTTATGTTACTTTAATTTGTAACGTGCACAAATCTCCCCGGGAGGGGTATCTTGGCGCAGCCGGTCCGTCAACAGGCATATCCATCAAAAAGGCCTGCACATCATCAGAGAAGCTCATGGATGTCATCCAAGTGTGGTGCAGAAGCACTAAGATAGGGCTGACTGCTCTGCCCAAACATTTGGTAGTGTCCAGAGCAGAGCAGATTATATTTTAGCTGCGTTCTGAACATCCTGGATGGTTTGAGCTAGGTTGACCCGAAATTCCTCAGGGAAGGCCGGCAAGATCTTGCCAACCATGTCCCATAAAGCATGGGAATATCTCCAAAGCAAACAGCTGCCACTGACAGGCCAGAGGACTAGTTTGTCTGAGGAAAACATCTGTTTCCCAAATACTTTGATTCTTTTCAACTCACTGGTAGGGTCATAGGAAACAAATTGTGGTTCACCCTGTTGGAGGATACCTGAACCACCAGACTTTCTTGTGTAAGGGTGCTCAAAAGTCAGGGTCACCTGATGCCAGCTTATGGAGCCTGGCAACATGCCTCTTCACTGGATGGCAGGAACAAGGCTTAGACAAGGTGCCCATTAGGGTGTCCGTCAGGACTTTATTAAATGGTAATAGAGGGCCGGAGGAGATCTGTCCAGGTTGAAAAACCTCCTTTCACACATTAGTTTGAACTCCAATAGCTGGCAACTATACGTATAATAGCTCTGCTGCACACATCACAGCAAGCAGCCACTCTTTTCCGTTGATGGCTCAGTGGGACAGCACAACCTAGAGTTCGGGAAAGTGTCCATCCCACCTGCCTCTAACAAGTTCATTCATGTACAGGTTATCATCATCATCATAGTGTTGGGGAAAAAATGTAATCGCCATGCTCATCTCCAAAGGCTGGCTGTCTCAGAGTCAGAATCGAAACGTTGTTAGAGAGCAGGGTTGTGGCTCCGAGGCAAAGGCATGGCTCTATCGGAGTCAAATTGAACTGGCAGCAGTGACCTGACTGAAGGCCTCCGAAGGTTCTTGGAGCCAGAAGGAGCGCAAAAGGGAGAAGGAGGTGGGGGGGGGGGGGCCAGAAGCAAGACTGTGATGTACCCTGACGTCCTTATGACTTCTCAGGCTATGAGTGGCGAGAATCGGGTGAATGCCACTAGGCAATCTTGTGCTTCCACTTTGGCTTACTAGAAGACTTAGACTGCAACGAGAACCTGATGCGGAAATGGCCACAAGAGCGGGAACAAGCCCATGCCCTCCACTCCGAGAAGGACTGCTGATTTGTTTTTGGCGATGTACAGCTTTGCACTCCCGGATCGCCTTCAGATTTATAAGGGCATATCCTTCAGAGGACTTGGGAGTCTTTCCCCAAACCCAAGCACCGGAGGCACCCTTTGTGGAGATCTGTCACAGACATTTGTTTATGACAGTCTCTAAATGCTTAAACCCCGTAGGCTTAGGAGGAGACATAGTTCCCTTACACACTAGAAAAAAGCACTATTTCTAAGAAAAGACTTATCAATTGAGGAGGAAAAGTTGGGAGCAAGCTCCGGATCCATGTACGAAGGATCAGAAAGAAATGAACTGATGTCGACATATAGGGGTTGCGCTTATATGCAGCTCCATCGTCACTTCTGTGGTGGAACAAAGTCAACGTAGAGTCACAGGGTGCTACCTACTGGTGCATAGGAGCAAAGCTGTATGAATCTTATGGATTCAGTCAAGTGCCTGGGGTTATTCAAAAGGTGAGGAATCTGTTGTTAGAAGTATCCATCGGAAGTATTCTGTCAGCTACACACCTGGCTTACTTCAAGTGAGGCTGCTAAATGGGGACATACAAGCAGGAATTATTCTGACAGAAGCAATCTTCCTTCATACTGAATAGTCAATAATATTCAGGCTGGTCATCATCTTGAAGAAATTGCTGAGCAAGAAATGGTTAAAGATGTAATCAGCCCAAAAAAAACCTGTTTTCGTTGACCAAGGCAAAGGAGGAGGATTGGAACTTTTGATAAATCTCCTCTGTGGTACCAATTTAATGACTCTCACGTCAAGAAACATCTGATTTTCAAGGAGCTTAGCTGAGACCAGGCTTTCATGTCACTCGAGGCCTGAAGAAATAAAAGCTTCTCTCACTCTTCTTCTCACCATGTGCAACTGGAAGGAATGATTTCTAGAGTTGGACCAATTTTGCTTGGTGCTTACTAGTAAAATGAAGAAACTCTTAACATTTTGGAAATGTATTTCTTTGCCCTCAGAAGGCTCTACCATGTTTTGCAGCAGTTTGCTAAACCTTAAACTTTACAAGAGGCCCTTGTTGAAAATTTACAAGAGATATTTCTTTCGCATAGACAGCTTAGTTCAGCTGAAATAAAAGACAGGCTACAACACCCTTTTTATACTGGTTAAAAAACTGTATCCGTGAATGTGTCAAACCAAACCATGCCACCTAACATCAACTCAAATGCAGCCTCTACATTATGAGTCTAATTGGAGGACAGCCCATCTCCTCACTGAGACTTGTGTAGCTATGCCCCCTTGCTGCTGTGACCTCACAGTCATTAACAGCTCCACTTCCCTTGGCATCTCCAAGGCTCCTTTTGTGAGTACACTGGCAAATCACTGTTTAGTAGCACACCTTTAAAAAGGTTTGCAGATTGCTGCCTCAGAGTACTGCATGAGCACTGGTTGGTCTCAGGTGAACTGAAAGGGATTTTGCATGGAACCAATGTTGAGAGTGTCACTAGTGGCACATTATTTTTCTCTAACGAGAGTAGTTCACATTACGCACCACCAAGAGACCTAGTTGGGTAGTATGCGTTATCAAAATGCAGTCAGCCACGACTTAGTAGTGGATGAATTGACATCTACATTGATTCTTTATTGGGTGCCATATGTTTCACATCCATCTTTTTTGCTACCACAGTGGACACATACTACTACCGCAGCATGTAAGCCTCCTAAGGAATGCATTATCTCTGATTAGCCCTACGTAGGATCATAAGATTTAAGGACAACCCAGAATTTGTAACATCATTCTATTCTACCATATCTTTAAACTTCATTCTGACATGTAGATGGTATTCAGGCCTGGCAAAGAAGAGAAATAGGTAATCTGTAGAGGATTCAAGACGTGAATCTGTTCAGAGGCCTCTCAAAAACCTCTCTCAATGACGGGAATATTAAGCTGCATAGTGCTCCACGGATGTACCTGGGCCTCAACATCCCTGAAAAATACAGTATTCTTACAATATTTAATAAATGTTAAGGTGCAACTCTATAGTTCAAGAGGGAGTGGGAGGCTGAAGCCCCATTTGAATGTGCATAAAGGCCTCAAGATAAAGAACTGCACCGGATGCCAGCTCACTGAAGAGTTTCCCATTGCTAACTGACACAAATGTGGTTAATAACGGCATTGGGCATTGCAGACTTTAGACACAAATGGACCCTATTGTACACAATGAAAACACAGCCCCCTTTCGGACTCGTAAAAGTGGCCTCTGCAATGTCACAGGACTGTAGATTTAGGTAGTCTTAGTCCCTGGAAGGCTGAGAAGAGATTAGTAACCACCCTTAGCCAAAACCAATTACATTTATAACGCTAGTGCTCAGATCTATTCTTCCAGTGCTGAATATTGTTTAGGGAAGTCTTCACATATCAGAGGGTTGGAGGTCCTGTCATGCTCATCAACTCATATGAAGAAAGTCTGCAAAGCAAATGGAAGAATCTCATCCTCATTTGCATATGTTGAATGCTGTTTTTGCTAGAGCAACTAAACATGAGCGGATAATCTTGAGGGGCTTAATACACAGATGATATCCAGTTAGGAGGTCTTTGACAGTGTCAGAGGTGGAATATGCCATGGGAAAGGCTTCGACTTGTCATTATGGCGTCTCAGTGTTTGACTTGCGCTGATGTTTATGCGTATTGGCCAAGACGATCCATTCCCACTCCGGAGGCATTCTGTCTTGGAGTCCGTACTCTTTTCAGGTGCTACATAGGACTCATTACAGAAAAGAAAAAAAATCTTTATGGGCTGGTGATGTAGCCCACTGTGGGCACCTCAGGATTGTGCCCAGTGTTTGGGCATTTAGACACCTCAGCAAAGAAAAAAATGTTATGCAATGAATGCACCTAAGGTTTTTCCCCAGTCGGAGTGCTTTGAGAGTCTTTGCCCTTACTAACCCTTCTTTTCCACAAACATCAGGGGGTCAGCTTTAGATAAATGAGGCCAACAGGAGCAGACATTTTCTTAAAGCCTTTTTCCTGCAGCATAAGTGAAAGAATGAGGGCAAGCAGGACGCCAAAAGAAGAAGCACAACTCTTGCCTACCACAAATAGTAACAGGTGGGCAGTAAAGAGGGAACATTTTAAGCTGGAGTATCTGTGCTGGCAGTGTTATGCAAAGATCAGGGATACTGATCAGGGGACCAGGGAATTCTGAGGCTTATGGTAGTCCGGAGCGGTGTTTGAGTACACATGTATGGAGGATTTCGATCTCTTAAGACCTGTCTAGCACAAAGGTGAATTAATCATCGAGAATCAAATCAGTCTTGAGGAAAAGGGTGCTTCATGGAGAAATTCTGCCATCACCTCACCTTAAAACATACTTTCCAGTGTAATCAGTGAAACAGTACTAACAGGATATCAGAAAACATTTTCATATAATGTAAGAACAAAATCTATAAATACTAACAAATTAAAAAGACGTGCTTAAATATTACCTTGGCAGCTGGCCTCTCGATGAAGGCTGTGCAGTATTTCATGATCTTCTTTTGTTTGGTAATTATATTCCTCAAAATACGCAGCTCTGTTATTTGCATTCTGGGCCAGCATTAACTGGATGTCACCACAAAGTGTCAAATATTGGCTAAACAACATAAACACTTCAGGTAGCATACTGTTGCACAGACAGCAATACGCATCTATGTCATGAGAAAACAAAAAAGAAACATGTTTTTAAATGAGCCGTGCATCCCTTAAACATGTCAGCATTACAGGGAACATTTACCTACTGCCCCAACAGTTCTCATCTGTACAATATGTCATTACACACACTACAAGGATTTTACACGACAAGAGAGAAGTAAGAGATGAAAGGTGAATGTTACTCATGTGAACGAGGGTAGGTGTTCTTATTGTGTCTGAGGACTACAGGAAGGAATGACTTCTTACAATTAAGGCCCACGTCTATAAACTCCCCTCAAAGGTAAAAGGACATCTATTAAAGGTGTGCAAAAAAAATGTTATTCAACAAAAAGTTGTAATTTGACAACTGCACGATTTAATGTAATTTTGAAATCTTAATGTTTACTCACGCCACAAAACAGTTCGCAGTTATGTTTACTGTAAAATATATGCCACAAATATAAAGTATGCACGTATTGCCACGCAAAGGAAAGGTAGGGCACTGTTGGCACCTGCTTTTTCAGGGAAAATCAACAACATACGCATGCATTTCGTGCTCATCAAAAGGCAAAAATGCCTTAATATTGAAGGAAACGTATTTTAAAATATAAACAGAAATGTGGGTGCAAAAAGTGTTACAACACAGTGGAAAGCTCTCTCAAACAGACCCTATCATCTGTAGTATGGAGCGTTTCCGTTAATGTATGCACAAATACCACCTCAAAACCACAGCAGTATTACCGAAAATGTTACATAGTAGTACACTTTAGCCTATCAAAATCGAGTAACATAATTTCTGGAAACAGCTTGCCCACGTGGCAATAAAATACGATGCAGGGCACAGACCCGCCTTAAAATTCACTCTTTATTAACATATTAACCCCAACCGATTGCCTGGACTGTACTTCACACACGTTCATCGAGGATTGTAAAGCTTGCCTTACATCAAGTTTAGGAAGCAAGTCTTCAACTATGGACGCAAAATACCTGGAGAGGAGGACAGAATGAGGGATCATACAAAATTAAGATGTAAAGCTAAAAGAAATAGCTTTTAACTGGGGATCTGAACTTAGTACAATGGTGTCTTTATAGAATGTAGTGTACAACGTGCCACCACCCATGACCTGTGATGCAACTGATAGTGTTACTATTGAAATTTAGGCCGTAGTTCATTAACATAGAGACAAATGTCAAGTGGGCTTCACTGCAACAACATTTAACTGAGCTCTTTAGCAAGGGGTCACTCAGGAAGCCTCAGAACATGAACTGGCAGATGGTCCTGATATACACCAGCTATCTCTTCACTCTGCCAGGACGCTTCCCAAAACTTACAAAGCTATCCATACCTTTTCTAAAAGGTGAACAAAATTGTAATCAACGGACTTAAAATGAGATATTTTAGGTTCTGTTTGCTTAAATGCATGATTATATGTATTCATAAAGATGGTTGTAATATGTTATGTTATGTTAAAAAGTGCTTATAGAGCGCGCAGCTACTCAACAGAGTGTCCCGGCGCTAAGACAGAAGATACGGGGACCAGAGAGGAGGACTCCGATTACGGGGTAGCAGCCATTATGCTGTTTGTTGAAACAACCAGGTTTTCATTTGTTTCCTGAAAGCTAGTATATTCGTGGCCTGCCTAAGCGGAAGTGGCAGCTTGTTCCAAATTCGAGCCACTTGCACTTGAAAAGAGCGGCCGCCACGGCGGGCTCTGAGAAAATTAGGTACGACAATTAGATGTTGGTGTGCTGACCTGAGGGATCTGCCTTGAACATAGTGAGACTCTCTACATAATATGTAGTTCTATTATAAGAAATAAAATAATTATATGTAAAACTGGATGTGGGCTGCTCTTAACCTTAAAAACATAACAAATTTTAAAAACTTAGTTCTAGGTAAGAAAAAAATATGTTGACTGATGATGAAAACGGATAGTGCTTGGATTTTTAAAGGGCTACTCTGAGCCCACCCCAAGGTCGTTTAATATGCAAGCATGAAAATCATGTTTGATGTAGCAGAAACTTCATTACAGAAATAACAGTACCCATTTCTCTTAAAGGATACCTATTGCTGTATGCTGTTTACCTCTTGAAAGACTCTTAGCTATCTGTAACAACTTGGATTGATACAGATCTTCACTATTGTTTGCTTTGATTGACACTGCGTTCCTTTAACAATTTCTTTATTTTTGAAACCCGGAACCCCAGAAAACGTCCTTCATACGGTTATGAGGCAGAGTTGCACATCTAATGTTTCAGGATCACACTATTGGAGACATGCACAACACATCTCAGAAGGACACAGTTCATCAAACCAATGTTACAAAAGGTAAGCAACTTTTCGAATATATGATTTTATTTAACTTTGAAGGAGCATCCAGCGATATCTTACGATTTTGGATAAGGGACCTATGGTAATGCTAAAGTGGTCGAGCTACATGAAAATATGACAAACCACTTATTACCCCAGTTTGGAATTAACCCTATATTTCGAGTCAACGCAATAATCCTCTACAGACTTGTAGAGAGAAAGCTAAGTGGTCACCCTGAACACGTCCTACAGAGACAACCTTCTCAAATAAGCATTGCTTTGTACATGCAGGACTCTTAATGTCACCAGAAAAACAGGTGTAAGTAACACATTTCATATCAAAATTGCACAAAAGCTCAAAAGGCTTCATCATGTACAATGCAAGGGCGAAGGTGGAAATCTATTCACAAGACCCTTCAGAAACTACATAACCATGGAATGTGTAAAAACAAAGCTCCACTCATATTTCTCAGGAAATCCTAAAGAAAAGTCAGGTAACCCCTGACAGTTGCAACCTGTATAACTTCCTTTGCCGGCTGCAGTAAAAAAATTATCACTGCAGATAAACAAACCGAGAACAGACCCAGATGCCTCTGGGTGAACATCAGCTGCAAAACCTCATCCATCTGCATTTGTAAAGATGATTAATGCTCAACTATTTGGAATCCACTGTGACATTCCATACTTCAGCCCATATGCCAAGCCCAGCATATTTTAGTGTCTCAAGATACAAAAATGTAACTGCACCCATAGGCATAGAATATTCTGTACTTTTCTGGTGTTATAAATGGCAGTACATCCACTGCAGGAAGCCCTAAAGAAATCCTAGACTGATCAAAGGTCTGACAGAGTCTGTCTACCAACAATGTCTCGACCCTAGACATGAGTGCAGTATTTCAAGTGTACATCATGCACACACCCACTAACCTGAGCCAAGAGCAGCATCTATTATTAGACAAAGTAGCCAAATGAGTTAATGTGCTTGGTAACTACATGCAACCACTAGGTACAAGTAAGTGATCCACCATTTTATCTACCAGTTACCTCAGTGAGTACTGATATTTCATCATTAAGTTTTTAGAAGCTTCAAAGGCCTCAAGCCTGAACACCCGAAAACAAATACCTTCTTCGACAACACATTTACTGTCTTAGATTCCCCGAGTAGGCTATGTGGGAAACACAATAGCACTGCAAACAGAATTAATTGCTTAAAAAAGAATATGCAACAACTGACATAGGTCTATAATTTAGTAAAACAAACTGTGAAATTTCAGGCACTAAAGATGACTTCTCCAAAGATGAGCAACAAGAATTTTATCAGCCTCAGAAATGGGTATACAAGGAGACAGTAAAAAGATACAGGAGATAGTGACATGCGCAGTCGATCATACATGCACACCGCTCCATCATTTGAGAGATCTTTTAGAGCATTCACGTAGTACATCTCTGCCTAAAAAGCTTACAAATCACTATTTCTTTGTGGTTAGATTTGTGCTCTGTAAGTCACTTACATACATCATATATATATCCCCCACCCAACACAGTCCAGAAATCCGGAGCTCACGATGTGCGGCGGTCCTGGATGGGCTCCGGTGTCCCACAATATTCCACGACAATTTCCAAAATTAAAGAAAATACTAGGACTCTCCAGGATGCTTCGATGATTTATTAGCAAAAAATGCCTTTGCACCAATGCGTTTTGCCTTTCGGCTTCATCAAGCCGAAAGGCGAAACGAGTTGGTGCAGAGGCATTTTTTGCTAATAAATTATCAAAGCATCCCGGAGAGTCCTGGTATTTTCTTTAATTTGGAAATTGTTATGGAATATATATACACATATATATATATATACACACATATATCAATATATATACATATATCTATCTATCTCCATCTATCTATCTCCATCTATCTATCTCCATCTATCTCTATATCTATCTCTATATCCATCTCTATATCCATCTCTATATCCATCTCTATATCCATCTCTATATCCATCTCTATATCCATCTCTATATCCATCTCTATATCTATCTCTATATCTATCTCTATATCTATCTATATCTATCTATATCCATCCATCTATCTATCTATCTATCTATCTATATCTATATATATATATATATATATATATATGCGCTGACATACTTCTCAATGGGCACACAGTCTGGACTATACAACTAAACCAGGTTCTCAAATGGCGCTGAAATAAATACAATCTCCACGGCATAGAACTGAGGTTTCTCTAGCCTGGAGGACCAGGAGCAACTTTGGGACCTCATCTGAGCATCCTTGGTGTCAAATAAAACCTTTTGAGGAAATATTGATAGCCATTGAAAGCAAAATGATTGTATAAAACACAAAAGTTGTTCCTCGTTCCAGCTATGTTGAGTGGAGAAGAAAGAATGATGGTAGCCTGGTTGGCCGCCCTGAAGTAAGCTTCACTAACTGTATAAAAAAAGTCGTTAATAGAATTTGTGGATACTGCCCTTTTGATGAGATTTTATCTATAGGCTGAAATACTTTTGTTTTAGAGCATACAGGTGGAAAAATGTGGTGGATTAGGAAACACTGAACATTTTGTGTGTGCTAGCTCTAATCTGGTGGTGAGTGAAAAGATTCTGATGATATGAATCTTGGATGAACCCAAACTGGGTAAACTCTCTGGCATAAAGTTTTCTAACCGTAGCTCAGTTCCCAAGGTTTTTTGTCTCCAACTCATCAGAAAAGTGTATCTATTTTCCAGACACAGAAAAAGGCATAGTATTTTTTTTAATACAGCCCAACCACTCCATGAAACAGAGCATGAGTGTGCTGATGTAAATCAAGCTATAAACTAACAAAATTCCACTCTTTTTTACTTAGTACTTAATGAAGCACTTCTACCTCTTTTCTTTATGAACAATTCAGTTTTTCCTAAACAACTTTCACATAAACATAAGGAGAACTTTCATAGGAGTCACACCATTCAGCAATATCATTACATTAAGAGAAAACAAGTGTAAACTAAAAACAAAAACAAACATAAGCTTACCATGACATTGAAGAGCAAGTTTGATATATCTTAATGCTCTGCCATATTTCTGAAGACTCATTGCAGCATCTGATAGCACATAATACGCTTTTGAAGCCTTGAGAATCAGCTGGAGTTTCATTTTGAACTGCCAGGATCCGGGGATCATTCCTGATTGACTGGAATGTTTGCCTTCAGCAGATGTCCCAACTAGTAACACAGAACAGAGTCAGTATGGTGTAACAGACGGCAGACAGCCTTTAGATAACTTTAGTCAAAGTCAAGATAAAGAGTCGGATTAAGATTTAGATTATCCAAACGAAAGGTGCCTCATCATTGTTATTCAACAGACTTTCAAAAGGTGAACACTTACATAATTATTGTACCAATGATTTAATTTTATCACACACAGAAGTGACCTTTTGAGGTGCCATTAGAGAATATCAGCTCTTTAAAGGTAAGGGACTTTTGAGTAGATGAAAAAAAGGTGTTTGCAAAAATAATGCAATATTAAACACAATGCAGCCCTTAATGACGTTTTTCCAAGCCTCTCACAGAGAACTGATCCCTAAGCTCCGCCATGTCAAATCATTGTGTTACCTGCTTCCTCTTCTCCCACTAAATGTCAAGCCACTCGATATACCATGAAGAATCCAGCTTTGCCTAAACTCTTGCCTTTCCAGAAACACCCATAATAGTTTAAATATAAATTCATCCTTACCAAGCTAAAAAAGTTTCTGACTTCTATCTTTAATCAACCACCCTTTGTGCCATCCTCCTTTAACATTTCAATTTCTGGTGTACTTTCCCAAATTTTACTCTAGTGGAGCAACTCTACTTGAAGAAAGTTCTACGTCAAACTAATTTGGTCCACAGCAAAATGTAACCTAATGCACACCCACCACTCTGGAAATGTACTATTTAGCATTCAACAATTTGCAGCGTTTGTATCGGATCCTGGAATTCCTTAATCAAAGGGGCTATTGTTCCATCAACTCTATTTGTTATGTCCCATTAGAGTTGTTACTCAATCGCCTCTGGGACCTCAAAGAAGTCTTTCTTCCCTGTATGTCAATGTATAACTTCAATGTTTTGGTAAAAAGTCTGGGTAACAATGTTCCTTCTTCCATTATAACCAATTTGCCTCGTTTACTTGCTTTTGCAAGTATCTTGGTATCCTCCTTCTAGTTCTAAACCTTAATATTGCTCAAGGGCTAAACACAGAGCTGGCCTTAATCCAGGTGCATAGGTACTATCCAACACTTATCAATAAAGTTACTGTAACCTGCCCAGAATCCAAAAGCTTGCATCTTCTATCACACAGATCCTCAGATCATCTCTGATAGAAAGTGCTGGACAATGACCCACAGTGTGTTAAGTGTACAATTTTGCTACATCCCTCCTATAGTTGAGTGAACCTCTCTTGACTTCCAGAGGTACTTTCTGAGCCACATCTGAGATGAACGCTGGAATGTCTCCCAACATGTATCCATCATGCGGTACCAAATTATCATGGTTACAAGAATCTAGTAGCACCCTAACCTTAAAGTAGGATCTCCTTATTCTCATGGATACCACCCATGCCAGTTTTTAGCACCTGGATCGTTGAACCCCCAATAAAAGTTGAAAGTTATGAAAGTGACTACCAATTTTGAGACAAAAGCATTAGCCGTTGAACAACTTCTACTGGTGTTATCCGGTGGTGCTATTCGGTTTCTCAGCACCTTTAGCATTCTGAACGTTGAACGCGGTCAGCTTTGTATCCCATTCCTCAGTACTCATGGCACCCTAAGCATTGACTACGCTCAGCTTTATGAAAGCCAACTGACATCCTTCAAGAACCGTGAGTGTCCACTGACCACCAAGAGACAAACAACTCTGGTTCACTGGATTTCCTTTTTGAATCATCTCAACACTATGGTTTGCAAGTCATGACCAACATTTGTTTGGGATTGGCACCCTTTTTCAGGTGGATGTTAGACGCTTGGATTTTGATATTAACTAACACTACAGTGGGTGCAAAACCCACTGAGCTTTTGCCGCAGCTCCCTGACAAACATAAGAACGAAGAGCAATGTCTCACTAGCAAGAAAATATTTGCTGCAATAACACTATTGACTGCGAGCTCTCCTTGTGAAAAACACATTTTTACATCTTCAGGGTCTCCAGAAGGCCTTTGAAGCCATCAGACACCTATTCATTCCCCAGTAAGAATCCACTTAACGTGCCATAGCCGGGGCATCCTTAAGTCTTAATTAGGCCTATGGCAATGCTTTGTTTGTAGAGAAACCCAAATGTACTTGATTCAAAACTTACAACTGATGAAAAGAAACTCTGATGAGAAAGAATCATTCAAATATTCATGAAAGAACATTGCTCACATGTTCTGAGCTTTTGTCAAAGACTACGCTAATAAGCTACATTTCCTTTTAACTCCTACTGCTGGCTGATAAGCCAGTCTGTAGAAGTGCCCCCAGTAGAAGAAAAAAGGTTAAGACAGTACCTGTTGTTGCAGAATCTCAGTCTTCTCTTTCTTATTTCAAACTATTCATAGCAGGTAAGCTACTCATTCGACATTCATACAGCCAGTCTCACTACAATTTAAAAAGGTTGAGAACTTCCTGACCTCCGCAAAAGCAGTTACTGATCTCTCTGTTCTGTGCAAGGCTGCTTTATCACTTGTCTAACCTATGCAGGGGCAGTAGGCGGCTCCAAATCGGATGATTCATGCAGCACTTGGTTGCCTCAAAGGGAGTTTGTGGGCTACATTAATGTTATAGAAACAGAAAATACACATAGTTAGTGTAGGTGTGTACTCGTTGCTGTGTAAAATATAAAAGCCATCTTTAAAGCAATATTAATATTATTATACTTTAAATTAGGGGTGGGCGGAATTTGCGTAGTCGCGCTACGCAAAACTCCGCGAAACGGTAAAAAATCTCCGCGAGCACGCAAAAGTTCCGCGAACACGCGGAATTGCTTGTTCCGCCCGTTCGCGATGCTTTTTTCCTGTTCGCGAACGCTGTTGGCGTGCTCGGGGAGAAATATCTTGCGAACACGCATTTTGAAAGCGCGAACAAGCAAAAAATTCCGCGAAGCTGTGGAATTTTGGGCAATTTCGCGTTCTCCGCGGAACGCAAAATTACCCGAATTCCGCAAATTCCGCGAGCGGATCGGAATTTACCGCCCAGGCCTACTTTAAATACATAAATGTTGTAAATTCATGAAAATCAAATCTTACTTTTGTCCAAAAATAAGGCCATCTGCTTCTCCAGACATTCGGAACCAACATCTGAAGACTCATCTTCGTATTTTAGTGGAATTGGGGTGCTTGGGTCAGCTGCAGGTAAATCACCTTCTTTTTTATACTTCCGTCAATGGATTTCAAGCCCTTCATGAAGTAAGAAATGCTGTTTACTTATAGAAAGAATGTACAAACAAAACAACAATGAAATGAACTATAAACTCACCTCGAGAACATAGCCAAGAACTAATCTGCAGCGTTCTTCTGTGTCATTGCAAACTGGAAAAGTACAGCTGGGCTTTGGGAGAGGAAAAACGTTGTGAATGGAATGTTAACATGAACATTTGACAACAGTCTAGTGACAAATAATAATTTTAAACTTGCAGACATAGCCACTTTTTCAAATACAACTTCTCCTACCCAACAACGCACAGCCCCCGCCCATCCCCACTCTCACCTTTATGGGAGGATAGCTAAGAAAGGCCCTGAAGGCTGCTTTACTATTAAGTTTTAACCAATCTGGCTATTACCATTTAAAAATAAAATTTCTTTTCATGCTTGCAGTTTAAGTTATTAGTTTGAGGCTGTTATTAATCACTATTGAGGAACATACTGCATCCTCTACATTTAAATAAATGCCCTTTAATCTGGGTTAGAAAGAATTCACATCGGTCTATGACAAAGGGGACAACAGATGTGGGTTTTCGCTCCCTATTGAAACAAGCTTTGGCATAGCCAATAGGTCTCGCCTTTAGGTCTATATAAGTGTTTAGCCATGCAGCAGATTAACCTGGGTGCTACAACATCTATTGTTACTTAATGAGCAGCACATTATCCAGTGTGTGTGTGTGTGTGTTAGGGTGCACTATTCCAGTGTGTGTGGCCTATCCCTGACCGCACTAAGAGCACCCTATGAATAATGCATTGTTTACAGTCTGTGTTTGACTGTACTGAACAGAACAGATGTAGAGAAAAGATATCAAAAAGTGAGTACTGTCAAATTCACTCATTTAACAAATGCAGCTTGTATTACACAACTGCCTGGAGGCTGATGCTATACGTTGTACTGTTAGGACATAACCACTAACATACAAGCTCCGTATAGTCCCATCACCACCACTCTTCAGAAGATGTAAATGCTTAAAATAGCTCTACCATTCACGGATCCACAATATTATTCACTGTTTCAAGTCAGCCTTTGTGCATTTGCAGTGGAGCAGCAAGGGTGCCATGCGCCTTAATGCAAGCAAGGAATTCCCCCCACCATCATCTGGCGTGGCCGGGAGTAAAACACTACTTTAACTGTAGTAGAGGGGGCCCTCACACTGCTAGGCCTGGTGCCACTGTACCTGCTGCACTTCGGACAACTACAACCAGTGCATTTATAGTCCTGGACTGCGCAAGGACAGCCCCTAAGAGCACTGTGTGGATTCCAAAATTGCACAGAAAGAACGGCTGTATAACATGCCTCGTATAAATCTATAACGTCTTCAAACGGAACACCTTAAAATGAAAACGGCAGTGAAGACAAGCATTGCCCATGGAGCAACTGCCTGGCGCTTCCCTTATGCATGGATCGATGGTACCATTGACTCTTGAACCAGGGGTGGCCCCCAAGTCCATAGTAAGTCTTTATTAGGAACAGTAGGTTAGTCCTCAAAACAGTTTAAGCTGTCTATAGGGAATATGTGATGTTACAACGCGATCAAAATGATCGCGGTATGTAACTATCGCAGTTTACTAACGCAAGTCGTTACAACGACTTGCGCTGAGGGCGCTGGACTTAGGAGTAGTAAGATTTACTATTCCAACACCAGTCTACGTACAGTAGGGAAGGTGTTGGAATAGTAAATCTTACTATTCCTTAGGTTATAGCGCCCTCCAGTGCAAGTCGATGTAACGCTTGCGTTGTAATGGCAGCGTTCTAAATGCATCGCGGTGTAATCACCGCGATGTAAAGGATGTTTCCTGTCTATAGGTGAGACGGATAAAGGGGGCTCACGTTTTTAGACCAAACATCTTGGTCTTAGTGACTGCTAGAAATAAATGAAGTAAACGACTAATGCAGCACAGTACAAAGCAAGAATGCATTTAAGACAAGAAAAGGGGTCCCAAACTGAATAATAAGAACAGAAGAGGCCAAACTGGGTGATTTAATAAGAACAGGAGAAGTCATTGGGGTCAGACCCAAGATTTGGTGGCGGAGTCCCCAGAAAAGTAGAGCAGGATAGAATTAACACTTCCTGCCTGCTTCTCTAAAAGCATCAAAGAGGCATGCAGGCAGATTAAAACTGGTCATTTAAGTGATGCTCAAAGCCCAGCTGAGGCGTTCCTGAAACATGCATGGCAGACACAGAGTAAAAATAGGTACAGACACCCCTGCTTCTAACTATAGCCAAGTCCAAGAAAGCTTCTTTTAAGGGCAGTCACTAAATACCTGCATTTTATGCATGGTTTTCCGGTTGCCTGCTCTCTACATTGTACTCAGATTACCCACTTCTAATGCCTTTCTGTAAAATAGCATGATCTGCCATTCAGATATATGCTTAGTTAATAGGAGTCTCAGTTTACTGCTAGACTCAGTGATATTGTTCTACCCAAATGTTTCCACTTTACATAAGAAGTAGATATCATACAGAGAACTGATATGTTGAAATAAAATGGAGAACGAGCATTGGCAATGCCAACCGGTCTGGCTGTAAAGGACTATTGTATGATAAGGTGAAGCATTACAAGTAAAGAGCTTGGGCATGGATATTTATTTGTGTGAAGCAAAGGACTGCAGAATAACTTTGGTGTAGGTTACATGGTCAGGTGACAGTTGCACGATCAAGCCAGACCTAAAAACCCATGTAGGTCAATGGCCCACAGACAGAGCGCTGCTTAAGGACTGGTGGTTTCTACCGGCCGGCTCTTTGTTAGATGCAGTCAGTGGGTGTGAGGTTAGCTGTGGAATGTGTGCAGCCACTGAAGGCGTATATGGTTGCGGGGCGTGGCCAAATGATGTGGGGACATGAGTTATGGTTCTGAGTAAGTGTCTCATACACATACAGATGAGATTCCCTGGGGCACTCCGGTCCGCTTCACACGCACGACCTCGGCAACCACCACAACGAAAGCACACAGACAAGTGTGTCTTAAACCACAGTGGAAGTATTTTGTGTCGCGGTAATCAGCACCCCCCTCAATCTTCATATTTATACCTCTAGTGTGAGAAATCTGCTAAGCGGGGGTCTCGGCTGTACGCATTTCTCGGCACAAAAAGGGTGTTAAGGCCAGGCAGGTGATAGTGGGACAATCCGATGCTCACTAATGGCAACCAGAATCTCACACGAGCGGGACGCAGGAGCACCTTCTGGGAGATGCGGAAGCAGGAGTGTGCTGGGTCGTCAAATGTAAATAATCGCCAGGGCAGAAGGTGAAATCATGACCTGTCAGAAAATGAGCAGAGAAGGATCAACAAGCGTGCAGCTGCTGAGAAAAAGAAAGGGGAAAACCTCGTTTTGAGGTGTCTGCTCATACTGATGACACCTTGAAAAGGCAAATGACATAGGCAAAATAATTTTTTTTTAAAAACATGAAGTGGCTCAGGAACTGTTACAATCATTTTGTGGTCTTTGGTATTTAGCCTATTACCATCCAGGCGGCTGGGGAAGGGGATCATAACTTTTAAAGCTGGTTTAAATCACACATGAGACACAGACACACACAAAAGCCAACTTTGGGGGACTCTAGAAAACAGCGCAATCTCTGAGCGAGGTGCGTGGGACGAAGGACACAATTGAGGAAGGGAAGTGACAGGCTCTTCCCAGAACACACAGGAGGGACAGAGGTCCTTGGCAGAGAGTGGGCACAAATGAGCTTTGTGTGAGTGAGGAGATGTGAGGAGAGCCGCGTTCATCAAAGACATTCCGCCTCGTCAGCGTCAAGACCCTCGCAGAAAAATGTGTCAGATGGTGGAATCGATTCAGAAAGGAAATTATAGAGTTTGCATTTTACAATTCAACTTAAAACACCAGGTTAAACCTGATCCGGTCAGGACAAGCGTCACTTTGTGAATGCTGACAGATAGTGTGCATAACTGGTCGCACAGAGCCCATCACAATAATAAATATTGCACACTATGCACAGCTTAAAAAATAGTTAGATAAATCATTCAAGGGGGTCAGAATCAAAAAAAGATAAAAAGATAACACCGACATCCGCAGCGGCCACTCACGTTCTGAGCTCATTAACGCATTCATAAAACGCCCAGTGGGTAGAAGCATTTTTTTTTTTTTTTTTACATTACACTGGGGGCGTACTTCCTTTTATTAAAGGGTTAAAACATTAGAAACGTTGCTAATGTTAAGGAGAGTGTGGTTTATTACATCAGTGAGGCGCACATTACAAAGTTACAACTTATAAACTCCGAGTGAAGACACAGCAAAGCTTTCAATGGAAAATCATCGTTAAGAGGCACTGTAGCGCCTAGTGGTGTTTGGACACGAGTAGCGCCTAGTGCTGTTTAGACAACGTGCGAAGCGGTCAATGGTTTTTCTGAGAGTAATTTTTGCTCCGCAGTTTCTCCAAGTCTCAGTTACTCCAGGAAAAGGAAACAGATATTTGTGATTCGGACCTGTGGTCTCTTCCCATCCTGTCACTGCATAATCTCAGCTGCCAGCAAAACCGAGAGTCCGAAGAGAATCTAGCGCTGTAATACGGGCAGGAGGCTTCTTTGTGCTGTTGTATACAGGAGGACCGTCTGCCCCAGGTGTGCCGCACTGAAAGTGCACGTGCTCCTGTGAAGGTACAGGGGGAGGGAGCAGATAAAAAAATTATGGGAGAGGCTGTTAATGAAGCTTTGAAGAGCTTGACTGTAGTTTTGCAGGTGCTGTGCACGCAGGGGATTGCTTTCTTCCGGGCATGAAACACACTGGTGCATTCCTACTTTGATTATAGTTACATCAGTATCCTGGTATCTAATGTGGTTTATTTCCATCGGTTTCTACAGCTTTCACCTGGTGAGTACCGCCGGGTTTCGGTTCGCTGCTAGATGTCGACAAGCCCATCACTCTTCGATGCCACCGGAAGCTATTTTCTGAGTTTTGCACTGGAATATTCAAAGTATTTTCCCCGTATGGTGCCAGTAATACAGTTGCCAAAAACAATCCAGAGGTGCATTTCTGTTTTGTCAGAAACTGTTTAGCCACAAATATTCGTTATTGCGAGGAAACGTGGTCTCGTTTTTGGGATGAGGAACCCCTGCTAATCAAAACTTCCACATATTCACAGTGTTTAAAAAAAAAGTGAAAGTTCCCTAGAGGGCAAGGAAAATATATTGGATCTTTTGTGGTGAACCCATGTACATTTAACATTTAATTTATTTGGGTTTACTGCTGCGACGGTTTTATTTCATTTCCCTTAAAACAACAGAGCTTGGCGCGTTTGCCTACTTGAGCAGTATACAACAAAGAACTTAACTGGAAACGGGTCACTGAACGAGTCATGTAGAAACTAGTGCCACGAACATGAAAATAATAATACGTATTTGCTAAATTCGTTCATGTTTCCACGCTGGCTTGTTTTGCTTTCAATTGGGAAATCATTATTATTCATATATTCTATTAACGTGTATTAAAATGTTACGATTCGATTGGGCGCCGCACACCAAAATAGAAAGCCCACGCTGATGGCTGGTTTGAAAAGGGCCGGTGTTGGCACCAATTGCTGTGTGGGATTAAACTGCTTTGACTGCTCCTGCTTCTGCCCACAGCTTTAGCCGCGCCACATCCAGACGTGGTGTGCAGCCCTGGGGTTCGGTGCTGACCGAGGGTCTCCGGGAGAGTGAGGGGGGGGCCGCGTCGAGAGATGCTTCTGGACCAGCAGCAGCACACCTCTGGGTAAGGTGCGGCAGATTTAACCAACTCCTACGAAGCCACGCCAAGCTCTACCTCACTGCTCTCGCACGCACTTAGCTCTGCACCAAGCCACTCGTCCAACTGAAGATAAAGTCTTTGAGCGCAGCAGAACTGTTCTGTCGCTTTATGAGGGACATCGGGTCAGAGAAAGGTGAGTCACCGTGTTAGCCCACTTAAAACAAGTGCAGATTGCAGCCACATCAAAGCGCGACAGTGTGGTCATAATTGGAAACAGATGGTGCCAGGAATGCAGCAGGCACAGTGCGGGGCCGCTGCTCGCTCCCGAGCTCCCTAGGCCAGGGGAGAGAGAAGGCAGGACATGCACCCGCCTTTGGCCAATTGCGTGCTGTCTTTCTTAGAAAGACACACGCAAAGGCCAATAGCAGTGACCAAAAAAAAAAGCACACGCACGAGCGTGTGGTCTTGAGCTGAAAGTCCTTACTAGAAGCCTCGCAGAGCAGCGCATGCGCACTAGCTCAAGCGAGACCTAAAAATTACTTACCTTCAGTAATGCTCCTGGTGGACACTATCTAACCCGCAGATTCCACACCATTAGAATCCCTTACTTGTATGTCCACTAAATAGATGGTGACGTGCGGCTTGCATGGACTTTATTCTGCTCGGAAATTATGAACAGAGCTGCATTTAAGCTCTACCCCTGTGCACAGTCGTCAGTTTATTTCTTGATTTTGTCTACACCCTCTGACGCAGAGCCCAACAATAATTAGACACCAGTGTACATATTCCTAGATTGGGATTTTTTTTTAGATTAGAATTGAGACCATTCAACAGAACAGGGGCAGGAAAGTGGATAGGTATCTACGGTTGGATAGAGTTTGAACCAGAAAGAGCATTACTGAAGGTAAGTAACTTGTTCTTCTGAGAGATACTTCTAGCCACAGATTCCTCTCCTACAGAAAAGAAACCAAAGCAGTATTCCCCAAGGTGGAGGGTCTGTGGAATGGTTCAGATAAAAAAATCAAACAAGACACAGAGAGCAAAATGATCTTCCTGTCAGATCTGGTTGTCAAGGAAGTAGAACTTCATGAATGTTTGTACAGATGCCCATGCCGCAGTCTGAAAGATGTCAAGTACAGGCACTCCAAGTGCCAGCGCAATGGTAGTAGGCTTGGCCCTGGTGAAATGGGCAATCAGTCCTTCCAGAGGAAGCTTCTTGGATAGTATGTATCAAATCTTGATGCAGAGGACTATCCACCTTGGCAAAATCCTTTTCTGCATTGCCTCGCCTTCCTTTGCACCAGAAAACCCACAGAGAGCTGATCTCTGATGGTCTTTGGTGCAATCAGTGTAAAATTTCACAGCTCTTTTGGGGTCCAGCTGATGGATAGGGCAAAGATGGATGTGGTGGGGCAAAGATGGATGGGGTGCGGCAAAGATGGATGGGGTGGGGAAAAGATGGATGAGGTGGGGTAAAGAACATTGCAAGAGTGAGGGATTGTCCAACGTGAAAAGCAGTAACCACTTTAGGTAAAAAGCCTGCCTTGGTCCGCAGTATCATTTTTTCTGGGGGGAAAAGGTGGTATTAAGTGGCTGCACTGAGAGAACTTCGAGTTCACTCATGCGAGGCACGGAAGTCATTCCAACCAGGAACATTGTCTTCTGAGTCAGGAAACTTAAATCGGCATGTTTACATGGGGTCGAATGGCATGCACATGAGAAAAGTGAAGACTAAATTAAGATCCCATGTGGCATCACAAGGGGTTGACAGGAGATCCTCCCAAAGCAATTGCCTGATCGGAGGGCATGTGCTCACACCCAGCGTTCCGGGGTACACTATATTGCCCTTGCAACGAAGACCAGCCCTGAGAGCGGTTCTGTCGACTCTGGAAACAAACCTTTGACTTGGAGTGGTCCCGAGGCTGTGGTTTCTTGTGCTTGTCGATGTACGTTTCGCCTCGCGTTCCTGATGACCTTCGAGTTCATGGACGCACAGTCCCCACTGATCTTGGAGTCATGACTCCTCCCCAGACACCACAGGCAACCCTGAAGATCCGTCACAGACATCTGTTTGTGACAGTCCTCACAGGGTTTGAAACATGTTGTCTTAGGGGGTGAAATCCCTTGCACACTGTTGAAATTGTTTGAGGAAAAAAAGTCGGTACAAAATAGTCTAAGAGAGACAAGAGAAGTACTCAAAAGGTGTGGAATCTACAGCTAGAAGTCTTTATTAGAACCAGACTACCTTTGATGGGCAGTAGGAAGACCTTCAGCGTCAGACAAACAGCTAGCAACATCAACAGCTTGATATGGAGCCAGGTCTCCACCCGAGACCAGAGTCCTCTTCTCTCCATCTCATGTAGATGACCTCCTCATCCCAGCAGCAATGCATCTGTCACCACCGTCAGCTCTGGTTTGGGCAGGGAGTGGGATCTGCCACCAATCCAATTGTGGTTAAGACAGCACTGAAGATTTCAGGTTCCCCAAGTGCTGGACACACTGCTATGTTAATCTGATTTGTAGAGTGCATGGCTGCGCCAGGAGGCTTCCCAGCGCTAACATAACAGCTGGAGCATACTTACAGAGATTAGAATAGCCAGGTTTTCAGTTGCTTGGGGAACCTCTCAAAAGAGGTGCACAATCTTAAAGAAAGAGGAACAGAATTCCAATGTTTGGGCCCCAAAAATGAAAAGGAGCGCCCTCCTTGTCTGGCCAGGTTGACCGGAGGAATAACTGCTAGATTCTGACTGCAGGAGGGCAGAGTGCTGTTGGGAGTGTAAGGATGAACCAGCGTCCTTAAAAACTTCGGTTCTGTCTGAGACGTGACTTTATACATATATCACAAAGACTTAAACTTGATGCACTTGAAGGTTACGAAGCTCAGTGAAAAAGATATGCTTAGGGATGTGGCACAGAAGGTGTGCTGTGACATTCTGAATAATCTAAAGCCTTTTCACAGATGATTTGGCAGCCCCCAGGTAAAGTACATTACCACTGAGACTTCAGGTTCTACTCCTAAAGCCTGCATATTCCACCTGGCATAGTCAATAAGTAGGATGAAGGATGCCAAGATTCCCAGAAGCTTCAGAGACAATCTTACTGAGGCCCAGGCCAGAGGCTGAAACATCGGTATAATAGCCCAAATGTCCTGGACTAGTAGTGTAGGGAAGGCTTGAATATGCACCTTATCCAGGAAGACTTGAATGAAAGGGAGTCTGAGAAGGTGCAAGGTAAGACTTTGATATGTTGATTGTGAATCCCAAAGATCCTAAGAGATTTGCCGTCATCTGGACGTGGTCTCCGACTGTGATGAGCCCAGCTTCCTTCGCCCGTTTGTGGAGTTAGGAAGAGCTGGCAACCCCAACTTCCGAAGGTGTACCACGACCACCACCCTCACTTTGATGAAAGCTTGAGGAGCATTGATGAGGCCAAAGGGGAGCACGGCAAATTGAAAATGCTCCTGATCCACCTTGAGCAACAAGCAGCGTCTGTGGGACTCCAGGACAGGTACATTAAAGTAAGCTTCCTGCAAGTCCAAAGCCACCATCCAGTCACTTGAAACCAGGGCAGACAGAGGCTGGGCCAGCATGACCATCTTATATTTGTACTTTAGCATGAAGGCATTCAGAGGACAGAGACCTAAAATGGGACAAAGGCATCCATCCTGCTTCGGGACGAAGAAATAACAGGAGTAACAGCCAGCACCTATTTCCTAGGCTGGGACCCACTCTATGGCTCCTTTGGCCAGAAAAGCCTGCACTTCATGGAGCAACATGGACAAGTGCTCCTCTGAGAGATGTTTTGATGTAGGTGGAAGGTGCAACAAGTCGAAAAGGAATGGCAGGGCACTGCATTGTTGGACTATCTGGAGGACCCACCTCTCAGAAGTTATATTTTGCCATCCTTGGAGGAAATATCTGATCCTGCCTCCTGCAGGGTGGTCAAGTGCAGCTAAAGGCAAACTAAAGCGTCTAGGAGGTGGCTGCCGAAGGGGTAGCGGGACTGGAAAGTTTGCTGCCCTTAATGGTCTGGGCATGGCTTGCTTGATCCCCACCCCAGCCCCAAAAGGACTGTGGTGCCCGCTGCAGGCTTGTGACCTTGTTGTGGGTAGTATACCTACCCTCTGCAGTAGCCTAGAAAGTGGCAAAACTGGTGAAAATACTGTCTCATGGGCGTAGAAAGGCCTAGGGAATGCACTGTGGCCTGGCTCTCTTTAGAGCATTCCAATGCCAAATTGGCCTTCTCGCAAAACAGGCAAGGCCCATCGAACAACATGTCCATCAAAGAGGATCGCACGTCCCCAGAAAAGCCTGTGGATCTCATCCAAGCGTGCCGCTGAAGAATCACACTAGTGCCAACTGCTCTGCCCAAGCAGTTAGTAGTGTCCTATTCAGAGTGGATAATGTACTTTGCGGCGTCCTGACCATCCCGTATGGTTTGAGCCAAATAGGGCCAAAATTACTGTTATGCCGGAAACATCTCACAAACTATGTCCAAAAAAGCATGCACATATCTCCCCAGCAAACGGATGGCACTGTCTGACCGAAGAGCGAGGCTGGCCGAGGAAAATAACCACTTTCCAAAGATCTCAAGATGTTTAGACTCTGTCAGGAGTCATCATGGAGAAAGGGAGTCACTGGGAGTACCAAGGACTAAGACTTTTTCTCCCTCACGCCCATCCTCCGGCGAAGTGAGAAAACTATGGGAGCACCTGTGCACCTTCATCGAAGCAAAGGGATCAAAGACAGGATTATCGATCGTAGCCACACAACCCCCCAATCGGGAGCAGAGCGAACACTTACTCCGCAGGAGGAGCTGCAGAAAGCCTCTGGTCGCTTCAGGAACAAGAGTGCTAGTGAGAGATTAGGCACACAGTGAGTGCAGCCCCCTGGGCTGCGAGCGATCGACTGCACATGGCAGCCGCCACTGCGTGCGCCCGCGGACAGGCATACTTTGGAACGCCTAACAGTTCACACCTGACGGTGCGGATAAGATTGGTTTCAGGCCTGACAGCCCCAAGGGAACCGGCTGGTAATTTAAAGCAATAGCGCTGGAACACCATTGACTTTGAGTTAGAGTTGCAATGGTCTCCTGAGACTCTGACTTCTAGTGGGGCATACTCTGGATGTTACCAATACTGAATAGGGAATAACCACGATCGCTAACGCAAGGAGTGAGTGGGACAGGGAACCCCCAGAGAAACACCAAGGCCAGACCTCAGGGGAGGACTGTGTAATTAATTGTGAATGTCGTATTTTTGCTTTGTGTGGATAGCGTTAGTAAATAAAATACTTCTCTTTTTTCCATAAAAGTGAGCGTTTAGCTGGACTGTGATTTATTGATGCTGCTGCATGCATTTTGAGTTGAGTTTGAGTTGTGTGTCGGTATCTTGTACCCCTCCCCCCCCCCCAAGGGAGCCTTGAACTGTTTGGACCAAGAAAGTCAATGCAGAAGGGGTACTTGGCAAAGTTGCTCGGAATCCATAGTAGGTCGTGTTACGGGGCATCAGGAGTAAAAGGGCTCAACCCCTACAGTTGGACCCTGTAGCCCCTGCATAACCTGTGGTTCTTGCACTGATATATTGTTTCTTCAAGTATTCATATCTCCGGAACCTTCCCATAGATTTCGTTCATTTTGGTGTCCATAAATTCAGACAAATACAGTCTGTTTTTATAAATAAGTGTCAGATTTCTTAAGTCTCATGATTCTTTCTTATTCAATTGTTTTGGTACTTCAAATGCTTTGAACTTGATCCTTTGTTTTTGCCTGACTGCTCGAAGCCGTAGCTGCCAAAAGTTGAGCCTGACTGGCCCCAAGACTGTATCGTTCGTGTATTACACTGAGAGGTCACACGACCACACCATATAAAACACCACTTTCCTCACAACTAGGAAAAAGTTGGGCGCTAGCTCAGGATTCATATACGAGGGCGCAGAATGAAATTAACTGATGTCAGGGTGCATGGGTGACACCTATATGCTGCTCTGTGTGACCCTTCTGGAGCAGTATGAAGTCAGCGCAGAACCACACGATGCCACCTACTGGCGCACAGGAGCAATGCTCTTTAAAATCTTCCAGATCCAGTCTAGCGCCTGGAGATATTCTTAAGGAGAGGAATCTACAGTTTAAAGTATCCATCCGAACAGATGACTTGAGATATGATGCCATATTGTGCTTTTGTTCCATTACCATTTCTAAAGACAGTGGTCCCCAGACAGAAAATAAGTTATAAATCAATAAATATAGACCCAATCAGTACTATATTGTAGACATCTGTCCAGCTGGACAGATATTTAATATGCAGTCAAATAATGTTTACAGACAATAAACATGGAACAGTTTAAGTGGGACACAAGCCTGCATCCAACTTAGCAAGAAAGACGTACAACATAAAGTAAGGGGTTCAGGCAAAGGAAATTGTTTGTTTCAAGCACATTTCTAATAGAACAAACAGACTATACGAGACACCATTACATAGAAATTAGAACATTTTCAAAGGGTGTATATGGTGTACAAGGTGTCGACGGCGTTTCGATCCCTTAAAAGAATAATGGGATCATCCTCAGGACATTATAAATAACATGCCTGTTTTCATATGGCTTAAATTGCTAGAACCATGGAAAAAATGGAGGGAAGGAAAGGGGAAAAAATTAAGTTAAAATTAGACAAATGAAAGTGGCGTATATCCGAAGTGCTCGTGAGATTGTCTCTAATGTGCTGTCCGACGTGATGCGAGGCGCTCCTGAACATGAGAACATGCACGTGGATTTAACGTGCAGTGAAAAATATATATAAAAAAGGTGAAGCGAAGGGATAGAAAAAGAGAGGGAAGTTAGGCCGACGATCAAGATGGAAGCGAGATCTGGCGTAGGTGTTGGAAAAGTGAGATATCTCTAACAGTAGCCGTGTAGTGGGTGGCCGGCAAAAGGAAAAGACAGAGCTGAAAGTACTGAAGGGTGAGGGGGCGCTAGTATCTATGTACGTATCATAAGGGGAGGTAGCGCTACAGTACACAATGGCACAGGGGAGGTAGAGGACAGATTGGGCACGTAAGGTGAGCTATGGCTTACCCAACGTGAAGAATGGAGCTGTGACAAAAGGTCTTGAGAATCAAGAAGAACGGAAGGCCACCGGCATAGGATCTGTAGGGATGGTGGTCTTAGTTATAATCCTGGGGAGTATGCACCGGAGTCAAGGTTCCTGCAGTAGGTAGAATGGGGCAATTGAGGTTATTGAGGGGGAGGAGGGGGTTGGGTATGGAAAAGTGACCGCGGTGTGCAAGGCGGGCGCGCTTACCGGTTAAGGGAGTTCCATTGTAGACATAATTCCAATGAAAAGCAAGCCGCATTTGCGGTCTTGAGCCGTAATACAGGCCAGTGCTAGAAGGAAGGAGCAAGGAGGAATTTAGGATAATGCAAGTGTCAACGGTGGTAGAGGAAAACGGCGTGCAGGGCTATCACGCTTACCGTATGTAATCTAGGGTCCGTCACAGCCTGGGTGTTTCCGGTCACAGAATTGAGTGAACCGGGAGGGAGCATTATATATGGGGCCCTCCAATTGGGAGAAGTGGATCAGGTGACCAAGAATAGTAAAAATGGAGGAGAGACTGGTGGTTGCCAAACCAGCGGCCATCTTGGAACATGAAAGAATTTATGTGCACATACTTAAAGTGGCTAAAAAACCGAATATAGGCAAAAGGAAAGTTAACAGGAGTGGCATATCTGGCCACCTTAGAATAGCATAGAGCAACATGATACTCTGTACATTTCTGGAGCGACAAAATCGGTAAAAGGACCTACAAGAGGCATCAATAGAGAGAAGCACATTGGACATTTAAAATGACATAGCAGGGCAGTTCAAAGAGTAATTGTCTATGTTTAGGACCAAGAGCGCATAGATACTCAAAAGCAGTCACAGTTAGATCAATGAAGTCCAGTCCTCCAGAAGATTGAGGCCTGTATGAATACTTCCAGTCCTCAAGATCCATTTCAGTTCCTCCTTGTTAAGGAGCTGCGCCATGTCCGCACCCCTTGGCGGTGGCTTTATCACGCTAATGATTGCCCACCGTATGTCATTTTCAGTGTGACCTGCTGCCTGAAAATGTTCGACAAAAGGAGCATTTGGAGTATTGCAGCGTATTCTGCTGCTGTGCTGGCAGATCCGTATCCGTGCCTTTTGTGTAGTTTGTCCAATGTAGATTTTATTACAAGGACAAAAAATAGCATGAATAACATTATTAGTGTTGCAATTCGAAAAGGTTTTCAGTTAAATCCTGATTTTATCAAAGACAAATTCTTTCCCCTCAATTGTAAACTGGCAAACAATACAATCACCACATTTAGCATGTCCTGTCAGGGGCGGCAGACCCCAGAGTTCATTAAGTGTTCCTGTGTTTTTGGTAGATGATAGGGCCGCACGTACTAGGTGACCTTTTATGTTTTTTGCTTTACGGAATGCGAACAGGGGGCGTTCTAAATTAAGTACCCCTGCATTCAAGAACCTCCCAGTGTTTGATAATGCTCTTCCGGATGGTGTGTGATACTGGTGAAAAAGTGGTCACACAGACCATACGGTTCTGTGGTTGTTTTTCTTTAGGTTCCAAAAGTGCATCCCTGGGACAGTACCAGGCTCTTTTAAGGGAGTTACGAACTAGCCTACGTGGGTATCCCCTTGATGTCAGTTTATTGCTGAGGACTTTTGCCTCGCGAAAATAATCCTCTACCATCAAACCATTAAAGTCAATGTGGTAACCCCGTATCCCTCAGAACCTGGGAATTAACAAAAAGAACTACATAATCCTGTATATTATATGTACACTTTATGTAATATATCACATGGTCACTGATGTCACTTTGTTCACGTATTTCAGCTTATTTACATGTCACCGTTTCGGAAATTGGAACAATTTATAAATGACAGCCAGTAAATAAATTAGTAAATATTCCGCAATTAAATAATTCTCGCTTTTGTGTTCCATTCGTTAAAGTCTTAAAAGAATTTACTAGACTCTAACTTTACTGACTTTTGCCTTACATGTATCAAAGCAATTTGGTTGTCCCCCTCCCCCCTCCGACAGAACCACCTGTAGTTCTTTCCATTACCATCAAAAGCAGAAACTTATACAAAAACTGTACAAAACCACTACTGGTCATGAATTCGGTGATTAGTTGCTGAAATCAGTTTTATGTCATATTACCTACTTTTAATTAGCATAACCCTCCTTAAGTTCCCCAAATCCAAAAAATACCTGCTAGTCAGATCCGTACTCCTAGGTAAGAACTCTAGTTCTAGTGGGGTATGTTCTGTGAAACCGCTTGACCAGTTGAAAGAAGAGAAAGAAAAAACGTAGATGGGCCTGTGGCTGCGACACAACACACAAACCACCTTAGAAAGGAAAGTTTTACTTGCACACTACTGCATTGAAAAATAAACTATATAAGGAGGACTGATAATGTGCGTCTTGGTGCCCAGTTCTTCTACTCAAATGAATCGCTATTTAGAAAACCCCTTTCAATGTGAGGAACTTTTGTGAAGAACTTAAAACAGGCCGTCTTCAAAAAATTCAAAACCAGTTTCAGATCCCCTTTCAGAATGTACATATGGCTCTAGAAAAAAACAATTAACAATTCTCTGAGGTACAAACATGAAGCAGATTTTGAAATGGGCATCACTTAGAAACTGAGTGGCGGGCAAATAACCCTTAGCTGGGATTTCTCGGCTTTTGTGCTGAAAAAATGTTTAGAACTTCCATGAAGATTTTTCTATTGGGTCTAATAATTTTTATTAAATTACTAATATCTTCTTCACCTAATAAAATTAACTGCCTGAGTGGGTGGCCATCTATCGGCCAAGATCACACCTATCACTTCTCCAGAAAAACTCTACTTTTGAAACATCATCTTCTCAACCTCAGAGCATGGTGCCACATTATTCTGAGGATGGGGTTAAAAGCATCCCCACCTATGACAAAAGATCCTCTTTTTGAAGGCGTTTTGAAGGAGGGGCTAGGCAAAGACTACTCTGCTGCAAGTCGTCCCACCTACCTTATCACTCAATACAGTGCAATGAGTATCATGTCTAAATAATAGTGCTTGAATTGCTTATAGATTTGAACAGTGAGAGGGATAAGGAAAGCACAATGTAGTAAAAAGCTTCAATCCCTCCTCACTCATTCCCTAGAAAACTGAAGCTTAACCTCCTGAATTTTCTGCTGCTCTAGGAAGTAAAACACTCCACCAATGGATAGCCCCAAAGAAGGAAAATCTGATACCAGTCAGATTTGATATTAGTGTCTGTATCTGTTATCCTGAATGATGGAAGTGTGAGTCTTGGATACCAGGCAATTTGCAGGACCCATCGATTAGGGCGTCACCTTCCTCTTTCTCCGGGAATTCAGATATCCAGCCCCCGCCCCATGGGACAAGCGAAAAGGAAAGGCTTCACTGAAGAGGTTTATTTACGGGTCAAGGTGCAGACAGAGAACTGGCAACCTAGTAGCACCTCCTAGCAGTGGGAGAATGCTTAGATGAGAAGCTAGGAATAACTAGATTAAATTGAATGCCCAGTTGGCGTGGGAGGCAGGATAATTTATGTTTTGTAGTTTGGACTATAATATATAATGGTTTAGAAACCAAGTCACTGGCAAATAGGAGTTTTATTTTGTTTTTAGTGAACAAAAAAAAAATCTGTAGACGAATATCCACCAGATGCAGTTTACATTTGAATATTTACTGAACCTCCTGAAGGAACAAGTTACTTACTTTTGGTAACACTCTTTCCAGTAGAGACTCCATCTAGCCGCAGATTGCTCAACTTCTTAATGTTCCCCCAGGGATCAGACAGGATCCGAAAACTTTTCAACAGTACCTCTGCATGCCGGAAGGTGGCGCCTTGTGGTTCCACACTGATGCCGTTCCACTGTGGAAATGACATGCGGGCCTATATTGGCTCCATTTACACGCAATGACATCAGTTGCCTTCGAGACTGTCTGCACCCAGATGCAGAGCCACAAAAGCAAACTGGTAGACAGTGTGCATATTCCTAGACTTGGTGTGCATATTCCTAGACTTGGGATCTTATTAATGGATACAGTCCAATCACAGAACAGGGAGGATGGGAGAGACGGTGAGAAGTCTGCTGCTTGATAGAGTTTCTACCAGAAAGAGCATTACCAAAGGTAAGTAACTTGTTATTCTGATAGAGACCTTTAGCTGCAAATTCCTCACCTTTTGAATAGATATCAAAGCTAAACCTTTTCAGAGGTGGGTCTGTGAATGGACTCAAACCAGAAAGTCCTGCAGGACCGAGCGGGCAAAATATCCCTCACAGCAAACCTGGCTGTCCAGGCAATTATGCCAAGTAAACGCGTGGAGGGACACCCACATAGTCACCTGGCAAATGTCTAGGACAGGGACTCCGCATGCCAACTCAGTGGTAGCAGCTTTGGCCCTGGTAGAATGAGCACACAGTCCTTCCGGCAGCTGCTATTGGCCACTGCATAGCAGATCTTATTGCAGGACACGATCCAGCAGGAGATAGTTCTCTTCTGAACTGCCTTGCCTTTTTTTGCTATAGAGAACCTTCCAAAGAGCTGTTTGTCCACCTGGTGGTCTGTGGTACGATCCATTTAGAAGCTTAGTGGTCTGTTGCGGTCCAAGCAATCAAGTCTTTCCTCCTCAGAGGTGTGAGGCAGATCACAGAACACTGGAAGGGTGAGGATTTCACCAGCATGGAACGGTGTCACAACTTTGGCAGGAAGGATGCCCATGTCTGCAGAACCAGTGAGTGTAGGAAGTGTAAGGTGGATTGACACTGAACTCACTCCCATGCCATGCAGAGGTGATGGCAATGAGGAACACAGTCTTGATGGTAAGGAGACGTAAGAGACAGCTGAGAAGTGGCTCGAAAGGAGTGCACTTCAGATTAGTCCGGAATTAATGAAGGTCTCATTTGGACATGACAATAGGAGAAGGGCGATACAGGTATTGTAGCCCTTTCAAAAATCGCACCACAGCCTGTGACTTACAGAAGTAAACCGAAAGAAAACCCTTAATTGAGCCCAAAGCATTACCAAGCAAATGACAGACCAAATAACAGAACGTCAGATAATTTACCCGGGGGAGGGGGGGGTCAATCTGTTGAGTGATGCACTAAGCCACAATTTTGTCCCAATGACATCAAGAGACCCCTGGGTGCCAAGATGACATCAACTACCTCTGGAGAAAGGCCGAAGGTGTTCAGCTGTCCTGGCTCAATCTCCAAGCATCAAGGTAGAGACTGTGAAGGCATCCTATTACTGCTACAGCAAGTCCTCCTGAAGGGGCAGCCTGATCGGAGGATGCTCAGGGCCAGGAACTCTGGATACAATACTCTCCGTGCCCAATCTGGATCCACTAGTATCACTTGGACCCATTCTGCCCTGATCTTCTTGAGAACTCGGGGCAAGAGTGGAATCGACAGAAAGGTGTACAGAGGTCCTGAGTTCCACTCGAGGCAGAACACGACTCTAGACGAGAGATGTCTTGGAAACTCCTACATGCAGAAGAACTGAGATTGTGCATTTGGCAATGGCGAAAACACTGAACCAAGGTTCTCTCCATTGACGGAAGAGACCTTGCGCCACACCTCTGCGTGTAGCTGCTATTCGTGATCTGCTAGGTGTCAAAGGCTGAGCTTGTCTATCCCGGCATTCAAGGATCCTAGTAGGTGGTTCACCACCATGAAAACTTCTTGGTAGTCCAGCCACTTTCAGAGGCACAAGGCTTCTTGGCTAAGGGCCCGTCACCACACTCGCCCTATTTGTTAAAGTACCTCATGGCGGTGGTGTTGTAATGAGAACCTGTACCAGCCCCCCTTGATGGACGAAAGGAAGGCTTTCTGTACCTAGCGGATGTCCCTTATCTCCAGAAAGTTGATGTGGAGCTGGGACTCCGCTGGAGACCGGAGACCTCTGATCACCACCACTCCCAGATGGCCGCCCCACCCCATAACCAATGCATCATTCACCACTGTCCCCTCTCGGTGGGGAAGGGCGAGTGGTCTGCTACTGACCCAATTGCAGTCCAGTAACAACCACTGCAAATCATTTGCAGTCTCCTCTGAAATCTAGATGTGAGTGGAGAGGTCCCTTTGATGTTGGGCCCACTAGGACTTTAGATTCCACTGCAAAGCCCGCATATGCCACCTGGTGTGCTTGACCAGCAGGCTAGAGGAGGCCATCGGTCCAAGCAGACTCCGAGTCAATTTCAGTAAAATCCAGGGCTGAGGCTGAAAGATTGGGATCATAGCCTGAATGTCATGGACTCTTTCCAGGGGGGAAGGCACAAAACCAAACCATGCTCAGAATGGCTCAGATGAAGGGGAGCATTTGAAAAGGAGTCAGGTGCGACTTTCCCATACAGATAGTCAACCCCAAGAATGATAGAATGTGTGTGTAGATTGGAGGTGGTTGACAACTTCATGCGGCGAGCCTGCCTTCAACAGCCAGTCACAGAGGTAGGGGAAGACTGGCTACCCTGCCCTACGAAGGTGTGCTGCCATCACTTTCGTGAACACCCAAGTGGTGCTGGAGAGAACTATGGGCAGCACAGCAAATTGAAAATGCTCCTCTCCCATCATGAACTCCAGTTTTCGTCAATGAGCCTGAGGACAGGAATAGGGGTCCTGTAGATCTAACGCTACCATCCAGTGTCCAGGGTCTAGGGCAGACAACTCCGGAGCCAGGGTGAGCATTTTTAATTTCTCCTTCCAGAGGAAAGCATTGAGGGGGCGCAGATCAGGAATAGGCTGAAGATCCCTATCCTTCTTGGGCACCAGAAAGTAGCAGAAATAGCAACCACTCCCTACTTCTAGCACCGGTACCCTCTCAGTGACCCCTTTGGCCAAAAGGGTTTGCACTTCCGTCCACAAAATGGAGAGATGGTCCTCCGTCAGCCACTAAGGGACTGGTGGAAGATACAGTGAAGAGAGAGAAAGGGAAAGGCTTAGCCCTTGTGAGCAATCTGTAGGACCCACCTGTCCGACATGATCGCTTGTCAGCTCGGTAAGAATCAGTGGATTCCGCCTCCCACTGGGTGGCCATGTCCCTGCAAGAACATGCTAAAGAGGTTTGGCAGGTGGGCCTTAACCGCGCAACTGCTGGGTTCCCTGCGGGGGCTGGGGGTTGGTGGTGACACCTCGGCTAAAGCCACACAAGATTAAACCAGAGCCGGAGAGGACAAACGGAGCAGCTTATTCGTCGAGGGAATTCAGCATTGGTGTCAATTTAACCAGGCCAGGGTGGGTTGTAGCAGTGAAGTCTGAGGAAAGACAAGTGCGAAGGGTCTAGCTGGCGCAGGGGGCGAACCCACCAGCGGTATCCCAGTTGGAAGGCCTTGTTCCCTTAATGTGTCCTGAAGGCGAGCCAGAGGGAGTCAGCAGTGGACCAAATAGCCGGAGCATGGCTGTGTGAACTCTTCAATCGGACGTGGCTCTGGAAACTCAGGCAGTGTCGGAACCAGCTGCGGGATCGACTCCAAAGTTGGCCGAGTTCGGGAGCAAGATCGAGAGGGGTGGCACCATCCCTGCACTTTCTCAGAGGGAAGTGAGTGGCGTGAGGGAGTGGAACTCCGCTTCGACTTCTTATGCTTTTTACACGTACATGAGAATTTGGAGCACGACTATGACGGACCTCTAGAGCGGCTCCGTCGACTGCGGAAACAGGACCAAGAGCGGGCCTTGGACACAGAGCGAGACTTGTAGTGGTACCAACATGGAGTCTTCTTATGCTTGGCGACGTAAAGTTTCACATAGTGTTAGGGTACATCGAAGTGACTGCAGTCACTGTCAGCCTTCAAGTAGTGGCTCGATCCCAGGCACCACAGCACACCTGATGGGGATTGGCCACAGACTTGTTTGCAACAGGGCTTGGAACCTGTTGTTACCACATATCACTTCTGGAGCAGAGCGGTATCAGTGCAGAGCTGAAGACACCATCTTCTGGCATGCAGAGGTACTGCTGAAAAGTTTCTGGATCCAATCTAAAAGCTGGGGGAATATTCAAAAGGTGAGGAATATGCAGCTAAATTAGATCCACCAGTGGTCTGTTAGAAGCTTGATGGACTGTGTGTTGGATAGTATGTGGGTACTTGTGATAAGGGTGGAGCATTACTGCACATATCTTACTAGGTCACTGCAGTTAATAGTTGCACATCAGGGCAGTAATAACACACTAGCCAACAAAAAAATAATAATTAAGCAGTAGGCAAATATAAGGGATTATTTAGCTGAAATTCTATTCAGGTTAAATTGCAAGGAAGTGGGTTTCATAAAAGCAGAATTAATAAAAATAAATACTAGAGATAACTAAAAGGTGTTTAAAGATGCAGATACAAATGCGGACAGGTTTTATGCCAAGGCGAACAACGAGACTGAACTTAAGGCACGTGTGGTTAGACAGACTTAAAACAGATATTGAATCCAGGGCAATAGTTGCACTAAACGCTGAGAAAGCGTTTGTCTCCATAGACTGGCGGTATCTATCCGGGACCCTGCAGCGATTTGGATTCAGGCCAAGGTTCCATAGCTGGGTGGCCCTCCTCTACAGTGCACCTACTGCAGCAGTGAGGGTGAATTTAAATCTTGTGCATTACACTGAGCATTAGCCCCATACTACCTAAAATGGTTTCTTACTCGTATCTCATGAGTGGATTTATATTTCTCTGGCACAGAAAGCTCGCCAACCGACTCAATCACTGCCACAGCTTTACTATCTTGTGGAATGTCTGCACTGGTGCTGTCGAATCCATTTTCATCACTGTCGGGCAGTTCCTCCTCTTCTTCACTATAGCTCTCATCTGAATTCCCATTTGAAGGGTACTCTGCATTGTCGTCCTTCTTTGGTTCATCAAGTTGGAAAAGCTCAGAAAGCATATAATTGGCCGATGCAATAATCTAAAAAAATAAAATTTAAAAAAAAAAGCATAAAAGCCTGGTGGGTTACTTAACTAAAGGAAATCAATCACACCACAGCAACATTAGCAGCAACAAATAAATATTAACACAGAATCAGTAATTTAACAAAAGACAAATAATTATAATAAAAGGTACGAACAATAAAATACATGGAACGTTAAATACATGAGAGATTGTCTTGGGACACGAAGGAACAGCTGTGCTCCCACTTTTAAACTAATTCTTCTAAAACTGAGCTCTTTCTTCTTGTTCTTACTTCTTATCTGCAGTGCACCGGTTGTCTTCAATATCAGCAGATGGCATTTACCACAAAACGTATTCTATTAAAGCCATGGTTATTTCCACGTACTCTTTTTGCTTACTTTCAGGTAAAACTTTACAGGCTGCAAATCTGCAGTCTGTCAGGAGCTCTATCAAAGCAAAAATCTACTATGTGAGTTATACCGAAGGTTCTGAGCAATAGCAATGACATCATGGTTGACGAATTGTCTTTGACAGGGAAAAACAAGTACATATGTGAAAGAGGTAGGTGAGTTACTTATACAAATAAGTATCTAAAGATGCAGAGTTAAGACATTTGAAATTCCACAAGCGAGAATGTCTAGGAGTATGACACTACTTTGTGATCAGTAACAACTTAAGTCAAAATCACCGAGTTACATTTCTGTCTAGACTAGAAGGGGAAGAGAGTAGTCAGTGAGCGGATCATGTACGTTGGAGGAAGAAAGATTCAGAGGGAGAAGAGGTAGCCACTAAGATCTCTCTGGAAAGGCTGAGCCATCACTGACAGGCAAGATGCACCAGGGCTCATGGAGATACGCTGGAGGGGTAAGCTAAGCAGCAGTCATGTTAGGTGGTCTTGCAGCCTGAAATGCTCCCTGATGTGCGGATGCTTCTGTTTGGTTGGTTCAAGCAGTAGTATGACACGGCAAGACCAAGGAATGGACAGCAGTTGTATTTAGAAAGAAGTTGGATTAAGTTCTAATTGTGGGCTTAGGTAGGCAGCAGATTGGTTTAGACTGTGCTTCATAATGTCAAGGTGGTAAGAAGATGAATATGAGGGGAAAAGTCTTAATTCTGGAATCAGTCTCTCCAGCCTCAGTTAAAAAATGAATAAATAAAAGATACATATATAAAGGAGTTTTCAGTCAGCCCTCTTTATCTATTAAGCTACTGGTCTATTCAAATGTCATTCGCATTTTGCTTCCGCTCACCCCAACCACCAGCATGGGTCAATGGTAACTTCACTTTAGCCATTGGCTCTCTTGCAGTGTGAGGGACAGCATTTTGCCTGATTGCTTGTGCACATCGACCTAATAATAAGTGCAGTTGCATGTCGGTGCTAGTGGGCCAATACTTTACATTGCAAATGTTATTTTCTTAGCATTTGGTATCTTTTTAGTCATCCTTGCATGTTTAAACTAAGTCTTCAGATGCAGTAATTTAAAACCAATAATACCTTTTCTTTACATCAATAAAAAACATTTTCCTATACATTCAGACTAAAAACTGGTTCTATGTACATCTGCCTGCTAGGAAGCACCTGGAATGTTCTACTAAAATTCTAAGCTATGCTTACTTTTTTCCATTTAAATGTATTATTCCAAGCATATTGCTGTCACATTCAGGCAGTAACATGCTATCTTTTTGTTCTTTTTTATGCTTGTGGCATATGCTTCGAAAGAAAATAAATAACATTAGCACCAGCTTGCCAAGGAGAGACATATTAGCGTTATTAATGCTTGTTAACATTTTGTGACTGCAATTAGGACACTAGACCAAAGATATACTGTTTTGCTATCTTAATGGTTGTTAGTTACTTTAACATTTGTATCTAGCTACTATAAAGCCAAGCGTGTCTCAAAGTGTTGACAGGGGAAGGAAACTGAGGTTTAGGAATTTAAACAGTTATGTTTGGCCGTGAACGATCAGGTAGTGTTCAAAAGCTGTACACTGCAGAATCCCAAGCATCTTCACTAACAGTGGGAGGCTTTAAAGGGGAGGGATTAATAAGATTCCCATTAGTTGAGCAAAGTTGGCCCTGTGTAATGCAGTGATGACATTTATGGGGAAAACGTCCTTTAGGACGAAGCCAGAATCACGCTGAGCCTTCACAGTACCAGCAACAAAATGAATTAGTCTTTTGCATGCAATCGTCCTGCACGCAAGTCGTTACATCAACTTGTTTTAGGGGGGGGCAATGGTGGAGTGATGTTGATATTTAAGTCCAACACCTTCCCTACTGTTGCGCAGACTGGAGTTGGAATAGTAAATTAAACTATTCCAATATCCAGCGCCCTCCTAAGGCAAGTCGTTAAAACGACTTGTGTGCAGAACAAATGCGTGCTAAAGACGCATTTGTTCAAATGACGGAGTTACTATAGCATGTGTGAAAAACGCATGCAGAATTCAGTCATACATTCCATTTATGGATAATGCCTAGGTATTCAAAGTGGATTCTGGAATCCACTAGAAGGCAGAGTAAATCTATTTTGGCAAGGAGATAAGGTCTCTCTCTCTTCTTTAGTCACATAGCTGCACTCTGAGCCCACTGTAACTGGGCTACTCTTGATTTTGCAGTGCCCAAGTAGAAAGCATAGGCAAAATCCACATGTTGACGATAATTACAATAAGAATAATCCTACATTTATCAGGGATACGTTTCAAAATCATTCAATGCTAGGACAGTAAAATCACACCATGCCACACGTTTTTATAAATTATACAAAAATAAGCATATTATACCTGAGGATGTCTTCCTTTATCCAACAATTTCACGCAATTGAGAAGCAATGTTCGGATAGTTCCATAGTGTTTTCTGTTCTGTATTTTTTTCACCATCATATTGCAAGCAACCCTATTGAAAAAAAACAAGTAAACAGCAATTCCACTTTCCTGATAATATAAACAATTACATAAAAGCTTCCTTTCCACATTAAGGGGCCGATTACGATGTCGGACAGACCAGAGTCCGTCCAGCATTGTTCTGGAACAGGAACTGAACAACCTCCAGTCGTCGGTTCCAGCCCAGGAATTAGGATCGCAATCCTATACTTTGCTATGAGAGCATGCATTCCAAACGGAAAACATGCTCTCATAGCAAAAGCAGGGGTGCAGTTCATCCCTGCACCCCGTGGCAGGCACCTCAAGGTGACTGCCACCGGGTGCAGGGATCAACAAGGGGGCACCATAGGTGCCCCCTAAGCCGCCATTCGGCGGTCTTGCACCCATGGGGGCCCTGCTGGGGGCCCCCAAAGCTGTTTCCCAATGCCGTTCTGTGCCGGAAAGGCCGGCACAAAAAGGCAGTGGAATTTCTGGATGGGCTCTCCGACCCCGTCGGAAGCCATTCGGAAATCCGAGTCGGATTCTCTTCCGACCGAGCCCATTGAAATGGCTGGGTCGGAAGGGAATCCGAACAGCAGATTATGATGCGGGCAGGAGGGCTCCGACCAATGGTCGGAGCCCTTCCTGCCAGCATCGTAATCAGGCCCTAAGTCTTTTTAGGACATCTTGAGTGGTTCATCCTTTTAGATAGTTAAAATCCACTTGAGCGAAGAGATTTTAAGATAAAAAAAGAATTTGAGGCATGTGGAGCTGAAACCAATATGCCACTGTTCAAGCTCTACCTCTGGCAGAAAAGGAACAGAATATGCATGTTCTGAAAACAGAAAATGATGGGATATACTAGTGAAGGTATAAAAGACAAAAATGTTAACACTTCGTGAAAAAGTGCACATCCTTGCAAACCATAGCATGCTGGCCTGCACCCCTTGACATTGCAAAAGACTGAACAAACATTCACGAGGACAGCAGCATCTCACACGTGGAGAACGGATCCCCAACTTATAATAGGCAAAAGAGATGCTCCCACATCTTCACCATCAATGGAGGGAAGGAGTGTCCAGGTCCTGTCATGTGAGGCAATCAAGCACACAGTCGGCAGCTATGTTTAGAGTCTGCTTTTCTAGAGTCACAAAAGGTGGGTAGAGAGTCCTCATGGAAATACACCGAGACCTGAAAAGATGCCCCCCTCTCCCATTCCTGTCTTGGAAAGGACGAATTAATGTAATAAAGGTGAACGTCCTCCCTAGAGCCCTCTACTTTTTCCAAGCACTGGCAATTCAGGAAAAAGAAGATTTTTTCTGTATCCCTTCAAGAGGCAATTTTATTTGGAAGGGTGTGCGACCTAGAATATCCATTAAACTACTGAGTAATGGTAAAAAATGAGACGGAGGGGCTGGCCATACCAAACCTTAGACATTACTACTTAGCCACACAATTAAGAATAATAATAGAATGGTCAAAGGAGGAAACAGACACTTAAGAGACACACATGGAGAGGGCGATTTTAATGAGACCTCTGTGGGATGTGCTCTAGCTGCGAGGAGCTCACAGACTTGAACGTGCACTGGAGCACTCCCACTTAAGCAGCATTAAACACCTGGAAATCATGGCTTGGGGAGGTACATCTTTCCTCCTTTCCATGTTGGTCACCCCAATTCTCTTTAACCCAGAATTTTTCCCCAGTACTCCAACAGGGGCCCTTTTGGTAAACAGCGAGAAGGGGAATGCCAACTTATGAGACATGTTCCATACCAGTAAAATTAAATCATTTACGCAGTGTAAACTTAACTTCCATCAGGAAGAAACGGAATGGCTACACTATGCCCAGCTGAGCCAGTGCATGCAGAAATTAGACTAGCCACCACATGAGAAAAAATTATGTTTTAGAAACTTCTCGCCAGGTTGACGTCTCAGTAGGGTCTATGTTATACTACTGGAAACTAAAACATTCTCAAAATAAAGGAATAAGGCACTTGGCAGAAAAATCACGCACAAAGAATGGGAAACTCTACGGAAAGACATCAATAAAAGTCCATTCTCCATGAAAACAAGAGAAATACATTGCAAACTGCTTTATGGATCGCACTATCACCCCACTAAGGTGTGCAGAATATTCCCAGCTGCTAGCCCAATGTGCTGATGTCAATGTGGACACTGTGGCTCTATGATTCAGATTTGGTAGGAATGCCATCATTTCTGGAAAGAAATATTAGGGGTGCTTAAGGAGATCTTGGGTTGCTCGCTGCCACACACTCCTGAATTGCTACGGTTAGGATTAAAACAACCGGGCTTAAATACCTTACCAAATGCCAAAAGAACTATACTGTGGTATTGCTGAGGAGCATACAAACTAACAATAGCCCTATGTTAGAAAAAGACAAACAATCTCACCCACCTCCAACCCTGTGGTCTTTCACTGGTATAGTTGGCTTTGGTATATAGTTGGCGAGGAGCAACTCTCCAGTAATATAAAAGGGGAAACACATCAGCTTTGAAAGACTCTGGTTCCCTCTGGTAGAGTTTACATCATGGGGCAATCCCTGTAGAGTTCGACTGTGAGGATTAAAGGTCCTGCGGCTCTTTAGGTAAGATTTGTAGATGACTACCACTTTAGATATAATGTTTAAAAGATGTGTTAAATGGGGAAAAACTCTGTTAAACTTTGTACAATGTCATTTGCAACTACGCTGACTAAGGATTGATGGAAACTAGCCAGGGGGTAAGGGGTGGGCATGGGGGAAGTAAAATCTGATCTGTTAATGTTGGAGTCGGTTTCTTGTTTATGTCTTTGGTTTGATCATTCAATAGTTTTGGAAAATTTAGCATTGACCTTATATTGCACTTAAACACTGCTATAATCTGTAATGTCAATAAATGTTTGCTTAAAAAAATACCTAATCAGACCAGCTAGTGACACTACATTCATGGTCCTCTCTCTCAAAGTGGTATGGCTAATGTGATATGTAAACTCGTCTGTAAAAATATTTACAAGAACAATCTATAGAGACTTTATGACAAAGTACCAATTTATGTCACATTTAGAGAGACTTCATACAGGAATAGAGCATGAGGTGAATGAAATGGTCTATTTTCTGTTTCCTACAGGACATGCGCTTATCAAGTGGAACGAATGACTGCTAATCTCTTTTCACAACAAATTAACAGATATCAGTGATACTTTTGCTGCAATTCATTAGGGTAAAGTGCAGACTGAGTATATAAAAAACTGGCTTAATTCAGCTTTTGATGCAAAACAAACAACAACAACAAAAACAGACACATAGAAAAGGCATGGCACAGAGACTATACTGTCACTGTATGATCACTGTGAGCTCTACTCTTAAGGTATAAGCTCTTAATTAAGATGGATTAAACAGACTTTTAGGATTCTGAATTTCACTCTACATCTAGTAACACCAAAAACATGTTTGAAGTTGTAAAGAAATCAGTAACCCAAACTCACTAACAAAAATACAACTATTAAAAACAACGTGACTTTCTACCAGGAAAAACATTAAAGAGATTGTTCCTACTCCAAGTAATGCATCAAAGAGAGACTTATATTGTCAATACCATCATAGGACACTTATCTGTTGAACAGTCTAGTTTTACTGGAAATGCAAGTACCATATGCTTGGAAAAACGTAGATATGGATCTTTGTCCAATATCGTTTATGAAAACATTATCTCTACTCACAGATAATAAGGATTGTTACCCTCTAAACATCTGTATGTTATATGTAGTGCTGTAGATTCACATGCTCTGCATACTCCTGCCACCTAGTGTTGGGCTCAGACAACTGCAACTTGTTTTTCTTTGAAGGAGTCTTTTGAGTCACGAGGTCTCAGTGAATCCTCCTCTGGTTGTGTAAGCCATGGGCACAGACTCCTTTGCTAAGACTGTTTTTCACCCAGTGAGCAGAGTAGGAATGCAGTAGTGAGCAGACAAGAATATTGTCCATGCGTATAGATAAAGAAAATAGTAGTAAGTGAAAGATATCTGTAGCACACACTGGCTTCTGGAGAGCGGGTGGGCGCATGTGAATCAACCGCACTACATGCAACGAACAAATGTTTACAGGGTAAGTAAAATAATCCGTTTGTAGCATGTGTGGCTGTACGTAAACATGCTCTGCATAGAATTTATAGCTGTACATCCTTAAGTGGTGGCTAGCCAGTGAGCGGTGCAGAGATCTGAAACATAGGCTTAAGGACAGTCTGACCAACTTTAGCTTGCTGCCTAGCAAGAATATCAAACAATGGTGCTTTGTGAAAGTATGTGGAGCGGACCATGTGGCAGCTTTACAAATATCTGCTATGGATATATTCCCTAGAAAAGCAATAGTAGCACCCTGTTTGCGGGTGGAGTGAGGATTAGGGTGGGTAGGAAGGGTTCTTTTAGCTTTTGGTAACAGGTTTTGATGTACTTGACAATCCACCTGGCAATCTCTGCCTTCGAAATGACATGACCTTTAAGAGGTTGTGAAAAGGCCACAAACAATTGCTGGATTTTGCGAAAGGGTTTGGTTCTATCAATGTAGTAAAAAAGCACAGGCTTGAGATCAAGTGTATGACGTGCCCTTTCAGGTACCGAGTCTGGTCGTGTAAAGAAGACTGTGAGCTCAATGGTATGGTTGAGGAAGAGGGGAGAACACCTTGTTTAAGAACTTTGGATTAATTCTAAGAACCACTCTGCCCTGATGCACCTGGAAGAATGGTTCCTGTAATGTGAGGGTCTGTAATTCCCGAATACATCCGATATTCATTATAGCTACTAGGAGTTGACTAATAAGTCTAAGATAGGATATAGCTGCTAGGAAGGCAATCTTCCAAGAGAGAAACTGTAAAGGGCATGAACGCGGTGACTCAAAGGGGGGCCCATAAGTCTGGTAAGGACAGCATTGAGATTCCAGACAAGGGCTGGAATTACGCACTTGAGGCACTCCATAAAAGCTTCAATAACAGGAATTTTGAAAAGGGAAGAGGGTTTCCTACTTTGCATATATGCAGCTGTGGTGGCTAAATGTAGCCGGATTGACGTGTAGCCTAACGAGGTAGCAAATAATATCCTGACACTTAGAAGTAAGAGGATTTATGTGGTTTGGAGTACAGAAGTGTACAAAACACTTCTATTTAGCAGCATAGCAGGTGCGTGCACTGGGCCTAAGGGCTTTCCGGAGTATGTCCATGCACTCTTGTGGGAGATTACCCTAACCAAACTCTAAGACCTCAGGAACTAAATCGCCAGGTTGCGCTGTCCCGTACCCGGATGTCGGTGTTTGCCGTGGCTTTTTTTTTTTAGAAGGGCCGGTCTGTTAGGGAGCTTCTCGTGGGGGGCGATGAACTTTTCTAGAAGGGTTCTAGAGTCTGCTGAGGTGGATGGAACATACTTGAGTGCCTCTTCTCCCTCCAAGAGCTCCTCCAAGCCCGACTCTGAGGCATCTGAATTGACTATCACAGGGCTAGGCTGCTGTGCCGGAAGGTCAAGAAACTCACCAAATGCTTCCTTGTTTTTTTCAGCGCCGATGTGATCAGTCTCGCCAAATATATCTGACATTCCTGAAGAGGATTACGCCATACTGATGTGGGCCCATTGCTAGTCTCAGGGCTGGCGTAGAATCTTCTTGCCGGGGAATGCCAAGTAACAGTCACAGTGGCTCTACTCAGGCTCTGGCAAGAGGCAAAGATTGCAGATGGCGTGTAGATCAACCAGGGTATTTAGAGTGACATTGGGGCCATCTCTTGTAAGAAATCTGTTCCATTGCCTCGGGCATGTCTTCATTCTCCAAGGGTAACCCGGAGCACGTGGCGGACCAAAGTGCCGCGAGGGATGAGAGGCCAGGGCACTCGACGACAACAGACTAGAGAAATGGAATCAGCATCATTAGCACAGAACACAAAGAATTCTCCTCGCGACGGGGTAGAAAGCAATGGACTCCGAGACCATGACAGAAACCGACAAACCCATCAGAGCTCGCTGAATCACGTCCCACCCCGGTGGTGGAGAAAAACAGTCTAACAATGGAGTCCTGCCCATGTGCATTTACAATCAGAGGAGACCTCGTAACTTGAAAGACTTCTTTGAAGAAAAACAAGCGGCAATCACCCGAGCCCAACACTAGATGGCAAGGGTAGGTACAGCATGTGTATCCGCAGCCACACATGCTATGAACATTTCTGTTTTCAAAGTGTTTAACAACCTTCAAATATGAAAAAGGTGTCTATAGCATGGCTCCCCACTAGTAAAATGCACAGGTGTGTGTTATCAGTGCAGAAGCACACAATTGCCTTTAAGAATGCAACATGAGTTTACACAGGTTTATGCCTTTTCATAACACAATTAGACACAACAGTCTTCAACAGTTCAATTTGGTCAGTGGATTTGATCAGTGTTCAATCTTCATTTATCCTAAAAAAGAATCATCTTGGATTCTACCCACCAAATGTCAACTTTTTTTTTTTTTTTAAAGACTGACCAACAGCAAAGTTCTTTTCCAATATATCTATAAAACCCCAACAACCACAATGAATACGTGGGACGCCATTGAGTCGCGCAGACAGAATACAAGACACACCACTGGAAGGTGTTTAGATCAAAGGACAATACATTCTCTCAGACAGAAAAAAGTCACTGCTCCAAAAGACATTCATCTAGAAACTCAGACCTTGAAGTAAAAGCTTTATAGCACTATCTAACTTTTACGAGCTTGTAGTTGAAATACGGCTAGCAAGACATCTTTTTCATCCTCTGATTTTTTGATTTTTTTAAATATATTTTTATTGATTTTCAAAACCAACCCAAAATACAATTACACATTAAAACATTATTCCCTCTCCTTACATGCTCGCGGCCATCAGCGCATCTCATAGTCTTGGTTGAGTGCACCACAGCACAATAACTCAGAGCAATTGCGAATACTACTCTCATTATCTAACATACAAAACTCAATAAATCCCGCCTTATCCCACCCTCCAACCCCACCCTGCCCCATCCACCGGTGTGCCCAATCCATTCACAATTCGCTAGTAAGTAACTACAACCTGACTTGTATACTGTTTCAGGTACTCGCAACCCGATGACTCGCTGACACACCCGCCCCCTATGGGATCAGAGTACTGCTACACCTGGGAGGCTCTCCGCTGCTCGTTCGCTGCCTCACGCGGCGGCGACCCCATTGTTGCTCCCGAGTCTGTGTCCCCCTCCGATTCCTGCTCAGGTACCTGCAGCGCTGCTACCAGTACCTCCCACGCCTGCGCTGCCTCCAACGATTTTACATTCTCTATGCGTGCTGCCTGCTGGAATCTGAGCGTGCCCTCACTCCGTGCCCACTTGAGTAACTCTGCCCTCCATCTCCCAGCCACGGGCCCACTAGCCGCTTTCCAATGGGATGTAATCTCTCTCTTAGCTAATACCAGTCCTAAATCAATGAACTTGCTCGTCACTTTTGTCTTAGGGGTGTGCGGGAACCAATGCAATAAGCAGGTGCCCTGGTCAGTTTCTATGTTTCGGTCAGTCACCCCCGCAGTGTCTCAATCACAGTCTCCCAGTACCGCCCCAGTTGGGGGCAACCCCACATCATATGCTGGAAATTCGCCCCCTCCAGCCGACAGCGTGGGCACTTGGCGGTGTCCATGTCAAAATATCGATTAAGTCTGGCAGGTGTTAAGTATGCCCTATGCAAAATGAAAAAATTAACTAATTGAAACCTGGCATTCCTTGTACTTTTCCAGTTCCTCCGGACTAACAGCGCCCAGGTCTTCTCAGGAATTTCTTTACCTAGGTCCGCCTCCCATTTCCCCTGCAAATCTCGCAGTGGTTCCAGCTTCTCAGTCAGCATACACCTGTAAAGACACGTAATCGCTCTAAGGGTGCCCGCTGCCATTACCACATATTGACACGCCAGTGAGGTCAGCGGCTCCAATAGCCCCTCCTTCCAATGGCATTGTAGAGCTGACACGAGGGCAGAGTGCAGTAAATAATCTCCCGGGGGAGGCCGTACCTATCCCGCAAGTCCTGGAATGGCAACAGCTCCCCGTCGCCATAAAGATCGCCCACCATCTGCACTCCCAAGGTTTCCCACTGAGCCAGTGCTGACCAATCCCCGCCATGCGGGAGGGCCGTGCACATCCCCAGAGGGATCTCCGGAGCATAAGGACGAGCCACCCCCGCCCTGCGTTGACACCGATTCCAACAGAGTTGTAACGTCCTTTCTTCACCAGTGAGCTGCTCAAGACTTAACCGCTGTTGTAAAACAATAAAGGATAAGATGTGCCGTGGAACCCATCTCCCCTCAGGACCATCTGGTCCCCGGAACTCCCGAGCCACCGCCTGAGTAAGCCACTGAAGCTGGGCCGCAAGGTAATATACTTCAAAATCCGGCACCGCCAGACCCCCATCATCCCTCGGACGCATCATCGTCATCAGGGCCACCCGTCGCCTGCCATCTCCCCACAAAACCCTCCCACCATGGCGCGGAGCTGCCGAAATACGGAGCCAGGGACCCAGATCGGCAGCGTCCGAAAGTAATACAAAAGCCGGGAAGCGCCACCATCTTCAGGAGTGCCACCCGGCCCGCCACTGAGAGCGGCAGTGTGCTCCAAAAGGCAAAACTGCCCTTGAGGCCTCGCATGGCCTTTCCTACATTACCCTCCAGCAAGTCCTCAGGAGTATGATAAACATGAGTGCCAAGATAAGGCAGGCATCGAGATTCCCAGCGGACCCCTGCGACCTGTTCAAGCGCTCCCCTGATGGCAACACCGGGAACAAACATGTCTTCTGCCAATTCACCCCCAGCCCGGACACCCTACTGAACTTATGGAGCAATCGCTTCGCTCCCCCCAAGGCCTCGTCCGAGTCTACAAGGAAGATTAACAAATCATCCGCATAGAGTGATATATACTGCGTGTCCCCACGAAGGGCCAACCCGTGGTAGTATATCCCCAGTCGGGCATGGGCAGCTAGCGGCTCGATGGCCAGTGCAAATAACAATGGCGAAGCGGGCATCCCTGCCGTGTCCCCGGCCCACCGAACAGGAGGGAGAAATCTTCGCTCCCGTACGTACACGAGCTGTCACCGACTGATATAGAGTCGCCGTCCATCTCACGAAGGAGTCTCCGAGTCCCATCGCTCTCAGAACCTCAAGTAAATACGGCCATTCCAGGCTATCAAAGGCCTTTTCAATGTCTACTGAGAGGATCACCGCCTCAGGGGTCATATGATGGTCCTCCCCAAAATACGTAGAGGCGCCGCACATTAGTCGCCGTGGTGCGCCTGGGATAAATCCCGCTTGATCACTATGGACGAGTCGCACCATGTATGGGAGGAGCCGCGTCGCAAGAATCCTACTAAGGATTTTATAATCAGTGGTTAACATGGACAGGGGGCGGTATGCCGCCCTGAGCAAGGGTCCTTGCCCGGTTTCAACAAAGGGATGATGATGGCCTCGCGAGCGGAGGCAGGCAATCGTCCCAGGGTCTGAGCCTCTCGGAAAACCGCCAGCAGTCTAGGAGCTAGTAGATCAGCATAGGTCGAATAAAACTCTGTCGGCAGCCCATCGGTGCCTGGCGTTTTATTGCGTGCCATGTGCTTAATTGCTCCCCGTATTTCCCCCTCGGTGATTTCCCGCCCCAGATTATCCGCCTGCGACTTTTCCAGTTGTGGTAAGTTTACTTCCGCTAAGAAGTCCTCGAGTTCCGCGCCCGATGTCCGGAGCCGGCTCTCATACAAATCAGAATAATAGTCTAAGAACAACCCATTAATTCTTTTTCATCCTCTGATGCACTGACACTATTGTCATCAAATTGGAAAAGGCTTTCAGGGCAGATATCAGGCTGAATGGCATTACACTGTATTGATCCTTCTTCCTTAAAATTCACATACATTTCCAATATCTTCTTGCTACTGGGTCTTGAAAATATCTGTCCTGAATAGGTACTGGGCTCATTCCGGCATCTACATTGTGTTCAAAGACCTGATACAATGTTACAATCTGGAACCTTTTTTTTTTCATCACCTCATTATTTATGTTTTTTAAGTTTGAGATAGGTCATGCATTCTGTTACTTGCCTGACCTTGGCACCAGAAATGTTTTTTTTACTAAACACCCTTACCTTTTTGACTTGATGGAACTGGGTCCATCAGCTGTTTTTTTGTACACAAAATCTGAACATCTCATTCCATGTGGCTTAGGTGGAACAGTGTATACTTATGTGGTAGAATGGCCGGCACAGGGGACTCCAACTACAGGGTATATCTGTTTTACACAATACTCAACCTCTTTTGTGAGATTTTGCCCTCTGCTAGCTGGAAAAAAACATCTGTGAATAGGCTATTTGTCTGATGGAAAAAGTCTATTCATTGAAAATGTTGACCCTGAGGGTGAATGACCTGCACGTGTAATCTACTCTAATTTGTGTTTATAAACCGATGGATTCTTCTTAGGTGGTGGCTGAGGTGTAAATTGATTTTGACGCAGCACCTCCCTTAAGAGGTTGTAGGCTCTTGATAACGTAAAAAGAGGTTAGAGTTCTTCTCAATTAAAAATCTCTCAACCCTGAATGCATCAAGGGTATATGCTTCAACATCAATGGTGGTCTTCAATGACAGATCTTTTCTGTCAAAGATTCCTAGGCGCCAGAGGATTTCATGGTAGCGACTAGATAGCCAGTGATCATTGTGAAGACCTTCAAGTCAAGAACACATGGCAAACAGCTTCACACCAATCAGGGACTGTGGTGATCACGCTGATCACTTTGTTTTTTCTATTGCCCCGAATGGGTAAGTCAGCATGCTCTGAATTGAAAGGAAGGCCTCCACTAGGAAATGTGGAAGGTTGAGACCCAATGCTAGTTTATGATGTAGTAAATCTTTTGTTGTTGTTTTTGTGCCTCCCTCCGAGCTTAATACGTGTGTTGACCTTGAGAGTCTTCTGACATTTTCTGACAGCAGGGCATCCTTTACCTGTGCCACTGGTATGAATTACTTGGAAGTTGAGCTTGGATGCATTTTCAGTACCCGATGAGATCACATGATTTTAATTTTTTTTTGATTTTCTTTTTAAACAGCCCGGATTTGCAACATTTTCTTAATAATTCTAGCTGGATTGCTTATAAAATAATTAATACAATTAATGGTACCCTCAGGCCGGCATACTAAAATAATAAGTTATTTTAAGAGCATATGTTTCTTTTTGAAAAAGGGCTTCTAGATCCATCCCAGAGGCAGAGAATTCAACGGTGAAGAATATTGATGAAGAAAGCATAATAGAGAACTATGGAAATTTGATGGCTATAAACAAAAACAATCTTGCAGTGCAAGGTTGTTTTAGAAATGTTGCAGTTATGTGTGCTTTTGTACGAGGCAACAGTTCAGAATTATGGCCTGAAGTTAGTAACCAAGTTATGTCTTTAAAAGATGAACGAGTTGATTAAAAAGTGTCACAACGTACTGTGAATAGTCAAATCCTTTATTCGATCAAATACAAAATGATCATAAAAGTACAAGATAAAAAACCTGTTTTCAATATTCATTCAATTTAAGAAAGAAAATAATTCATGTGAATAGTATTCCACTGAAAATACATTCTAAAGCAGTATCTACTTCAGGCTTTAACAAATGTGAAAACAGAGAACTGTTTTTGCAAAATTTCAGTGGCATCAGCGTATCCCCATATCTAAGCCCCATAAGTAGCTGCTGACAAAGCTATAGCTCTATATACCTTGAGAGCAGGGGACACGGATCCACCAGATGTGGTCTTTAGTTTTCTCCCTATTACCATTGCTCTCTGTTGAGGATGGGTTTTGCTTTTGGCCAATTATGGATCCGATGTCAAGTTGTCAGTCAATCTGACTCCCAGATAATCAACATTTTTGACCTGTTCTATACAGGCACCCTTGGTGATCATCCTACCTCTAAAAGAGCGGTGTGGGTTAATTACCATGTATATAGACTTAGATGGATTTGGTTCTAATCCTCTGTCCGAGAATAAGGCTGCAAATTAATCTAGTTCAGATTGTAGGCCCATGGGGTTCTGGATATGAGAAGGGATTTGTTGGAGAACATAAGCAGTGGGACAGGGACACCAGCGAACTTGGGCCCCTCGTGCTTGCACCTAGTTAGCCACTCCACCGCCCCATTGATGTAGAGGCTAAATAATGTGGGCGTAAGCACTCATCCCAGCCTAACCTCATCCCCCTACCCGTTTTATTGGAATCATGTCCGTGAGATCTATGCTAATTCTGTGTAAGATGTTGGACATTTAACAGAACTGGTTGTGATGGTGCCCGGCTGGGGGTGACAGTGCCTAAACCAGGGAGCCACGGTCATTGACGGGTTGGCTGTCTCTCATGGGGTGATTATTCCGTAATACGGTTAACAGCATCATCTCATTAAAAGCAGAAAAGAAGGACATGCTGCATTTCAGGTCTGTTGATGGCAGGACAATCTTGTGAAATCACAATGTTCCACTTCCATTCCCAGAGTGAGCATCTGCAACTTTTCTGCATTTTGGGCAAAGCCATGCAACAATAGTTCTTTGTTAAATATATAAGAGTACACCTTTGAGACTAATCTCTCTCAAAACCATTGGAAAATGTAGTTTCAGGGGAAAACAAATCTGTAAATATGTGACACATCTATCAGTCTCTTAAGTGAAGCCCCCCGTCCCCCCAAAAACAATGGGACGCTATAGGAGTAAAGAGGTATGTTACATTAACATTGTTTGGAAGTTTCAAATGATATCGCAGCAACAGATTTGAACAGGAATTACAAACAAAACTGTCATACATATTATGCATGTATCTTAACTTATTTTATATAAATGTATTTTTCTCAGATAGATGACGAAGGGCTGTAATCCAAATATTTAGCAGCTGAAGGGCCAAAAATACATTGTCTAGTATGTTATGCAAAATAACATTTAAGGAAGTCTTCAAAAAGTAGAACAACTTACTTGTACAGAAGGACTGCTACAGGCATGGTGAAAGGATTTTGGTACTTATCTTCAGTTTCCTCGCAAAGTGTGGTGAGATCGTATAGTTTTACTATGTCACTTCCACTGGCTGCAAAAAAAAAAAAATACACAATGAAATCAGAATATGAAAGCATACAATGAAACTGAAGTGATAAGAACAGAATGAATAATATACTTTAAAGTTCACCTTGCGAGATAGACAATTAAACCATATGAATGGCAAAAACAGCAATATGATCAGACATAATAAACAAATACCTTTAAAGAGCCAGTAAGTGTGTCCTTCCTTGGTACAATTAGATTTTAGAAAAGATAAAATATTCTGTGCAATATCTTTAACCACTTTTGTTGAGAAGTTGGAGTTGTCCAAATTAGGAATATCTTCTGTTTTTATCATTTCATATTTCTGTAAATAAAAGTACAATCAATATTTATTTTCACTAAAAGTAAACACATCACAGATCTATATTTAAAAAAATGACACCCCTGTAGGCATTTTCATATTTATTTTATAAAATTATGCTGTTAAGTGAAGCACTGACGGTCAGTCCTGGACAAAAATGAAGGCAAAATGCATACTGCACAAGTATGACAACATATGAAATCTGTTATAATAAAGACATCCCGTGAAATGGCACTGCTTCAACAAATGACAAAAGACATTAGATTTGTCACTCAACACAAACTAAGGATTCTTATCTAAAATATAAAAATGAAAATACTCCAGGTCTTAATATATGAACATAAGTTATTTACCTGTAATTGTAGTTCTCCAATATTGGCATCTTTCACAGATTCACATGCTTTGATCATTCCCAGTCGTCGAAGTGGGAGTTCCACAGTATAATTGTAAGGTAGTACAGTATACTAATACTACACATAGCCTATAACGGCTAGAAAACATTCACTTCATTAACTTATCAGCATCATTTATAAGGAACTAAACTTCAGCCAATAGACAGCACCCACTAGAAAACTCCCCACAGAGGCTTCAATCCCTCAGATTTTCAAGCAGTAGTGGGAAAGGTAATTCCATAACAAAAAGGGGAGCCTCTACAGGGAGGAGGGCAGGTCGCATGTGAATCTATGAAAGATGCCAATCCTACAGTTACAGAGAAGTAACTCATTTTCTTCTCAAGTACTGTATCTTTCATAGATTCACATGCTTGATTCAGAATAGCTAGCAATTAAAACATCTGTACAATCATGAGTACCATGACACAACAGCAAAAGGTGCGATAATAGAATAGAAAAAGGCTCACATTATTAGAACAAATGGCGTAAGCCTTCTTATAACCCCTCATCATTGTGCTCCGATGACGTCAGGCAGTAATGTTGCATGAACGTGCGCCTGTTCTTCCATGTTGCCGCTCGACATATTTCTTCGAGAGGCATACCAGCGAATAAAGAGGCCCTCATAGAAACAGCTCTAATAGAGTGCTCTTCAACTTTGTCCATCAGATGTCACTACCAGGCTGGAAGACAATGTTGGATAGCCTCTGAAATACACCGAACTATGCTCGGTTTGGAAACTGGAAGACCCTTGCGATGATTTCCATATGCCACCAGCAGCTGGTCTTTTCTCCTAAATTGTTTTGTCTAAGCAGATAGAATTTAAGGCATCTTTTAACGTCCAATGTATGTAATGATCTTTCGGCTGCTGTTAGCGGTTTTGGAAAGAATGTCTTCAGGAGAAGCGATTCATTTAAATGAAAATCTGTTAAGACTTTAGGAATAAATTTGGGATTGGTTCGGAGAACCAAACTATTATCCTTGAACTGCATAAAAAGGCTCTTTAATAGTGAAGGCCTGTATCTCGCAAACTCTTCTTGCTGATGTAAGAGCCAATAAATGTGCAATTTTACATGTAAAAAATGTCAAATCTGCTTTGTGAATAGATTCAAGTGGAGCCTTCATCAGTTGTGCAAGCACTGTATTCAGTTGTCAAGATGGAGAAGGTTTCTTTATAGGAGTAAAGGCTCTGAAAAGGCCTTTAAGAAACTGGTTGATCACCCTACTAGACCATAGGGAAGGTGAACCAGACGACCTCCTATATCTTGAATTTGCTGCCAAGTGCACTTTAATTAAAGCATGGGCCAAACTTGATTTTGCCAAAAGTAATAGTTAGGATAGAATCTGTTCTGACAGTGCTGATATAGGGTGATTTATTTTTATTTTGGGACAATAAACAGAAACGTTTCCATTTCGGTTTATACAGTCTATTAGTAGTGTCAGCGTGGCTTTCACAAGAATTTCTCTACAGTCTTAAGGAATGTTCAAGCTCGCAAACTCATTATATTCAGGAGCCAGGCAGATAATTGAAAGGAGGTCAGGTCCAGATGAAGTACTTAGTTGTAGTTCATTATTAGTAATGTAGATAGAAGTTTCAGCTGAATGGGAGTCTTCTCCGGTAGAGTAGTATTTTGGTGAACCAATGCTGTCTGGGTCATCTGGGGGAAATCAGAATTATACTGCACTGTTCCATTTTCATTTTGAAGAAGTCTTGGAAGTAAGGGGATCCGGGGAAAAGCATAAGCAAATATCCCTGACCATCTGATCGAAAAGGCATTCCCTCCACGACCGCTGTTGTGGGTACCAAGTTGCGTAAAACGGGCATTTTCGATTTTCCTATGTTACAAACAGATCTAGATTCAGTTTTCCCCAGCAATCAAAAATTAAGTCTAGAATTCCTTGGTTGATTTCTCATTCGTGACAGTTGTTTCTGGTTCTGCTCAATGTATCTGCCAGAACATTTTTTGTCCCTGGGACATGTTCTTCTCTTACTGTCATTTGTTGTTGTTTCACCCATTTCTAGATTTCTTGCACTTCCTGCGATAGAGCTAGAGATCTAGTATCCCCTTATTTCTTTATATGATGCTTACTGGTGGTGTTGTCTGTGTGAATCAATACTGAAGAACCTTTTATCCTTTCAGTTTCATTCGACGCAGAGTCCATTTCCCACTTATTCTTAAATCCTGTAGGTGAGTGCCCCACACCTCTAGGGAAGCATCTGTGGTAACAACAATTTTTGGGTATCTGAGGTAGGAAAATTATTTCTGTTGACAGATTAGCATCCTTCATCAACCAAGGTAATGCTGTGGTCATGTTCGGAGTGATCTGGATTAAATCATCGAATGATACTCGAGTCTGAATGCATTGCTTGTCTAACTCGTCCTGTAAAGATCGCATTCTGAGGCGGAAAAAAGGCACAAGGGAAATGGCAGAGGACATCATCCTCAGAAGTGACTTGAATAGGCGAACCAAAACAGACTTTCTTTTCAATAATCAATGCACCAATAGTTTGAGTCTTTTTTTGCCTTTGTGATAAGAATGCTTTGTCTTAAGTTTTATCCAGAACTGCTCCCGAGCAAGGTTATTTTCATTGAAGGATTTATCAACGATTTCTGGTGATTGATGCTAAGACCTAGGTCGTTGAACAGTGCTAGACAGGCTCTTATTGTTTTGCTTGCCGGACAAGAAGTTGGTACCTTTATCATCCAATTGTTGAGGTATGGGAACCCATCTGTCTTAAAGTAGCTGCATCAGGAGCTAAACATTTTGTAAAAATACGGGGAGCTGATTTCAATCCAAAAGGGAGAACTTTGAATTGCTAATGCATGCCAGCCACCCTGAATCTCAAACATTTGCAATGTTTTGGGTGAACGGAGATGACAGTAGGCATCCTGTAGATCCAAAGTTGACATGTAATCCCTGTGACTGAGAAGATGCAGGGTGTCCTGAAGAGTAACCATGTGAAAGGATTGTTTTCTTAGGTACTTGTTTAGCTTCCGCAGATACAAAATGGGTCACCATTCTCCTGTTTTCTTTCCTATTAAGAAGAAGGTATTGAAACCTATTACTTTCTGGGAGCAAGATACTTTACTGCTCCTTTACTGCGCATGGCTAGTATTTCTCATTGGAGCAGATGTAGATGAGGCTGGGGTGCTCCCTTCAGTGGAGTGTCTGGTGGTATTTGAGTGAATATTAAATATTATTTGCCATTTGTAAAGCGCGCAGCTACCAATCGGGTTTACCAGCGCTAAGCACTACAGTGGCGTTACTGAAGACACTACCATTAGAAGCGCCATGTTATTAAGAGTTTGCGGAACTGCATTAGTGAGGTACAATTCCTCATATACTGAGACAAGCAATTCCACAGTTGTATTCTCAGTACACAGTATTGTCCCTGGTTAGCGGATCTTAAGTTACGGGAAGGAATAGACAAGGAGACCAGCTATTGTATATATTTGGGGCCAAGCCCTGCCTTAGATTTGAACATGAAGCAGAGGGCTTTGAATTGTATTCTTTTCCAATCGGTAACCAATGTGGCTCTCGGAGAATGGGGGAGGTCGCAGTCCTACTTGAGGAGCGAGCGAGAAGCCTGCCTGCGGAATTTTGTACCACCGAAGGCGACGGATAGCTGCCTTGTCCGGGCCCAAGTACAAAACATTTCCATAGTCTAATCTCGAAAGAATAAGGGTCTGAATTAACACTCTCATTGCTGAATGAGAAATGATCCAACTAATTTTCCTCACCCACTTCATGACTGCAAAGCAAGATGATGCAACTTAGGCTGCTTGGGGACACAGACAGGTTTTAGTCTAACCAGAAGCCCAGGCTTTTCACTTTTGGAGAAGGGGTAGGGACAGAGCCTAAGGAGGCTGGCAGTGCTCCGTACCCCACAGTTGTGGATTTTTTCCCAAGATCAGAACCTCAGTTTTGTAACCGTTCAGTTTTAGCAGATTGCCATCCATCCATGTGGCAATCCGCTGGAGACCATGATTAATTGTCTCAGCATGGTGTTTCTGATGGGAAGACAGTGAAAAAATATTTTGGGTGTCATCGGCGTACGAAAAAAAGTGTGAGGTCGCAGCTCTCCACCACATCTGCTAATGGACGCACGTAAAGGTTAAATAACAAGGGACTTAGTGCAGAACCCTGAGGGGAGGGTGCAGGTCTCTGACCGAGAATCAGCCGAGAATACTTGGAAAGATCTTGTTTTCAGAAAGGAGACAAGCCATTCAAAGGCGGTGCCCTTCAGGCCGATTGATCTCAGTCTGTCCATCAAAATAGGATGAGACGTGGGCGTGTCCAAGATGGCGCCAGGACAGTAACTAAAATACGGAGCTCGGCCGCGCCGGATCCCTAAAATAGTGGTTCCCGGGGGAGCGTCGGCCCCAGTCTCACAGCACTGGAGGCGGAGGATTTGCTGGTTCCGCCGGCGTTGCCTGGTGTTGAGCGCGGCACCTACTGTGACGGATCCGAGCGTCTGGAGCCAGAGGGCGCGAGATCGTCAGACTCCACAAAATGGCGCCGCGGTGAGTGCAGTGGGCCCGCGCAACACCGGAGGGCTACGTGCTGGATCGGACGCCCGGAGTGAGTGTCGCGATGCCGCGACCGCCCGCAGTGCTGCCGGGGGGCCCAGTGGGAAATTGGCAGTGCCTGCGGGGACCGGGCCGAGCATGCCGGACCTGAAGCACCCGGCTCCTGGGACAGCGAGGTAGCTGAGGCAGCATCGGAGTGCCACCGGGGCTCGAAGAAGCGGCCTCGGGGGGTGGCTCATCCGCCCGACAGGAGAGGGGAAGGAGCGACTGCACGGAGCCACCCACTATGCAGAGCAAGCGGCGCCAAACACCTGTCAGGGAGGTGAGAACGGCGGCGGGCGGAGGCAGTCACTTTACGGGGCAGCAAGGGGAGGCTTAGACGGGGGCTTCAGGCGGCAGTGGTGAAGCATCTCCCCCCCCCCTCTTCAACAGCGTGGTGCCCCCTCCCCCGCATGGACAGTGTTGTGCGGGGCGCTAGGGGTGTGCACCGCCCTTCACCCCTGACACGGGCCAGCACTTGGAGAAGAGGCACGATAGGGGAGGCTCCCAGCCCTCAACGGTAGCGAAGCAAAGTCGCCCCCCAATCATAATCCGGGCTGCATCTTCCAGTGTCTGCCTCGGCGGAGCCTAGTTCGAAGCAGGGTCTGTTGGCTCACGGCAGAGAGGCCATTGTGTTGGTGAGGGCCTGGTGCTCCTGGAATAGGCTGGGGGGCCACTGGCCGTTCGGAGCCTACCGGAAGCCAGGAACAGAGGAATCTGCTCGTGCTGAGGGCAGCGGAGGCCCCCCCCCCAGCACCAACACCATCACGGCAGTGGGGAAAGGCCATCCTACCACGGTCCAGGAACTGGGTCCACTGCGGTTCGCCTGCAGGGCCTTGCATCCAGCCACAATCCCGGAGCGCACGAGGCCTGGACGGGGACAGACAAGATTCTACAATGACCAGCTCCCGGGCCAAGAAGGAAACGGCCTCCATCAAGGATCTTCTGGCCAGGGGCACACCCAAGAAGGCGGGAACGACCCCACCCTCCCCAAGCACGACGATAGCAAGCGCCCCAACATCGCACGACAGGAATGAGGACGCCCCCATTACACGCAGCTTCATTAGGGCACTCTTTGGCACCCTGAGGGACGACATTGCGGCCCTCCATATGATGGTCACTGCAGAGGTCAAAGAACTACGCCACGATATGGGGGTACTGGAGCAGAGAGTTGACACTGTTGAGCGAGCTGGGGACTCTAGGGAAGAAGAGCTGGAAGCGCTCCGCCGCGAGCTCCTGGAGCTTAGAGACCGCAACGCAGATCTTAACCTCTATGTTGAAGATTTGGAAAACAGATCCCGCAGATCAAATATTCGCATAAAGGGGGTACCATTGCAGGCAGATGCGGGGCACCTGAAGGACTACGTATTGCGTCTCTTTCGCCAGATAGTGCCGGATCTGGAGGGGAAGGAGCTCTTGCTGGATCATACTCACAGGGCAGGACGTCCCTCGGCGTCTCCAGGAACCTCCCCAAGATATCTTAACGTGCCTTCACAACTATAAAAAAAAAAAAGGAGATGATTATGGCAGCGGTGCGGGATCAGGCCCACGTCTTTTTCGAAGGCAACAAGGTCAGACTCTATCAAGACTTGTCGAATATCACACTTCAGAGACGACGAGAAATGAAACCAGTGACCGAATTCCTGAGGGATAAAGGAGTGCGATATAAATAGGGCCACCCTTTCCGTCTGATTTTTGCGTGGCAGGGCGAGACGAGAGCGGTACGCACACCCTTGGAAGCAGCGGATATTCTGAATATAGAGATTGACAGGAAAGCCTCGTCCGTGCGTCCTACGGCTCAGCTGCCCCCCGAAACGAGGACGACACACGAAAAAACGCACACAACACCAGCCAAGCAGGCCGACGAAAATCGAGAGCATCAAGGAGCACTCGGCCCTCCTGCAGCAAATAGCCGAGCAGCAGCGATCCCCAGACAGGGAAACGGATTGAAGGCGCTGTGACTTGTCCTCCAACTTGCCGACAAGGGGCTAGCTGAACCCCCACCACAGAACTCACACAGATTCCCATTATGGAAACCGGTAGCGACTGGGGCAGACGACTCCCTTAGACTCCCTTAGAATGCTGCTACGGACTGCGACGGGCATGGACCCTCCATACAAAACTGCAAGTCGTGCACCCGTTGGTGCAGTTGTTCTTCTATTTGTTAATGTTGAAATGTTCTTTACATGCTCATATGCACAGCACACTAATGCCATGCCACTCTTCACATTTGGGTACAAGTGGGCAGGTACGGGCGGGGGGGGGGGAGGTGATCATGAATAGCGGTGCCACAATCTCACAGACATGATATGCATAGTTAGCCTTAATGTCAGAGGTCTCAATTCCCCGACTAAGAGGATAGCACTACTATGTCAGCTGAAGGAGTTTCAGTATGACCTATGCCTGTTACAGGAGACTCATCTTCTGAACAAAGATTGGCCCAGGTGGTTCGACCATCAATTCTGGTCCTCCGGTCCAGGGAAGAAGGCGGGAGTAGCAATCCTGGTAGCTACACACTTTCGAGGGAGGGTTGTCTCGGTTCAAGCTGACATCCCGGGACGGTTATTATCTTTGTGGGTGTCTTACGCCCAGCAGCCCTTCACGATAGCTTCCACATAAGCACCTAATGACCACCAAGAACAATTCATAATCCAGGCGCTGGGTAAAGGGCTAGCTTCTCCGGACACAAACTTAGTAATTGGGGGCGACTTTAACTTATTAATGGATGTTGTGCGTTAGATAGAACTCCCCCACGCCCAGGGAACACCGGGATGTTCACTCCACAGGGCACACGATGGCTAACAGAGGCCGGTTTGAGCGACATTTGGCGGAAATTGCACCATCACACTCCTACTCTTTCTTCTCCGCAGCTCACCAATCTTTTGCCAGGCTTGACTTCTTCCTCGTCTCGGCATCACTGACCCCTAGAGTTACTCAGGCCACCATCGATGTGGCGTCCTTGTCAGACCATGCTCCCATCCAGACAGACCTACACCTACCAATGTCCCGTCGGAACTGTGGGCCGTGGCGCATCAACCCTAAAATGCTATCCTATGACGCCACCAATAAAGAAGTGGGGGAGGCCATTAGGAATTATCTTGACATTAATGACAAGCCACAGACATCAATAGCAACACTCTGGGAGGCCCTTAAGGCCGTTATCAGAGGTAAATATATAGCGGTCGAAGCCCGGCTTAATAAAGAGCGTGCACTGAAGAGTACCCAATTAGAAGACATGGTTAAAGAGCTGGTGGAGGCCCATCGGCGTATAGGCTCCCACAAAGCCCGGCGACAAATGACCATAGCACGTAAGCAGCTTAGGGCGTTGGATATGGATGCTGCAGAAAATGCACTACTACGAAAGCGTCAGAAATATTATGCAGGGAGCAACAAAGCAGGGAAACTGCTGGCACACAGACAGCACGCTCTGGTAAACGCAAGGACGGCAACGATAAACTCATCACAGGGGATGAGGACATAGTGGGGGAGTTTGGGCGTTTCTATGCGGATCTCTATAGGGACGAGGGGAAATCTTTAGAGAACTGCACCCCCTATGTTACGCAGGCCCCCATAACGAAGTTGCAAGCCACTAGTGTCCCCCTTCTGGAGAAAGACATATCGAAGCGGGAGGCGATCGGGAGACTTCAACCCGATAAGGCGCCAGGACAAGATGGGTTTATACCAACTTTCTACAAACAGTTTGCCTCCTTGTTGTCCCCTATACTAACCCGATTGTACAACTCTTTTAGTGAAACTGGGGAACTAACTGAAACTTTGCGCATGGCAACGATAACAGTGCTGCCCAAACTAGGTAAAGATCCCCAACGCTGCGCCTCCTACCGTCCTATTTCCTTACTAAATGTGGACGCAAAGATTTTTACGGGGATACTAGCGGTCAGGCTGGGGGTACACATGCCGGGCTGATTGAGCCTGATCAGTCTGGCTTCATACCAGGTCGTACTTGTGGGGACAACTTTAAAAGGCTTTTCCATTTACTCGACAAGACGCGGCGCTCTCAAAAACCGACCCTATTTCTCTCAATAGATGCGGAGAAGGCCTTTGACCGCGTTCATTGGCTATTCCTACAAACGGTACTGGAGGCGGTGGGTATCGGACCCAGATTCCAACGCTGGGTTTGGGCGGGGTATGCGGGGCCTAAGGCGTTAGTCAGGGTGAACAATACGCAGTCCCCGACCTTCCCTATCTCCAGAGGGACTCGCCAGGGATGCCCCCTCTCACCGCTACTATTTGCGCTCTACATGGAGCCACTAGCGGAACGCATCCGTCATCACCCACAAATAGAGGGAGTCTGGATGGGAGGCCAATCACACAAAATAGACTTATATGCCGACGATGTGCTGCGGACCGTTACAAACTCGCGCCACTCACTGCCCCCCCTCCTAGAAGAGCTCGCAGCATTCAGGGAGGTCTCGGGTTTCAAGGTGAACACATCTAAGACCCAAGCACTTAACATCACAGTCCCGCAGGAGGAGCAACAACGCTTGAAAGCGGAGTTCCCCTTCCACTGGGCACAGCAGGGCATCCCATACCTGGATATTCAGATTTTTCCGACCCTAGAGGACACGGTGACCCGTAACTATGCAGATATCCTCAAAACGGTGCAGTCACTTATTCAATCTTGGCATGGGGGTCCCATTTCCTGGGTAGGCCGCATAGCGGTGGTCAAAATGACGTTGTTGCCCAAAATCCTATACCTTATGCAAGTAATGCCGCAGGCGCCACCTGCCACTGTTCTAAAAAAAAAATTGCAGATGGCACTTGAATCCTTCATATTGGCTGGTAAGCGGGCCCGAATGGCCAGAGAGCGGGCTTATCTGCCAATGGGGGCTTGGGTATTCCCAACCTGACTAAATACTACCAGGCGGCGCAACTGCGCTACATGGTTGAATGGCAGCGCCCAATGACTGAGAAACATTGGTGTTTTCTTGATCAGGCAGTGGCGGGTGTCCACATCTGGAAGATCCCTTTGCTCCCACGAAAACACCGTCCACCCGAGGTCTACATTTCGCCGGTAGTCAGAGCCACAATGGGGGTTTGGGATAGAGTGTTCTCCGCCAAGCAGTTCTCCACGCCAATTTCCCCCACTCACACCAAATATAGGGAACCCGGATTTCCCACCAGCCACACAAGAGAAGGCGTTCATTCGCTGGCAAGAGGCCAATTGTAAGCGAATTGGAGATCTATTTGATGTGACAGGCCTGCTAGAATTTAAAGCGGTGCAACAGGACTTTGGGCTCCCAGACTCCGAATACTGGCATTATTTGGCGATTAGGCACTGGGTGACAAGCCCCGACATTAGGCCACATGCTAGCAGGCGACTGCCGCCATTCAAACGTTGGCTTCTCTCGAGAAAAGACGACTCCTGCATTCTATCGGACATCTACTCCTTCTTAAATACACAGAGCACCCCTTTGCAAACCCCGGCCAGGAGACGCTGGGAACTCGAATGCGAGCAGAGTTTCACGGATAAAGAATGGACAGACATCTTAAACCGTGCCCGAACATCCGCCACTAGTGCCTCCGGCTTGGAGACGTTGTTAAAGCTGGCACACTACTGGTACTATACACCTGCACGTCTGGCCCGGTGGCAGTTGGTACGGGAGGAGACATGTTGGAGGCATTGTGCGCAGTCGGGCACACTTACCTGTTGTGGCATTGCCCTAAGTTGCACAGGTACTGGGAGGAGGTGCTTGCAGACATTGACCAGATGTTTGACAACGAAATACAGTGCTTCCCTAGCTACGTCCTTTTGGGACTGCCCAACACACTAACCTACCCACTACACTCCAATAAGGGAAAGGCAATTACCCTGGCGTTATGTGCGGCAAAACAAGTTTTATTGTCAAAATGGGGTACTGACGTTGTCCCAACACACGGCTGTGGTCAATCACACTCTGCCCAAATTTGAAAAACAATGGCGATCATGTATAAAACACCTCTCAGGAGTATACCAGGAGCTCACGTGCCCTATGTATTTGCGTATACTACAGATAACGCCCACCACCACCACTTCAGACCTCGGTACAACAACAGACTGATGGCTTCTATAGATTGTCATGTGCATGTATTGGTTGTTTTAATTACTTTGCCTCCCATTCCCCTCCCCCTCCCCCCCCCTCCTTCCTCCCCCTCCTTCCTCTGATGTTAGCTACTTCGCCGGCCAATGGATGTAGGCGAAGGATGTTGTATGGATTTTTTTTTTGGTCTTTTAAAAAAAAGAAATTAAAAAAAATCGTTACAATCCTAAAATAGTATGAGACACCGTGTCGAAAGCTGCAGGTATGACAGACGGTAGATGATTAAGTCCAAAATACACCTGTCTGAGGTTATCCATTTCGACTGATGTAAATAATTTTAGATTTTTGCCCTAATTGGTTGGTGGGATGGAGAGGGCGTAACTGGCACCCTCAGTTTGTCACCGTTTTCGACCTGTGCCCCTGCCTCAAGAAGTGTGCTTCCCTCTCGGAGCTTGTTTGGTATAAGCTGCTGTTGGCAGTTGTCTAAATTGCTGTTGTGGATACGAAACCGATACTGTTGTTGAATGGCTGATATTGTTTATATCTCTATGTTTGATATCTTTCTCTATATGCAAATAAACCACTTCCACTTCAAAAGGGTAGCTTCCTCATTGGCAGTTGTCTAAATTGCTGTTGTGGATACGAAACCGATACTGTTGTTGAATGGCTGATATTGTTTATATCTCTATGGTTGATATCCTTCTCTATATGCAAACAAACCACTTCCACCTCAAAAGGGTAGCTTCCTCATCTGTAGGGTACCTAGAGATCTTGCAGTATCCATATCTGCTTTAATCGCCTGTTAGGCATCATCCACATGCTTGCCAAACAATGCTCTCCTATCATGTGGCATGTACAATATCTTGTTCTGAACTTCTGGTCTGAACGATGTGGCTTTCAACCATCCTTCTCTTCTGAAAACAGCAGCTCATGTTAGCTAGTGAAAACCTGTCAACGTAATATCCATCACACAGTCTATCATTTCTGAGGAAGTTCTCTCCCACTCCTGTAGGATCTTTTTTGCTTCTTCTCTCATGTCTTCTGGCAAGAGATATATGTATGTGGCGATGTCTGACCACATTTGTCTCCCATAATGGCCAAGAATAGCCAATGAATTGGTTGCACGAACAGTAGTTGCTGACATAGTGGAAAAGCATTTCCCAATGTTGTCCAAGCACCGGCCTTCTCGATCGGGTGGTATTGAAGTGGGGGTGTATGGATTCTTGGAGAGGCGTTGAGCTGCTTGAGTCACTACAGAATCTGGTTTTGGATGGCCAATCGGGCATGCTAATGAGTTTTCTGGTGCTTTATATTTTTTATTTAATCTAGGTAAAACTGCAGAGTCTGTAGCTGGGTTCGTCATTATCTTAACACCTTTCTCCCAAATAAAATCTATTATAGGGATTGCCTTATCTGATTTTTTTAGCAGGTTCCTGAAAGTCATAAAAACAATCTTAGAGTTTGACAGTCACCGGCAATTGAAAACTTTTCGCTGCACTTTCCATCAAATTATGAAATACTCCGATGTCATCAGGTGGAGAATCCACTAGTTGTGGTGCAGGCGGAGATGGTGCTGGAAATATATAATCATCCCACTTATTGGGTGTTGATTGGTTGTCAGGGATTTTCCCCTTCTTCTCTATACTTATCCGAGGAGACTGTCTCATCCATGGGCGGCACTGCAATGTTCAAAGTTGGAGTTCTCTTGGGTGTCAGAGGCGTAAAGTACGCGGAGTGTTTTTTTTTTTTTTTTACTTGAGGCGATTGCAACAGACGCATTGTCTGTGATGGAGATGCAGCCTTTGTAGGTTCCGGAAACTTCCTGTAATAATCTTGGAGGTCTTGTACTAAAGTTATTGGTACCTGAGCCATGCCCTCTTGAAGCAGAGGACGACCATAATGCTAGAATAGGTCCATTTTCTGAGCAGGTTTCTCTATATAATGTTGTGGTCCTGAGGAATAATAATGGTCATAGTATTCCTCTTCACCTTCGTCCTGATACTTACCATTGAGTTTAGAAGGATTATGGGCCATTTCAAATGGTCATTCATCATCCAATTATTCTCTTTATCTAGTAAGTGGCTTGGCGGGAGAGAAGAAACTCTGCTTGGAGAGGTAAACTCTGGCATTAAAGTGTCCGATTGTATTTTTTCACCTCATCGACTATGTCATTGACGATCCAACTGTAATTTTTATAGTCGACTGAGACCTCTTTTCAGTCATCGAGAGCATCGTCGATGGTTTCTTCATAGACATTCTTACCATCGTCGACGGTGTCTTCGTCGACATCATCTACGTTGACAGTATCCACGTCAACGGTGTCTGCGTCAACAGCGTTGTCGTTGCCATCGACAGTGTCATTATCATCCATGTAGTTGTTGTCGTTTGTGTGGAAGTCGACGTTGTCAATTTCAATGCTGACAGTCGTTGGTGTGGATGTCAACGACGTTGTCGTCAACATCAATTTTAAGGCTGATTTACCAGTTACTGTCGACGGCTCTGAGGAGTGTTTTTTACAATGTAATGCCAAACTAGGGGAGGGAGTGCTAGGCTCAGATCTTACTTTTTCTGGGGAGATTTTCTCCTTTTTCTGTTTATGAGAGTGCTCTTCTAATGTCCTCTGCTCTCTTGAAGATTCATGATGGGTCTTTTCTTTTTTAATGACTTTTTTGGTGACTCTGAAGACGTCTAATCATGTGACCTTTCTCTTTTCCGTGACATTACTTCTAGTTTTGAGGAATCTTCACTATCAAAATCAAAGTCTCCTTGGATTAAAATCTTTGGAGCCATATAAGAAGCCTCCCCTTTCTATCTCCAAGAGTCTTAGAAGAAAAGGTACAGAATATTTTACAATCTTTTACCTTGGGTGAAGGATATAGACAAAAATACACTCCTTATGTGGGTCTTCCTAATGAAATCTCCTTTATTCACAAGTTCCACAAGATCTGAATAGTCCCTTCTTTGTTGACTTTGACATTCTGAGTAGTCAGATCTTGGCAGGTCCAAGTTAGAACTGTCTTTCCTGATAAAAAAAAGCCTTTTATAATGAGAAAAAACTGGTGATAAACTGAGCAGATCTCAGAGAGACTCCCTTCACAAGACGTGAAGTAGAAAATCTGAGGGAATGAAGACTCTATGGGGAGTGTTCTAGAGGATGCTGTCACCTGATTGGATGAAGTTTGGTTCCTTGTAAAGGATGCGGATAAGTTAATGAAGTGAATGTTTTCTGGGCGATATAGACTATGTGTAGCATGCTCTACTGCTTTACAATTCAACAGTGGGACTCCCACTTTGACGATGGGGAATTATTCAAGCATGTGAATAAAAGAAAGATCCAATACTGGAGAATTTGATAGACTAAGTGGGAATATTGTACGAAGACAGCACAATCCATACATTTCCATGCCACACAAACATATCCTATGATCCCTGCATGAAAGTGGTGGAATGACAAAGATGCCAATTGTGTGAGCAGTAGGATAGATTATGGGGATGACTGACCGCCTTATAAGACAAGCTTGGACTAAAAGGCAACTATCTGACAAAAAGGCAAGCAAACACGTTGACTTTTTTAATAGCTATTTATTAGGATTTTTTCCCCCCATTTACTTTTAAAATCATAGGACATGTAATGTATGGTCCAATCAGTGTTGAATTATTGTCATGTGCCACCTGAGGCTAATCCAACTCTTAATCAAGGGATCTGCATGAGGAGACATGCTGTAGAATGTCTGACTTGTTTGGCAGCAGAATTGTCTGGGCGGATGTGGGCAGCAAAAGTGGTACACAACACAGAGGAAGAGGTGGAAGAGATGGTTGATGAGGGCTGTTGAATGCAGTGCTGGTGTTATGGTGGGATGCTAAATGCCCTACTCATAAAATTCTGTCATGTTATGTAATGAATAGTTGTGGAATAATTGAATATGCTAATAAAGTTTTTGTTTTAAATGCCATGCTAAGTACAGTTCAGATCCTATGCCCTGTGGTGGTCCCTGGAGAGAAGTATTGTCTGTGTCCATGAGCATAAGAGATTCTCGACAGTGACAGTGTGATTCGATGGTAATTCAAACAAGAAAATGGGTAGTGCTAGAAAGGAAACAGAAAATTCTGCAGTACTCATGGAGTTGTAGTACAACAGGGTTCAGTCTCTGAAATGACACAAAGACCCAGAGAAAAAAATAAGTTCTATTTTGAAGATGCAGGATCAACACAATGAGCAGAGATGTTCGACACAGCGGCTATAATACTAGACACAGCTATCAAAAAGTCACTACTTATCATGTAGAGCCTTAACCAAGTACTAAACAGAGATAAATAAGGGTCACTATTGAATAAACCTAGTATGATCCCAGTCTCATACTCATAGGGTTTGAGATCTATAAAATACAAAACGCACAAAGAGCCTGAGCGATCGGTATCACACTAATATAGAAAGCACAATTATTAGGACTGAGCTAGAAACAGGATTTAATACAGAATCTAAAATGAAAGAAGGTGGACAACTTCAGTTCTACCCAAAGTACTCTTTAAAAACAGTCAGAAAAAAGAAAGATCTTTATTTATACCAAGTGATTTAGGGGTTAAGGGAGGTGCGGGGAGGCAATATGGGCAAAACTATGCATCACTGTAAGGAGACGATATAAACCAATACAGGAGACTAAGGTGTCAGTGGACTGTAAGGGACACATTCCTAGAAGATAGTATGAACTTATCCTAGACAGAGTTACACTGACTGTAGAAGTAGAGGTCATGAGAATGCGCAAGCATCCACTGAGAAAGGGACCATAATACATAAACCCACTAAAGAGAAACCTATGTTCAATGGTGGTTATGCTAGATCAGACATTAGCAGAAAAGCCACAGAAATGTTTACAAAGCTTTAGGAGTTTGGAATAACAGTTTTTATTTTGCAGGACCTGGATAAACTGCAGGAGATACATGAAGGCAAAATGATTATGTGTAAAAATTAGTACAATATTTATACACAAGCTGAAAGGTAAGTGAGTGACTTAAAAGGCATTTAATAGACATGGAAGTAAGAAACCTCATCTGGATGACAATGGATTAATCATTTTTTCCAGTACTTGCAATAAACTTCTCCTGAGCCTCAAAACTCCTGTGGCACTAATGTTTAGTTGAGGAAAGGACAATTAATGAAAAGAAGATAAATGGAGGCACATTCAAGAAAAACTTTTTTAAAGAATTAAAGTCAAAAACTGAAATAAAATTCAGAAAAATAAGTGGATCGGAAGCACACAGCATACATGTACCAGTCTTCTTTGTAACAAAAAAATGTGAAACAGGAATTCTGGGAAGGGAATACTTTAAAGGTGACCACAAAATGTAAAATATTTATATGAGGATCTAAATGGGATACACGATACAAACAAAAAAACTGTTGTAAAATATCTAAACTGGAAAATGTGAATAAACAAATCTAAAATAAAACAAAATTAGCAAAGCCAAAGAGGGTGGATTGCATTTTTTTAATAATATCTGTTGCTACTGTTGAAAGATTTGATGAAAGGAAAGAACATTGTTGTAATTATTTTTATTTAGTTATGCAATGTACTGCAATTGGCATAAACAATTATATGTATTTTATTACCAGTACAATTAATTGTGATTCCATTACGGCCACTACTGCTTTCTTGTAAAACCATGCTTATTAAACAAACATGGTTGCGAGAGGGGGTTTGTTATATGTATACGGTCTTTCTACATCTCAAACCTAACTAAAAGGCAGCCGAACGCAGTATATGGTCAAAGAGAAGCATAAAGGCAACAAGTTATAGGATAGGTAGTTGGATTATGGTCGGTTAACGCATTGTGATGCAGTGTTCATGCAAGAGGTGTGTCTTCAACTCTTTCCTACATTGGAGTAGCTGTGTGTTGACCCTGATGGATACTGGGATGTTTTTCCAGATCCTGGGTGCATAGATGGAAAAGGAGGCCTGCTACCTGGCTTTGTCTTTTTTACACTTCTTAGTCTGCAGTATGATGGTGGCCAGGATGCAGGTGTGCTGACAACTACCAGAGATGGTGAGCTTGTTTTCAAGATGGGCTGGATTGCTGAGTCATAATGGCTTTAAATGATGGAGCTGCTATTGAAAATGGTACAGGCCGGCAAGGGGAGCCAATGGATTTTCATCAGCATGGGTGTGTTCACATTTCTTCAGGGCTTGGACGAGATGTGCTGCGGTGTGCAGTATACCCTTTAGGGGCGCCACTGTGGAGTCTGGAAGGACATGCAGTAGAGCATTACCACCATTCAGATGTGAGAGTAAGAGAACAGCAGTTCTGAAGTCACTTTTTTGAAGAAATGGCTTCACTTACTTTAGAACAGAGTTGGTACAAGGCTATAGGAATAAGTTACTTCAAGGTATGTTGGTGTCCAGATCAAAATCAAGAGATTTGGTGAAAGTTGAGCCAGTTTTGTAGTGTTTCTTGTTTTCGGGATATAACAGGAATTCTGACTCGGTTGGGCTGAGCTTCAGGTAGCTGCTCGACATCCAGGTCTGGATGATGTAATGAAATTAAAATAACATTTATAGAGCGATCTAATACCCAGAGGTGTCCAGGCAGTAGCCCAAGAGAGAGAAACAACCACACAGGTATGGAAGAGTAGACCCAATCCCGGATTCTTAGAGATTGAAAAGCCATGTTTTCAAGGCTTTTCTGAAAGCAAGCAAATCTGACTTTTTTTTAAATCAAGAGGCATAGAATTCCCAAAGCTTGGAGGTGCAGGTCACGAAGCTACTGCCACCCCAGTTGGATCTTTTAAATTTAGAGACAACTAAGTTAAAAGGTGAGGTTGACCGAAGAGGTCTGGTGGAAATTTAATGCTGAAAACGCCGTATGAGATATTAAGGACCAAGATTATGCAAGGATTTAAATGTGATGCAGAGGGCCTTGAAATCTATATGCTTCTTTAAGGGGAGACAGTAAAGCTGGACCAAGGCTTGTGAAGACTTGTGCTTGGGAATACCTAAGAGCAGTCAGGCAGCATCGAAATGTAGAATCTGTAGCTTTTTTAAGAACCTTTTCTGAATATTAGTAAAGAGCACATTACAGTAGTTCATTTTTGAGCTAAGAGCGGAAACCAGTGCTTAGTTTGTAAAAAATGAGGTGCCAGGGCCCTTCTTGGAAGGCCAACTCAGCCTGCATCAAGCAATGCCCCAGTCAGTGCTGCCAATGACAGTACCAACATAACACCTACCAGTGTGACAATTCAGACTATTTCAGGCCATACAAAGCTATAATAATGTCATGAGAAGCTGGTATTATTACTTTTCAATGCCATTTGACTTAATAAACACGGCTCATGTGCTCATTTCAGACAGCGCCACCATGTGGTGGACTGTCGCTAGAACCAGTGCTGACACTTAAGTGCCGGTGCCAAGCAATGGAAACAACCGGCTCAAATTAAGCACTGGCGGAAACCACCGTTTTCTGCAGTAATTGTGGGATAAGAGAGAGGACTTTCGTGAGTAACTTCATAATGGAATTGATCTGACCTTCAAAAGACCGCTTACTGTCAAAAAGAACCCCAAGGTTTTTCACCTTCATGACCGGGGTGGAAACAGTACCTAGATCCTAGGGCCACCAGCTAGTGGACCAGAAGGAAGAGTTTCTGCCAAATAACAGAACCTCGGTTTTGGTAGAGTTCAACTTCAGTTAGTTGTCATTCATCTATCTCCCAATTTGAAGCATGCAGTTGTGGAATCTATTAGGGGTGACCTCTGGGTTACAAGCAATTGACACCATATTCTGGGTGTCATCGGCGTAGGACACCAGAGAGAAGCCAAAAGCATATCATCGGACTAGCCAGTGGACTAATAAATGGGGTAAAAAGAGTAGGACTTAATGATGTCCCTTGTGAAACCCCACATGGCAGTGAGAAGGAAGGTGAAGTGAAGTCCTTTAAGGCAACAACTTGCTCTTGTTCAGTAAGGAATGATTTCAAAAGGGAGAGAGCGCTGCCTTTAATACTAATGGAGAAAAGACAGTCAATAAGCAGGTCATGATTGATCGCGTCGAATGCTGCCAAGAAGTCCAAGCATCGAGAGTGTGTCTGATTTCTCTTGACACCGTGATTAAAGCCAATTCAGCGCTGTGTTGACTTCTAAAGCCACACTGGGATGGGTCTAGAAGATGGTTATTATTAATAAATTAAGTCAGTTCCAAGTTGGTTGCTTTCTCGACGGTTTTTGCCAGGAACAGAAGATGTGAAATTGGCTCAGTTGCTAGGGCCTGCAGCATCTAGGTTGGGTTGCAAGGAAAGATCTAGCCTAAAAACAGAGAAACCGGCTGGCATCGCCAATATCGGGTCCGGGCCTGAAGCAGAATCAGCCCAGGTTTCAGTTATAAATGCCAGATCGAGAGACTAGGAGTCCATCAAGTCTACAAATTTGGTTGCATTTTATGCAGTGCAGTGTTTGAGTCGTTGGATGTCCGAAGCAGGGTAGATTTTCAAGCAGTGTACTGTATTGGTGAATCTTCATGTTATCTGTTAGTTGAGCAGTAAGTGGCTCCATTCATATTTCTTTTTTTACTTTTGGTATTGACAAGAGCTTTGCAGAACAGCTAAAATGGTCCATGGCCAGGCTTAATGAGGCCACTGAGAAGTTCATTAATGCACCAGGGATGAAACAAACTATATTTAACACAGTTATTTCTAAATCGAGGATCGTTTCATTGGTATGGGGTGGAAATCTCAAGTGCTGGAAAATGAGGCAATGTGTAAGTCCCTTTAACTTAAAAGGCGGTACCCTTGCCCACATTGAGGTGGCATACTTCATCATAGGGTCCCTCCTCACACCAACTATACAGGTGGTACTGGTATGAGCTGTAACCCTCATAAATCGGGGAGCTCATGAGATGTTGGTAAAGCAGGAGGGTGACCTCCGCAGCGGTAGTTGTGGGTGCGTCAACAAAACTAATAATGAATGTAGAGGGAAAAACCTGTAACAATTACCTCTTGATAGACCTGTAATGGTTTAGTCTTGTCCCCCTTGGGTATAGGATAAAAAGAAGGGGTATAGTTCGACCCAATTTATGCAGTTAAGATGTGTCTGCCAATAGGAGACCTTCACCAGTGGTAAAGAGGCATTCATCAGGATAAAACTCTGCTCTGCTAGTAGAGAAAATAAAGATAATAGAAATATATATACAACCAGTGGTAGATGAATGTATGCTTGGTTTCACAGGTAACTGAATCTGCATTAATCAGGAGATAAAACCAAGAAATTGCATAAAATTTACAAGACAAAAAGTTTACTCTGGTTGAAAAAACAAACATAGCAGTCCTCTGTCATGACGACCACGTTTAAAAAGTGTGCCACACAGTGACAGGTGGGCACCACATACACAAAGTATACCCAAATGCTTTAAAAAGAAAAAGTGGGAGATTGCCTACCCACTTCCAGTTGGGCTCATGCCTCAACTCTGCTTTGATTGACGGGCATGAACAAGTCTAGGTCAAGTGGCCAAAGGTAGTGAATTAAGAGTGTTTTTAATAGGGTCACAGATAGAGAATAGTAGCTAACGAGGCCAAGCAAACATTAATCTTGTATCTAATAGTCAAATTTGTGTGGTAGATTGTGACACATAAAACAGTTGTCACAAGCATTCTTGTTATAATCCTTAAGAGAACTATTGCATCACCCTTGTCTGCTGGTTTGATCGTAATTGCTGGATTATTGCCCAAATGTTCCACAATCTGAATGTCTTTAAGTGATAAATTAAAGAACAAGCGTTTGTGATTCTGTTTGGCAATGCTGAAATCTCCCGATACAGCTTGTATGTACTACTAGAGGGACATTCTGAAACCGGAACTGAAGGTGGATTTCTTTTTCAATTAGGTATTCTGACCTTTGATGACGGGCTCTTTTGTCAAATCAAAGTGAGATCTACTTTCCTGAAAAATGTTGCTCATTCTGTCTGGATTGTGAATTTGTCATTTGCATTGGTTGGAACAAACCAGAGTCCTTAACCCAGAACGATAAGTTGCTTTGATTTCAAAATTGCATCACTGAGATTACTACTACTAGTAGGGTTTGTGGCTCTCCGTGGCCTGGTGATCCCTTGGTTTGCTCCTTGTGTGTCAATGGGACGGTGGGGGAAACCAGTGTACTTGCGGAGTGAGTCTCCTCTTTCCTCTTCCCATTTAACACAAAAGAGTGCACGTCACTGGTGGTAGAAATAAACTCCCATGAAAAGTGGCTGGGGGTATCCCCAAAGTAGGGGAGGCCACCAGGAGTTAGGGGAACAAAACCAATAAACCTGTATATATTTTGTACAATGCCTTCATAGAAAGACAGTATTGTGTGAAATCCTGCCTCCGATTCCTCACTACTGCTGCTCCAGTCATCAAAGTTAGATATCCAATCTTGGCACCCAAGGTTGGACTTTTAAATCTGATGACACCCCTTGGTACCCTTTTTGTTGGTCTTCACAGTCAATGTTTGATAATAAACTTCAGTAATGTAAGGATAAACCCAGTCAAGGGAGAATTTAGCAACATATTTCTTGAGTTTTGTCGTCCTGTTCTGTCTCAGGAATTCCCTGCTTTCAATTATGGTTCTGTTGATATCTTCTAAACATTTTTGTAAATAATCGGTCGAACTCTAGTTTTATTATTGGTCTCTAAAATCTAAATTTGGATTAGCAAATTGTCCAAGAGGTGTGTGTCTGTATTTATCATCAAGATGGGCCAGTCTCACATGTAGCGCGATGAGATCAGAAACCAGTCTTTCCTGAAAGTTTTTTCCTGTAAGAAGATCCAGGGTTCATTATTCACAATTAGGCCCTGAGATACTTTGTCGTGATGGCTCCATATAGATCTCTTCTCACTTGTAGTTTTTTAAGATTCAATCATTTATCCCACTCATTGGTCTGAGTTACAGCCTATGTAATGTGTCTAGAAGTTTGGATGATAATTAAATTGATTGAACTATAGTTTAATAAAAACCTAGATCAGTCTGTTCTGTCGTGTCCAGAAGTGAGTTGAGGTGCGTTAGTGTGTGATGAAAAAAAAAGTTGGAAGGTGAAGACATCATTTACCAAACTAAGGAGACCCCATAAACAGTGGGGGTGAGGGGGTGGAAACATGGAGAGCAATTTGAAAAAGGAGAATGGAGGTGAGGAAGCCACAGACTGTAACTTCCCTATTGCAGTAATACAATCCCCAAAGCTGCCTCCTCTACAAATCATGACTACTACAAGGATGGAAAACTCAATAACCCTTCGGAAGCTAGGGTATCAATATCATACAAGATAAAATACTGACAAGGACATCATTTATGAAGTTTTTTTTAGTAACAATTAAGATAAGTCGGTGTCAAAAACAGTTAATCTAAAGATATCCCAAATCAAATGATCAATCATGTAACTCAATTATGAAAAAAGTATAAACAGGCGTGCACAAATTTGATTTTCAAAGGAAAAACTTATATTGGTTAGGACTTGAATCAAAATCACTGTTATGGGGTTCTTTGACCATACATAACCTGACATACATTAATCAAGTACAGAAAACCTAAAGTCTCTCTTGAAACATCACAGATTAATGTATGTAAAATCCACTCTCTTGAATAATGGAATCAGTCCTTTGTACATATTACTTGATCCAATTAATTACTGTATGAGAAGTGGAACAGACGTCAATGTTTCGGTCTCTTGTGTCACATGTACGTGAGACCATCCTCAAGGAAATGTCACCTAGAACATGGGGAACATTTACTACAATTGTTTTCTCTGTAAAACCTTGCTTTCAAAGTGGTCAGGACATAAAGTCTGCCACTTATAATGACATGAAATGCTTTTTCCATCAGTGCCATTGCCGTCAAAAGCATGTTCTCCATGAATTCACCAAGCAGAATGCCACCTTTCAAAGCAATTTAAATGAGGCTGGGGAAAACCTGGATGGGTAAAATATACATCTACCACTTGCTGGAAGACATCCTATTACCATCCACCTCTTATAACCACACTAATTTGGGATTTGAAATTATGTCATGTCCAGAAATGCAGAACCCCACTTAGAGACAGTGTACATTCTACTTTCACAAAAAACAGAATTACAGCTTTCTAACAGTTATTCCATAGTAAACCAATGTCACAGAAGTAGCCCACAATCTAAGGGCCTGATTACGATCTTGGCAGATGGGATACTCCATCACAAACGTGACGGATATCTCATCCCCCCTATTACAAGTTTCATAAGATATAATGGAACTTGCAATACGGCGGACAGGATATCCGTCATGTTTGTGATGGAGTATCCCATCCGCCAAGATCGTAATCAGGCCCTAAGTCACTTTTAAGATCCCGATGGAACGATTATCACAATGGGAGAATATTCTTTTTCAAAAAATTAAATGTATGCCTTAGGTCTTGCCTAGGCAGCGCTTGCGCTGTCTCTTCGAGACATGCTGTATTCAGGATATGTGCATAAAGCTCCGCCCATCTTTTTAAAAGGCTCCTGTCCTTTGTAAATGGTGGCTTTTCATTGGTCAATAGGCTTATTAGTCCCTCCTTAGTACCACCTTGTCTCTTCTTGTAACCTCCCATGAGGACACACACTGTTACATGTGTTGTTACTCCCTATGTTTTAATTACAGCCTCAAGGCACTATTTTCTTAAAAGGCTTCAGGCAAGACACACACTTGGTCCTAAGCTAGGCTGGCAGTGGTTACTCCACTCACTAGAACATCTCACATTTATAGGAGACCGTCTATAAATTTCCCTTCATCAGCTCCACACAGAGTACAACCTAATCTGATATTAATGTAATAATTCTTTTGGCACATTTCAAAGCTACTAATTGTATATATAGACATAGCTATTTGAATGTACTCGTAGTACTGTCTTGCAAGCAATGCATTATGGGTAGGGTGGATTTACCATATCTTCTGCAGGGTGGAGTACCATATGTGACCAAAAGAGGTCTGCAGTGCTGGTGCCTTGCTCACTAGGGACCTCTAGGAGCAGTTTGCGGTACTGCACCTAACCATGCAGTGCGGGTGCCTTGCTCACTAGGGACCTCTAGAAGCAGCTTGCGATACTGCACCGAGACATGCAGTGCTAGTGCCTTGCTCACTAGGGACATCTAGGAGCAGCTTGCGGTACTGCACCGAGACATGCAGTGCTGGTGCCTTGCTCACTAGGGACATCTAGGAGCAGCTTGTGGTACTGCACCGAGACATGCAGTGCTGGTGCCTTGCTCACTAGGGACCTCTAGAAGCAGCTTGCGGTACTGCACTGAGACATACAATGCTGGTTCCTGGCTCACTACGCAAGCATTTGCAATGCACTAGGACTCGCATCACTGAAAGTATGAGATATTGGCGTTGTATTATTATTTGCAACGCCAATACCTCAAACTATCAGTAATGCGAGACCTATTGCATTGCAAATGCTTGTTTTTTTAAACAGTTTGATGCTATTACGGCAACAGCAACGGAATATGTTATATCAGATGTCAAGACAGTCCTTGTAGAGGATGCATTTAAGGATTTGAGGGAAAAAGAAGCAGAATACTGCAACACTGCAGAGGTCCATAAAGTGCCTTCAATGAGTTTTATTTCATATAAGTCGATGTACATATGTAGAAGGCTCTCAAGAAAGACACAATATTTCAGGTTTCAATTTCCTTTGTGCTCCTGTTCAGAGCACACAAGAGACACGTAGAGCAAGCAAGTCTGAATATGGAAATAAAAGAGGCGCTATGTTGAAATTGTAGGCCAAAGCAATTGCCAATAATGTTCAACTATTTTTATGATAACATTTGAGGAAAAAATCATAGCATAACAATATCAATTAAAATCAGAGAACCATTTGCCGATTTTATAAAAGGACAAAGGTTAGTAAAATAGAATGAGATTGGTGAATTTCTAAATCCAATATCAATCAATGCAATCAAATATTGAAAACAGATTGGAGTTTGAAGAAGTGAAAAAGGAAATAATCACTAAACCAGAAAATGGAGAGTTAGCTTGGGCAGACAGATTTCAGTGAGAGTACTATAAAGCTTACTGTAATAATAAAGGGTCAATTCAACAAATGTTATTGCACACCAAAGCACAGAAAAAATGTAAGCCTCTACAATTCTAAATTTCATATCCTGATCCACAGTATCGAGGTGACTGTAATTTTAGTATACCAAAGTGAACTCACAACATCAGCCAATACGGTAAATATTTCAACATAAAAAATGGGGGTAGGGATAGGAAAGGGTACATAAAAATGAGCGTAAGGCTGTGCTACCGAACTCCTAGGCAGTGGTGCTTCACAAACATTTTGCAAGGCCAGTTCCACTCTGAAAACAATTGCACATTCCATTCGGGAATGCTCCAGATTGTCATGGGGGTGTGGGTAAGGGGATGCCTCTAAAAAGAATAATGTGTTACAAGTGCAAAAAAACAAAAACATTAATTATAAAAATTCTCATGCTTCCCCTCTTAACCAAAATTTCCACCTAATGGACAATCCCCTTAAGTATACATGAAGAATACCAACCTAGGGAATCTATGGTAATGTAGATTTCCAGGAGTACTTTCTGGGATTTTTGTGAAGTTCAAAGTTTGCAACGTGCTCCAAACATAGTATGATCCCTAGCTCAGTAGATGTTCAATCGCTTTTTAAGGGATTTGTGATTCAATCCATTTGATCTCTGCTTAAGTTCTTGTTAAATGGAATACTGAATGGAAAATAAACTCCTGTACCATAAAGCCAAGTCACAATAATGGATTCCTGGTGAATTTTTCACAGGGAAATTGAAATAGCACATTCCCTATTGATGAATGCCCGGTGATAATTCCCTACTTAGCCCTTTAAAAACGTTTTAAACATGCTGCACTTGGGGAATGTGTCCTGTGAATCCATCTGGCACCTACAGAAAGGGCCCAACTTTATTAGTTTTTTATCTCCAGCTTCAAAATGATTTTTTTCCCAGGCGAAGAACTCCAGAGACATGTTTTTCACATTCAATATGCACATTTATCCAGCCTTGGTTTGTGAAAATACACAAAGTGGGCATTCTTCACTTCCCCAATTACTACTTTCCTTCCCCTCTTCTGAGAGCACTCCTGTTCTTAAACTACCAACAGTGGAAAAGCTGTACCAGCTCTGATTTTTCCATAGTTGCAAGCTGTATCTGTGTCTGTAGACGTGCACAGAGATACATTCTACAAATCAGGATCCAACATCTAAGCCCACAGATGGTTCTTATTGTGCACTTAAGCCAAACTTAGGGGATAAAACTGTTAGGATTCAGACCCAATAATGTGATTAAGACTTTTTTGCATATTTTTGTAAATTGATTGTTTCAGAGTTGACCAGTTGAGGAATATCAGACTCCAAGTAGGTAATAGCTCTTTTTGCACTTACCACTGCAAACATATACAAAAACAGTAAAGGCAGCATCCAAGACCTTGAAAAGCTCACACATTGAAGCACCTTGGCATATCACTTTCAGTTAGTCAATTAAAAAGTATAAAAGCACAAAACACTTAAATTCACTAATTATAGTCACATGCCAACTGAAATTATATTCGCACTTAAGTTAATTATGGAAATGAGTAGAACAACTTGGTCTTCAATAACGAATCACTGAGTTAGGTAGAATACTAGAATTGGTAGCACAATAAAGCTTTGCAGAGCGTATGACCCAGCATCCATGTGATGTGGTTGGATTTTCACCATCACAAAAGAGATTAAAAAGGTCAGTTGGGGTTTGAAAATGCTCTGCCAGCCAAACTCCTCCAATTAGAGGTGGGTGAAGTGCCAGGTAATCACTGCTGAAGTTTCAGCTGGCTCTACAGTCTGAAATCCTTAAACTAATGCTCTGTCAAACAGAGGGCCATTAGTCAATGCAAGGCAGAAGGTCAAAGTACTCAGATTGCTGCACTCAGAAGGCCTTACGCAGCGCATCCTTTAAATGAACATTTTACCTGTTTGGGATAGCCAAGTTGGAGGTGGTCAACAGGAAAAAATTGAAAGCATCCACATGCACAGGGAAAAAACTTCCAGTTTGTGCAGGCTATTGATTTTTTTGTTTTCAATAGCAAAATCTCAGTTTTGGAGTTTGTTATTGAAAAACAAACATGGTTCCCACTTATCAGATGATCAGTAACTTTGTGGCTCCACAGAAGGTACAAGCTCCTTGTGGGAAAAGGTGGAAATTTAAATGCAGGGTGCTCCAACATAGAAGCATTGGCCTTAGTTTCTGCTCACCTGTGGTGTGCCCTTCAGACTCTGAATGACCCCATTAGACCTTAGCATTGCCCTTTGAAAATCAAAGATGGCTAATTACACTGAAAGAATTGGCTACAAACCATTGCATACAAAAGAATACCAATGGAATGTAGAAAGAACTGAGTCGGTAGATTTTTTGCAGCACTTAATAAATATTAGATTTTAAGGATATGATGTGACAAACAGTTCAGCTTCAGATAAATATCCATAACGTACACATATACTGGTTTAATCGCTAACACACAAACATGGTGATTCCGTTCAGCTGTCATACAACAGTTAATACATAAAACAGTTGCCTTAACTAAAAAAAAAGGCTGCAAAGTGCTTGCAGAAAAACACAAACTTGGTAACTACTAACTGCACACGCCCAACCTTGTGATTCAAGTGCTAACAGTCTGTTGTTAGTCATGCGCTTCACTGGTATTCACCCCAGAATAAAGAGTTAATGTTTTTCTGTGCAACGCTTACCTGAACTATGCCATTAACATGGAAGCACATTACAAGTTCTGGGACATTGCATATTAAGTTATCCAACCAATAATCAATCCCAGTCAGCACATTGATTGGTTTATTATTATCTCTGCAGAAAAAACAGAAGACACACTGGTATTATGCCACTCAGAAGCAGAAGCCATATTTCATCATGATTTTCAGAACACATTTTTTTCTTTTACATTCAGTCTTAAAGATAGTGTGGTTTGCACTACAGGATATAATTAAAACCTGTATGAGGGTGTCAGTACTAATTTTATTCATAGTTTATAAATCTACCATTCGTAGAGTTCAGAAAGAACATAAGCCCTGAATGAACAGAAGAGTAGATTACTAACCTGTAAAACTTAGCTTTGGGCATTGTTTGTCCTGGAATCACGTGCTATAATCATATCATGTTTTGGATGGATCATGAATAGCTCAAATTGTTTTTGAAGGTGCCCGAGTGAAGGCCAGCAATGAAACCTGTGTAGTTCATCAGAACCTCTAAATTTTCCTCTGAATGAACACTGTGTTCAGAAGGTCTTGTTTTGCTGTTGAATAATATAACTAGATTTTTCAGTTTATACCTTTACCTTGTGAGGATAGTCGGCTGGGTTGCATTTTAAGTTGCTGTAAATAAGCAGAGAGAACTCTTAATCGACAAGATCAGCCATTCCATTGCCTCCTTTAGAGGAGGAGGAACCATCAGATCCTCAAAAGTAGAGCCTCATTTGGCTCTGTTGTCGGAAACGTTTGTTTGACGGCCAATCAACTACATAGCCACCTGTGCGTGAATAATGTAAAGTCTTTTGAAACATTTTTCAGCCTCGCTGGACCAGAGAGGGAAAATTAATCTGTTGTTGCATTTTAGAAACAAACCCCTGCAAAGAAGATTGGTTTCTGAAATACAAAAGTAAAGAGCTGCCCACCCGGCATGGAATTTCACCAAACGTGCTCCCACCACAGCAGCAGGGTCACTTTTGGTAAAACTGGGCAGCAAGACCCAGAGCCAACTCAATATATGCCTAATTTCACATACCCCCCCCCCAAACTCCTGTTGCCGCCCGCCTCCCACCCTACAGATACCAATGGAATGTCCTGAAGACTAAAGCTGTTGTCGTTCTTACCAGTAACACAGTAACAGACAACCATTCGCAATATCAGTGTAGTGGATAAATATCATTCTATACTGCAGAACAAATCTGTCATGGGGGGGTCGGGTCTAAACATAGGTCCACGACGGCAGGATCCATGCTGGAATTTCTGGATAACCACTGACAATGTAAATTAGCTCCTTTTAAAACACCTGTATGAAGATGCTTGTGCACATTCTGAAGACCTGGCCCATATCCAGTCCTCCTGGATCAACATCGGTCACCCGTTTTATGGTTTACCTATGTTTGGCATAGATTGCTGACAATAATTATACTGTGGAGGAGACTGAGGAAATGTGATGCATCTGTATACATTTCTTAATATTGCTTGCCCATATCTTCGCAGAATAAAATAATCAGCCAGCTCTGCAAAGTTATGCACTAAAGATCAAATCATCATTTTGGGCAGTTCCTCCATTAGGATCTTGCTGTAACGCAACAGTATCTTATTCTGCCCTCACCAGAAGTGTTCTTGTCATACCAGCAAACTAGCTGTTGTTAATCAATAGGCATGTCTTACACATGCTGTATAACAGTCTGGCAGAATTCCTATTATCATGGTTCTACTTGACTAAAATCGAAAGACTATGGCATTGAGAAGCTGATAGAATAATGGCTTAGATGACTGCGATGGGTGAAAGGATGTTCAGTACAAAAGCCGGACGTGGAGATGGTAAAATCTTTTTCCAAAGGAACAGGTGAAAGGTTAGTCTTATGATAACACTTGCATTTCACTCAGTGGTCACCTATAGGTGGCTGCCTTAGCAAAAGTGTCATTCGTTCCATGAAAGGTGTTTTCAAATAATCACGAAGTAACTTTGAAGAGAATAAGCAGGCTTCCTAAGAAGGAAAAAGACACACAATTGATGGACGGAATGCAGAACAAATCAAAACATTCACCCCCAGTCAAGAGATCTGGGTTAAATCCATCATTCTTTTGCTCACCATGCCACCCCAGTTTAGACCTGGCCATATGCAAATCAGTCTTGACCCAGGGCGACATGGGAACTGCCAAGCCAGGTCCTCCCTGGACCGGAAACAAGCATCCTAGGACCGGTTTCGGGGTTCCAGTGGCACAGTGAGCCCAGGACCCAAGTCTGGGCATACCTGGCGCACTTACAGCGGTCCTAGGATGCTTGTTTCCAGTCCAGGGAGGACCTGGCCTGGCAGATCGGGCTGGACTGTTCCCATTGGGCGCAGGGTCAAGACTGATTTGCATATGGCTGGGTCCAAACTGGAATGGCATGGTGAGCAAAAAAACGATGGATTTAGGTCCAGATCTCTGTACTGGGGTGAATGTACGACATTGTTCTGCATTCTGTCCATCAATTGTTGTTTTTGCATTTGTCACCCCCGAGTGGGACGGGTATGCCCAGACGTGGGTCCCGTGCTCGCCATGCCACTGGAGTCAAGCTATCCTGGCTGATGAGGGCTGAAAGCCCGAAACCGGTCCTAGGATGCTTGTTTCCAGTCCAGGGAGGACCTGGCCTGGCAGTTCGGGCTGGACTGTTCCCATTGGGCGCAGGGTCAAGACTGATTTGCATATGGCTGGGTCCAAACTGGAATGGCATGGTGAGCAAAAAAACGATGGATTTAGGCCCAGATCTCTGTACTGGGGTGAATGTACGACATTGTTCTGCATTCTGTCCATCAATTGTTGTTTTTGCATTCCTAAGAAGGAGTCAGTTGTCAAACTGGAGGATCCCTTTTTAATCCTCTGAGAAGGGATGAACTACTGTGTAGGAAAGTGCCTCTATCTGTATGATCACCCCCAAAATTTTGAACTGACGCTGCTGGTTTTTTGACAATGTAATGCACTGGGCCATGCTGTCCACGTCCCATGTGCCCTGACCCTTCCAACTTGTTTGCAGTTGGCTAATACCTGATTAGCTTACTTATCTTTAAGTCCCAAGCATATGGTACAAGAGATACCCAAGGCTAGTAAGTTAAATGTTACTAGTGGGCTGCTGCACTTAATTGTGCCAGCACTACAGTGACAAGATGTAAACGTGACTCTAGGTCTGCCATCACAGCCTAGGCGGGCAGTTTCTAACCTGCCAACTCGATATGGCACTATAAATTATTTTGCTAAGTCCAAACGTCCCTTTTTAATATTAAAACGTCACCACTAAGGAAGGTCTAGGTAGCCCACAGACAGGGTGCTAAATATTAATAAGAAGGGCATGTTTCTCGGGTTCTTGACATGCCCGGACAGTGAAAACTCGAAATTGCTGTTTTCTCTATAGCAAGGCTGGTAGCCTCATTGGCTAACATGGAGTTCCATTAGCCATTGCGCTAAGTGCTAGCTTCCATTCAGGCCTACCCAATATAGTACACCAAAGTATCAAATTAATTGTTGCATTAAACCAGACTCATTGCTGAAGTCAGATTTAAAGTACCTTTTAAAGCAAAAGTTACTTTAGAAAGTCAACACTTTATTGCCCAGACATGGCAGCCCTTCCTGACTGTCTGCAGCAGTTGTCACCAAATACAACGCCTGCCCGCTGCTGGATGTCGAAGAGCCTGCAGGGCAACAGAATCCTGACTTTCCTGAGGAATTCCAAAGTCCATGGAAACTGTAGATGAAGTCGAAGTGGACCCTGGACAGAAAATATTTGCTTACCTATAAGCATCTACTGAGACTGCTGTAAGCAGCAGACCAGTTGATTAGCGGTGACTAGACCAGCACTGGACTCCACTATTGCATTGAGGGAGATCGAGTACTGAGGCCAGTGAAAACCCCTGACACTTGTGGATATAACAGGGTGGTCCCAGAAACACTCAATGCATTTCTTCAGCATCCTTAGCATTTTGTATCACCAGCATCAGGACAGCTTCCTCGCTAGACTGCGGTAAAGGAGAAACGTGCATGAGGACTCCAAGATTACTGGACCATACAAACGTGGTCACTGTGACAGGCTCCCAGCCATAATGGCCAGTCTAAGAGAAGATTGGTAGTACGATTTATTGCACTTAAAAAAATGTACTTACCTTTGAAAAATCACATCCAGTTTCCCTTAATAGAATTTTTCCATTTTAGTGTCTATTTAAAGATAAAAATATAGCCTATTTTTATGAATTGATGTCAGATTTTTATGGTGTTGTGTTTCTTACTTATTGACTGTTTTGGGATTCCTTCGTTGTTGTCTTTGCCCCGGTGGGACTCGCTGTCCCAGGGCTCACCTGACCTGCACTCCTGCCTGGCCACACCTGCAGACGGGGGGAGGCTCCCGGCCATCGCGCTACAAAGCGCTGCCTTTACCCCGCAGCGCGGATTCCTTCGTTGTTGTCTTTGCCCTGGTGGGACTCGCTGTCCCCGGGCTCACCTGACCTGCACTCCTGCCTGGCCACACCTGCTGACGGGGGAGGTGCCTGGCCATCGCGCTACAAAGCGCTGCCTCTACCCCTGCAGCGCATGACACGTGCGGGACGCACCCGGGTCCGTCTGCGCCTGTCCGTAACCGGAGGAGGCCGGTCTGGTCCACCCCCCCCCCCCTTAGCTTTGTCTCCGGGACCTGAGCAAAGGGTAAGCAGATTCATCAATACTTCATACCCTGCAAGTGGTGATACTTATTGCAAGTAATTAATATTAAACCATGGGGAAACGGAAATTGGTGTCAAACTCAACAGGAAAGGGGAGGACAAGAACCGGTACAAGTACACCGATAACTAATTATTTCACTAATGCGATGGGTTTAATTAACAACGAAATAGCCAATGCAGAGGAACGCATTGCTGTTACCAAAACAGCCTTCAACACTGTTATAGAAGAAGCTAGATCTGAAACAGTGACCCTAGAAAGTGGAATAAATAATGTGACTTGTCCAGGGGAAAATATATCCATCTTACCCAACTCAAACAAGCATTTGCAATGCAATAGGTCTCGCAGTTACACAAGTTAAAGCTATTGGCATTGTAAATGACAATGCCTTTTATTTATGTTTTTAAAACGAAAACAAATATAAAAGGCATTGTTATTTGCAATGTCAATAGCTCAAACTCACGTAAATGCGTAGATCTATTGCATTGCAAATGCTTGTTCTTTTTAGTTACCAATCGGAGTTGGGGAAAAAGCTTGAAAGCGCTCTTTATCTTTAAAGAGGGTAGCAGGGAAGTTACAAGGGGCTGGGTCAGGTGAGGGAAACAACATGGGGACGAGGGGTAAGAAACACCGGGCGTGGGGATGAATGGTGCTAAAGAGAGGAAAGTAGAGCCAGTAGTGAGAAAGCACACGAGCAATTAGGCAACAGAAAGAGAATGGGGAAAAAGAACACATGGAAAAGTGAGCATTGTAAGGACATAGCAATGCACACATGCTCCAGAGTCGGGACAAACAGAAGAGGAAGGAAAGCCTTCACATCTAGCAAACAAATTAAAGTGACAATGAATTATTTCTTTAATCCCCGTCTGTTAAGCCGGCAATGGCAGCCGCTTGTTGGCTCTAGTGAAAGGCACACTTCGGCTGCTTTGTAGTGCTAAGAAGTGTACGTTTCTTCAGTTTACACTAGGCTCCCGCGGAGCGTCTGCCTGTTGCTCTGGTGTTGTTTTTGTGCTCAGACTGCTGCCCGCCCCTTCTCACCTCTCTGAGAGCCAGTGCCCCCTTTGACCCTCTACCTGCCGCCCACCCCGCCCCCGCCTCTTCTCTCGGTTCACACCTTGGTGCTTTCACACTTTACGTCACCTCCAGCTCGCATTTTCAGAGAGGGACCCCGGGCTCCGTATTACACCCCCAGGATGAGGAGGAAGAAGAGAGAGAGGAGACAGAGGAAGACTTGGTGGGGGGTGGGGAGACAGATACGGTGGGAAGTGAGAGTGAAGAAAGAGGGGGAGAGAGAGAGAAGTAAGAGAGAGATCCAGTGGGGAAAGAGACCGAGAAGTAGGGAGAGATGAAGGAAGAAGAGAGAGCAAGTGGGAGGGAGGGAATGGGGGACAGAGAGGAAGAAAGAGAGGGGGGGGGGAATAGCACCGAGGCAGTAGGACTCCAAAGGGAACAAAGACACTGGGATTGAGGGGACAGGGCAGGGAGGACGGATGTAGAGGAGACGGGAGAGATGGACAGAGTGCCAGGTGCTGGGAGTGCAGCAAAAAGCAATGGAGAGAGTGCCAGGAATAGAGAGAGAGAGAGAGAGAGAGATGTGGGTTAGTGGCCAGCTCCGGAACTATGGACCCTGCGTGGCTGTGCCCAGTGTTGACACGTGGAAAACAAGCATTTTTATGGAAACACAAAAACGCCCATCGCTTGAATTAAAATGGCGACTGTCTGACGCACTGAATTATAAGAGGCAAACTAAAGATCACTGGGACGGACTTGACAGTTTTCCATCAAATACGGCACCCCTCCCAACTGCCCCCATTTGGAGACGACCGGCCCAAAAGCTGACATGTTCATTCTTACACTGACGTCCCATTTTATGGAGGAGAGTGTAGAAAAGAGGTGCTCCCTCATTCGCCTACTTGAAGAGAGGGAGGGTAGAGGTAAGTAAAGCGAAAACGAAAAGTACATGAAATCTACATATACAAACAATTGGTCGTAGAGACATCAAGACGCCGCCATGAAATATGCATTACACATCTTCTGTGCTGTTTTCCTTCCCCCCTCAAGTCAAATAACCCGTTTGTCTTCCCTGTGGCGTGGCGTAAATCATTGCGTTTATAGCTGCCGTGTGACCCTTGGCTCTAAAATGTCCACTCAGTAACTGGGACATCCAGACAGCACCCATTTTAGAGACTAAACAGACCCCTTATGTGACTGCGTCGGGAGTTTGTAGGCTTGAGGAGTCTTAGGTACGCAAAGCCCAAACAAGTGGGAGAGGAGGGGGAAGTGCTGGGAACAGGGGCCCTCGGAATGCCTGTGCGCTGGGCTACAAATGTGCGCCGTGGGTTAGTGCACCTGCTGGAGCGATAAGTGTATAACCTAAAGATTATATGTTTGTTTTTTTGGTAGTTTTATATTGCGAACTCGACCCAGAGGTATGAGAGCGCTGCACCATGTGTATTACAGAGGGACACATTGATTTCTAGGCACGGGGAGATTAAGTGATTTGCACAAAAACACAGGATGCTTGAGCCTCCCGGACCCGAACCTGGTTCCCCAGCTTCAAAGTCGGCCGCCCTAGCCGTTAAGCCACACCTTGTCAACATACTGGTGACTGAGGTTAGTGAGTTAAAGAGCAAATTGGAAACATCAGAATATAACCTGCAGGTTAAATGTTAAAATACGTGAGGTATCGCTTAGTGAGTTAATAGGTATACTGTTGACGTATCTGGTTGACCTACAGACTAAACATTCACATATTTGTGGCGCAGTAGCATGGTAAGTTAGTGCACTCTCGGTAACTTTCAGTACTTACGTTGAACTCCCAAAGGCCTCGAGTCCGCTTTTCATTTTTCCAAGGTGGAGGCTGACTTGTGTAATACCACTTATGTACCAGGCCCCGATGTTGTCAGGATGCAGTGTTGTGTGCCACTAAAAACAAGGGGGACGAGAGGGACGCGTGACAGTGAGCCGTCCTGACACCTCCGTGGGGTTTAATGGCCTGCCCGCGCAGGGAAACACCTCATCAATATAGATGTCCCGAGGAGTCAAGTTGAACACGAGGAACAAGCAAGGCTTTTAAGCGCGTTGTCCGGGCCATTTGGTCAGCTGAGCGAGGGGCTTCGGAGGGGGGGACGCGTGCATTTTGACCGCTCCCTGAAAAGGACTAATGTGTCTCAAACTGGAGGATGTTATGCCTCGCCCGCATCAAGGGGAGCGTGCTCTGAAGCCCGCGAGCCGCCGTGCGTGTGCACATCTGCTGTCCGGCGCTGGGCGACGCCTGTTGCGTGGCGAATGGGCGGCGCATGGAGCGCGCGGCCGGAGGTGTCCGGGGCTCCCGTGAGCTGAGGGAGCCCTGCGTGTTGGAGAAGTGAGGCGGGAGCCCACCCCGCAGAGGGAAGTCCGGCGGGAGCCCACCCCGCAGAGAGAAGTCCGGCGGGAGCCCACCCCGCAGAGAGAATCCGGCGGGAGCCCACCCTGCAGAGAGGCAGTCCGGCGGGAGCCTACCCCGCAGAGAGAAGTCCGGCGGGAGCCCACCCCGCCTTCGTGAATGCCGCATGGTGCAGCCGGAGCAAGATTCAGCGCTGAGTCCCCACAAGAGCCGGTGAGTGGGGTTGAAAGGGAGGCATGCTGGGCGCCTGGACAGGACATGTGCACGCGTATGGTGCGAGCAGGAGTTGTAAAAAGACGCGAGCCGTACGCGTGCACATCTCCTGTCTGTTAAGCTTGAGCACAGTCGATGTGCACGCGTACGGCTTGCGGCGTTATTACAACTTCTGCTCGCACCATACGCGTGCACATCTCCTGTCCAGGACTTGCCGTACGCGTGCACCTGTCCTGTCCCGCATCGGAGCAAAAGTCGGCAACAATAGATCTCGCATAGCGAGCAGCGCTTTGCGCTGCATCGCTAGGCGAGACCTAAAAAGCACCATGTGTATTAACAACCCCACTAGAGATATCTGCCCTGTCCGGTAGCACTGAAATGATTTCCCCCCTGCAAAAAAAAGTAAACAACCCAACGAAACCACATTAACTAGGCCCAATAAACATACCAAAGCTATAAAGATGAGTAAAGCTCATAGCATAGAAGAGGATTCGGTGACAAGCATCTCGAGAAATCTGGAGAGCCTATTTAAAAAGCTACACGGTAAAATAGACACCATAGAAAGAAGGCTAATGACTGAGATAAAAACTGTCAAGCACGATGTTGAATTAATTGGAAAAATGGTTAAAGATTTAACATCCCCAGATAAAACATCTGACTTAATCCGCCACACTGGGATCGAAACAGTAAGGCAAAAGGAGGTTTTAGCCACCCTCATTGCAGTTACATCCCCGCTAACTCTTAAGAAATCTTTTACCAACTCGCAATTTTTTCAATTACTATGGCTCCAGTCTAATAAAGACCAGTGCATCTTGTTAATCAACTTCTATAATAACATTTTTGAAAATACTAGAAATCAAGTTGTCTTGGCGCTTGAAAAGGAATTAGATAATTTTACAAAATGTTATAAAAATGATTATGTTTACATCTGGGCTGGTGACTTTAATTGCCGGAAATGTGATGTTTTAGCAAGGGAAAACTGTGGGTTTAGGGATGAACATGTTGAAGTTTATTCTAATTTTCCCCATAATTCTTATGCAGAGTCAATTAACGGATTAATGCACAAGTACAATTTGGAGCACTTGGAGCAATCGGGTACGGATGGGAACACCGAGGTACCAACATATGAAAGCTATAACTGTTCCTCAACTATTGACCATATCTTGATCTCAGAAAATGTCCTAAGGCGGATTAAAAAATCTGAGGTTATAGAAAGCATATTTAGCGCTCATCATCCGCTTTTTCTAGCCCCAAGATTGCTGTCCATACAACAGAAGAGGGCTCATCTAGTTACAGACATCGAAACCCAAGGAGAAAATGGCATAGGCATTAATTGGTCAGGTGTCAAGCCGTTCTCTTTTCTTGAAAAGATTGTGCATGATAACAATTGACATAAAAATTTGTACAGAGGGGAAATACCCCGATCCTCCGATTATTACGGCCTTTTGTAATATAAGATCTGCAATAGCAAGAGATTTGAAAAAATAACAGTAAAAAGAATACCAAGCAAGGTATTGGTTGGTTTGATCAATCATGCTCAAAAGCAAATCGAGATTTTAAAAAGGTCTTAAAAGAAAGACCGAGAAATACCAACCTGATAAAAAAATTAAGGAAGTCTTATAAACAGGTTTTAAATAAAAGAAAAGCAGCAATTCAGGAACAAGTTTGGGGAAAATTAGTACAGGCAGCAGATACCCAGGATGCAACTCTATTTTGGAAGACAATTAACCATCCCTTCTTTAAAGATCAGACCTCAGGCAAAGATTGAGACCTTGATACAACCCTCAGATTGGATAAGCCATTTTGGACAGATATTGAATCCAAATGACGATAGTCCAACAATTTTTGAAAATAGTGTTTTAAAAACTGCCTGTCCCAACCTGGCCCCAATAACATTGAAAGAGATTACAGTTGCCCTAGAGAGATGTGCCAATGGGAAGGCTCCGGGTCCCGATGGAGTACCCATTGATTTGTTTAAATCAGATAATGTTTGGGCCCCAATCCTATTAAGAGTATGTAACGCCTCAGCAGGGAGCTTCTTGCCCACAACCTAGACACAAAGTGTCATTGTACCGATATTCAAGAAGGGAGATAGTGGAGATGTAAAATGCTATGGCCCCATATCCATTCTTGATTCAACTTCAAAATTAATGGGCAGGATACTTTTGGAAAGACTAGAAAGCTGGGCGAATGATAATTCAGTTCTTACAGAATCTCAATTCGGGTTTAGAAAAGGGATAGGTACAATAGAGCAATGCATAAATTTACATCGAATTATTAGTAAATATACACTCTCTAAAAAAGGTCATCTGCATTTATGTTTTGTAGATTTAACAAGTGCATTTGACCTGGTTAACCACATAAAATTGTGGCAGACACTGGCCAAGATGGACGCCCCTAGCGAGATTATTATTTATTTATCTCAATTATATAATCATTTATCTGCTAGAGTACGATATGGGTCTAATGGGGAGTGTACTTCCCGCTTTAAGGTAACACGCGGAATTAGGCAAGGCTGTGTCCTTGCCCCGCTATTGTTCTCCCTCTACATTAATGGTGTATACCAATTTTTACAAAAACTGAATGTCGATGCCCCTAAAGTAGGTGAACGCATAACTCCTCCATTACTTTATGTGGATGACGCGGTTAAGTGATCTAGAACCGCAAATGGGCTCCAATGTCTGATTGAGAACTTCGCTCAGTATATGGAAGAAAGGGACCTAAAACTTAATCTTAAAAATACTTTCACAATAGTATGTGGGAAGGGGAAGCCTAAAACCAGAACACATCATGTAAAGGGGGTACCAATAGCTGAAACTCATACTTTCCTGTATCTTGGCATGTTATTTACATCTAATGGCCATTGGGGGCCACAGATTAAATTATGTACATCAAAATTGTTACGATCAAGAGGCCATTTTTAGGTTTCGCCTGAGCCAGCGCATGCGCTGCTCTGCGAGACATTTAGTAGGTGGCTTTTGAGAGTGCTACCCACAGGCTTTTGCTGGCCTCCAGCTTGCGTTCACGATCGCGTGCATGTGCACAGCTGCCATCTGGCTTTCTGTAATGGCTCATTAAGCCTTACAACGCGTGAATCCCCTCCCCTACCCCCTCCCTTCTCCCACTCCCTCCTCGTCAGCTTCATTTTCCTTTTCATTCTCCTCCACCCCCTTGCTCTTTGATCTTTCCTGTTCGTGTTCCCCTTCTTCCCGCCCCCCTTTGTTCATGTTCACTTGATCGCGATCAGTTTCACTTTTACGGGCGGCCGCGTCACTTTCACGGCCGCGCAGCACTCTGTCTGAGCACACTCGCTGAGTTCTCCCACTCCCTCCTAGTCAGCTTCATTTTCCTTTTCATTCTCCTCCACCCCCTTGCTCTTTCATCTTTCCTGTTCGTGTTCCCCTTCTTCCCGCCCCCCTTTGTTCATGTTCACTTGATCGCGATCAGTTTCACTTTTACGGGCGGCCGCGTCACTTTCACGGCCGCGCGGCACTCTGTCTGAGCACACTCGCTGAGAATGGGCATCCGCTTTTAAGCAATGCTTGTTTGCCTGATCTTTCCTGTTCGTGTTCACCTTCTTCCCGCCCCCCTTTTTTTAGGTCTCACCTGGCGTTGGAGCGCGCATGCGCTCCTTGCCTGCGAGAGCTCTAGTAAACAGTACGAAAGAAGGGGACTTAAATCCACGCCCCTGTGTCTGAATCGTTTCTGATTCGCTCGCGTCCAGATTTATGTTTAATTCTGGCTTTCGATTGGCTGGACGTCATTTTTGTTACCGCCTTTGCTGTTTTGTGATGCCGCCCATCGTGACAAGCGCATCTGTTTTCACTCAGCCCAGTGTGTTGTTCACGCTGTCTGCACGGGCTAGTTGGCTCTATTATTGGTTGGCAACCACCAAATAAGCTTTGTGATTGGTGGACCTTGTCAACCAATCAGAGAGCCTACTGGCGCGTGCAGGCAGCGTGATCAAGACAGGCTGTAGACTCGCTGTCTCATGGGCAGTAACGGTGATGCTGTGCATGTAGATATGAAGGTAACCGTCATGCTGCCTCCCGCCTCTGGTTGGTCTGTCTCTCCGTGAGTGCAGCTCTCGCCCCACCCACCCCGGCCGGGCTCTCCTTCCCAGCGTCATGCAATATTGCAAACAAAACACCTCATGTTAGTAGTGCAATACTAATAGATCTTCAGTAAAGTTCGACCCATAACTACTGTGTGAGCTTTTCTTTCTTGTTTTGTAAAGCAAACTCCACGCTAGACCAGAGACGTTTTAATGCATGGGCAAAGTGGGCTCTGGCCCACGGCCCCAGCCTTTTCAGGGGGCCCCCTGACAGAGTCAGCTCCGTTCTCCAGAGTTTTGCCCTAATGACCTTGAATATTTCTTAAACAGATTGTTTTAAATACTGTTTTCCTTTAATTTATTTTTTATGTACCTGATGTGTGAGAGTCTAGTACAGCCATTTTGCAGAGAAATGTTGCGTTTGTTTCATGCAATATACATAAAAAAAAGTTTGTTTTAGATCAAAACAAGGCCCAACATATAAGAAATGGGAGGGCGTCACAGAGATTATTTGCAGTAATATTGGTGAGCTGCTGCTGTGTTACAATATTGAAAACACACATAACTATCCCTGAATATTAGATGTAAACACATTTAGGGCCTTATGAGAAGTGATGCATCGCTGTGTGAAAACAGGGATGCGTCACTTCTTAGTGCGCCCTCCTTGCGACATGATGGATGCGTCATACTTACTGTATGACGCATCATGTCGCAAGGAGTTACAGATACGTCAGTATTTCTGACGTATCTGTAGGCGCAAAAGTGATGCATTGCTGGGGTGTGTCTGAAAATAGACGCAACTCCAGCAATGTGTCCTTTCACATGGGGCAAGCCCATGTGAAAGGGCCTGCATCTGTCTTACGCCTGCTGTGAGGCAGGTGTAAGATATTGACGCAAAGGCATCCTACAAGTGGCGCACTGAGTTTTCATAGATTTCAATGCGCCACTTCCACGAGGCTTTTAGCGGGAGAACACCCACCCTGCATACATTATACCTGGCGCAGGTATTATGTGGTGCAGGGGTTTACAAAGTGATGCATCTGCCTAGATGCGTCACTTTGTAAATAGGGCGCAACATGGCACATTTTTTACGCTGCTGGTGCGTCACAAAAAGTGACGCACCGGCGGCATAAAAGTGAAGCAAGGCCTCATAAATAAAGCCCTTAGAATTTGGACGAGTGTTCCTTTGCACTGTCAGGGACCTAATGAAATTAAATTAAATTAAATAGTGTATTTAATAAAGCGCGCAGCTACTCAGACTAGAGTGTCCTGGCGCGTGACAGCGGGAGGAAAACGTGCGTAAAAGACCCATCAGTTATTAAAAAGCCAGGTTTTTAAGTTCTTCCTGAAAGAGAGTAGGTCTGTGGTTCGTCTCAGAGACTCAGGGAGTCTATTCCACAATTTTGCACCTAGAAAGCCGAGGGATCTGCCTCCAGTGCGGGCACAGCTTATTTTAGGCACGATGGCCAGGTTGGCATTGAAAGATCTTAGGGGTCTAGATGTTGTGCAGCGATTAACGCGCTTATTTAGATAGCCGGCTCCCAAGCCGTGGAAAGCTTTAAAGAAGATGGTCATCGCTTTGAAGTCGATCCGTTCTTTTATGCGGAGCCAGTGTAGAGACTTAAGAATAGGGGTCATACTAGATCTGGGTTTAGGTCTCAGGATGGCTCTGGCCGTCGCGTTTTGTACCACTTGTAGGCGCTGGATAAGGGATTTGGGAAGACCGAGGTACAGGCTGTTGACATAGTCAAGCTTTGATGTCACCAGAGCCTGCACCACAATCTTTCTGCTCTCAAGCGGTAACAGTGGCAGGAATTGTTTTTGCATCCGGAGTATGCCAAAGCAAGCGCCAGTTAGATTTTGGATTTGAAAGCGCATGGAGAGTGTCTTGTCTATGACAATTCCTAAGTTTTTGACTTTCTCCTTGTCCGCGGGCGGCAGATTTTTTGGCCACCAGGAGCTCCAGTCAGGCGTTTCTGGATTACCAAAGAAAACAACTTCAGTTTTGTCAGGATTGCACTTCAGCTGAATGATCTTAAGCCAGTTAAAAACCTTTGTGAGGCAAGACCTAATCATTGCCCCGTCAAAGTCGGTTCCTTTTTCACATGTAAAAATCAGCTGAGTGTCATCAGCATAGGAAACAATTTTGGCGCCCTCTTCCTCTACCAGAAATGCAAGGGGGATAGATATATATTAAAAAGGGTAGGACTGAGAATGGAGCTCTGAGGGACACCTACATTCATGGCCGGAACCGGGGATGAGAAAGGGGGGGGGGGAGGGGAGGGGCAGATGTCCTGAGATCTAGTTGCCAAGAAGGATGACATCCATGTTAAGGCAGTCCCCCCCAGGCCGATGTTAGCAAGTCTCTCCAGGAGCCTCTCATGTGGGACTGTATCGAAGGCCGCCGACAGATCGAGCAGTATCAGAACAGCCTTGCCTCCCTGGTCCAGCTTACCCTTGAGAAATTCAGTCACTTCCAGCAGAGCGGACTCCGTACTGTAGTTAGCCCTAAAACCGGATTGGGACTCATGAAGGAGCTTCCCATCTTCAATGTATTTTTGGAGGGCCTTGTTTACATGCTTCTCTAATACTTTGGAGAGGGCCTGAAGAAGGGAGATTGGCCTGTAGTTGGCAGGGTCCGTCGGTTTGGCGTTAGCCTTTTTTATCAGTGTAAGAATCTTAGCATTCTTCCATAATTTCGGCATGTTGCCTGAGGAGAGGGAAGCACTAAAGAGCTGGTTTACCATGGGGTTTATGGTGGGAGCCAATAGGTTCAGGATATTTGCTGGACATGGGTCAGTAGGAGAGCCAGACTTAATACTTTGGAGAAGGGTCAGTGACTCTTCAAGCTGAAACTCAGGGAAAGCTAGTAAAGATGGAGGATCCAAGAGGTGAAATTTGCTATTAGAACTAAGGTAGAAGGTCAGTTCTTCCTCTGAGAGGTTAGTGAAGGCTTGTTGGATCACGGAGATCTTTTTGTGGAAGAATTGAGCTATTTGCTTAGACAATTCTTCCGTGCATGGCCCTTCCTTTGTGCCGGCTTTCGGGGCGGTAAAGGATTTAACTATGCTAAAGATTTCCTTACTCTTATTTTGGGCATTTTCTATCTTGGATTGAAAGAAGTTTTTCTTGGCTGCCTTCACGAGAATGTAATGAGCTTTTAAGGTGTCTTTATACACCTTCCTGTCCTCAGGTAGATAGGATTTACACCATTTCCGTTCCATTTTTCTACAATTTCTTTTGCTAGATCTGAGGGAATTGTTAAACCATGGAGCTGGTGGGGGCGACCTCTTTGAGGAGCGGGAAACAACCGGTACCGCTGCACCAATGTTGGTTCGGAGCCATGCATCTATTGAGAGAGCGTCCGAGTCGGGGCAGCCAGACAGCTCCGGTGAGGAACGACCGAGGGCGTCTGCTAACATCGGGATGGATATTTTATGGAACGTCCTGTAATTAGGGACCCTCTGCCCTGCGTTAGCCAGAGGGGCTGTGGCAGAGTTGGGAATGACAAATTTTAATAGGAGGTGGTCAGACCAGGTAATGGGAAGAGGTAGACTTACTGATATGTCAAAGTTGTGAAAGATTTGGTCCTACTCATGGATGGCAGAAGAAATAGATGGAAACATGTTGCAGGCCTACAGCGTCTCCAACAAGGAAATTGTTTGAGGGTCTTTTCCATTGTCCATATGTATATTGAAATCTCCCAGAATAAGGCAGTTGTTGTATTTTAAGTCCAGGGAGGTGGTGGCTGTATTAAGCGTAGTAATACAATTTCCAATTGCACCGGGAAGTCTGTAAATCAGAAAACCAGCCATGCTATGATGGGGGGATAAGGTACAACAGAAGCCTAAGGACTCTGCGCCCTCGATGTTTTCCATTGGGATGGGAGAGCAGTCTAGTTTTTGATTGTAAATTATGGCGACACCACCCCCCTTCACACTCGGTCGGTCCCTCCTAAGGATTTTATAACCCGTAGGGATGGTCGAGGTGATAGTAGGGTTGGACGCTTCAGACAGCCAGGTCTCAGTGAGAAATAAAAGATCAGGCTGTTCGTCTAAAAATAGGTCATAAATGTGTGGTTCATGCTTTTGCATAGAGCGACAATTTAAAAGGGTGGCCTTTAAGTCCTCTGTTTTCTTATTGATTTTACACTTATTGTTGCGTGGGAGGGTCTTGGGTGCGAGTTTCCTGGGCTGCAGGAGAGACAAGTTGCACTTATTGCATCGAAAGTCTACCTCCAAGCTCGGATCAGCCGCTGTACACTGACATAATGGTAGCCGCCTAAGGCTAAGCAGTTTTCCCCTATTGTAATATAGTGGAAGAAACTCACCGGAGGGGAACTGGGCAGCATGGCCGGCGCCGGATGCCTCCGGGACACTGACGGGCGCAGACGGGCTTGCCTTTGGCGTGCCAGCGGCGCGCCCGCTGCGCGCCTCCGTTTGCATCGGGAATATATAGACTAATGCCTGTGATGCAAACTGGATCGCTAACGCAGCTGAGGAAGCGGAAACTGCGTGGGCGGAAGTGAGGAGCCCGATAGTAGCCCCAGCCCTCCTCACAATCGGTGTATCAGCACCGGCGGACCAGGACTGGAGGAAAAGCGAGATGCGAATCGGAGCAGCTAAGGAGGTGTAGGCAAGCAGAATCAAGTAAAGTGCAAGTGCGCGTAGGTAGGAGAAATTGTTAAAAAGCACAGAGTAATTCAGCCACACATATACAATTTAAAAAGTATTAAAAACCTAGTAGCAGGGCAGGAAACACTAAATCCTACCGCTGTCAGCTGCGCGCGTCAGTTTACATCGGGAATATATAGGCTAATGCCTATGATGCAAACTGGATCGCTAACGCAGCTGAGGAAGCGGAAACGGCGTGGGAAACAGGGGCTCAAATTGGATCATGAATTCAAAGCTGCTCAGAACAGGGGCCCCCAAAATATGTTTGGCCCAGGGGCCCCAAAATCCTTAAGATGTCCCTGCACTAGACCGAGCTGAACTCGTCTAACATCAACATGTTTTTGCTGACGCCGCTAAATCTGCCTGGGTTATTATTTTATTATTATTAGTCACTCGCGCTTGGTGTCACGGTACAAAGAGGATTTGGACTGTCACAGTTTCGGGCCAGCATTCACTTATGGGGAATGTAAGAGACTCTTAGCTGACGGAAACTGCGTTGTTGCGGAACTTAATTCACCCTGCAGTTCGTCGTGTGTGTTACTTTAATTTTTCTAAATATATTTAGCGAAGCAATCGTAGTTGTGTTAAGGTTACGAGTTCGCTTTCCGCCCTCCCACCTTCAGCCTCTTCCTCTGCAGTCTCCGCTGGACCCGCCCTCACTCCCCCAGCCCCTCCACCGCCCCCTCCCCCGCCGCCTCTCTCCTCCTCGCCTCTCTCCCATGGCGTCTCGTCACATCTTGATGCCCTGAGAAGGATGCCTGAGCCCTCAGCTGCCGTCCCCCAGGCCCTCGAGGCCCGGGACCCATCCTTGGCCTGACAATGAACCCCCTGCTGGGCTTGCCCCCCAGCCTCTTCCTGCTCCAGCAGCAGGAGCAGGACCAGTACTCACCCCGAGAGTGAGGACTCGTGCTGTGGTGAGAGCAGCCAATGACCCCTCTGGACGGCGAGGGACGTAGGAGGCTGCGATAAGTACTTTAAACGTTTGTCCAGCGCCTGCACCTCACTGCTCACAGTGAGGGGGAGGGAAGGGATAGCGGGTTCTGTATTTTCTGGGAGTGGGTACAAGTTGAAGGTGAGTTCGAGCAAGGAAGGGGTGAGAGCTTTAAAAAACCAACACATTGTGAGCTACCATAATGCATTAAGTAACAATAACAACTTTTCTTAACTAGCTCACCACTGCGGAGCGTCAATGCGCTATTATTGTCCTGCAGACTCGGCACGGCTATCATTGGACGGAGAACGTTAAGTTCGTCGCACTGGGATACTAGTTTGTGTCCTGTGACAGCTTAAACCTCTAAGCTGTGTTAAGTCACTGCAAAGTTTAATGTAACTTTTCTACGTATCTCAGACAGTTTTCACTGCTTTGGCGTATGCTCTGCCAGTTTGTTGTGACAGAGGCGCTTGCTGCTTGCTGTGCTTTAGCTGTTCTATGTGTGAGATAAGCTTGCACTTCAGCTGGCTGTGCTTTAGCTGTTCTATGTATGAAATAAGCTTGCACTGCTGCTGGTTGTGCGTCTGCTGTTCTATGTGTGAGAGAAGCTTGCACTACTGCTCACTGTGCTTCTGCAGTTATGTATGTTATGGGAGCTTGTACTGCTGCTGGTTATGCTACTGCTGTTCTCTATATGACTGAAGCTTGCACTGCTGCTCCCTATTTGATTGCAGTGTGCTACTAACTCCCCTGGGACCTGGTGCCACTGCACCCCCTGCACTATTGATAGCTAGGGCTCCGATTATTGCGTCAGTCTGGTCATCAGGGGCATAGCAGCAATGTCTAAATGACATCTCGAGTCTGGTAACAGGAGCCCGAGTCACAGCAAGCAGCAGCAGGGTATTCACTCACACCTCTGCAGCAGGCTCTCAGCCGACTGCGCTACGCCTGATGAAAAGCCGTGTTCTCCTCCTCCTCTCGTCGTGGCGGTGCTGCTTCCTCCCCCCGGTGTACACGCGGTTTCTATTCCTGGAGCAGCACGGTGTGAAGCTGCAGAGCAGCTGGGATAACACAAGGTAGCCTGGAGGTCTGGGCCTCCCATTAACCCCTACCTCTGCTGCGAGGTCAGACTCCAAGTGGTTGCGACTGCATTGAGAGAGCAGGCTCAGCATTCCCCTAGAACATGTGGTAATGATAGTGGGTATTGACGTAGCAGGCACCATCCACCCATTACTACTTTGTCTCATCGAGACAAGACCCTGAGCTGGTCTGAAGCCATCAGTGAGGCTCGGTTTCATTATGGGAGAGAGCTGCTCCCCACAGAGCGCCTTGAAGCAAAGCCCAAGGATGCTGAAAAGGTGCACTGAACTGCCCTTCCCTACAATGCACTCCCTCGTCTCTTCCTGTTTAGTGTCCACACATAAAAACCTCAGTCTACTGACCTGCATTCTTCGCTTTACATAGCATTGGTGGCGTGGCCTACCTGGAATGCCTCATTCCATATTTGTGCACACGTTTTTGTTTTTTATGTCTTTCCACCAGCTGTGAATTACTGCTGCGTTACTTGTAATTGCCTTCAGATAATGGCATTCTCAGCTTTAAAATAAGGGCACTGAAGCAAAGGAGTGGGCGTCTCTTCTCGGGGGCAGGCTCCGTAACCCGTCTGTCCATCATGGATACTCAAGTGTTTACAAATAACTGCGTGTAGTGGCTGCTTCTGGACAAAAAAGCTTAAACTAAACTTTTAGCTATTGGCATTTTAAATTACAATGCCTTTTATTTATGTTTTACAAAAGAAAAACAAAAAAATAATAATGTCATTTGCAATGTCAATAGCTCAAAATAATGTCAGTGCGAGACCTGTTTGGCACTGTAAATGCTTGTCTTCAATGTACATGCTAACTTGAGCAGTTTTGTTTCACATTCAAACAAAGGACCCCCAAACACCTGACGACGGAACCCACACTGAGTGTAAAACCTCCTCTCGATCCCACCTCTTCCCCCGGAACTTCTTCTACTACTCCCCACACTACTATTCGTCCCGGTACTAGTACTCAGGCGGTTCACTTACCTTCAGAAGTGACCTTTCATTTATCCCAGAAGTTCCAAGGAATAAGTGATTTTTTAAATTTGAATTATTTCAGAGTTATTGATTGAGCTCATAATTCACGCTGATTTTGACCCAGTCCATGATGAGTTTGTAAATATCTTATGGTGAGCTCAGGGACACTCTTATGCCAGGCACTGTGCACACTATGCCATTGTGTGCAGAAGGTCTTTTATTGCACCTACATGACGCCCATAGGGGGCTGAAACTTTCACTAGATCTCTTTGAGGAGTCTGGGGCCGCGTCTGTTCTGAAAGTGAATGTGACTACATCTTGTGTCTCCCAGACCAGCCCTAGCACAGACATAAATGTTACATCCTCTCCTGGCCCTTGCATACGCGGCTAGCAACATATGCTTTAATACCAGGGAATCCAAACACACGGTACCAGCTTTTATATTACAGACTGTAACATTGATGAAGTGCTCCCTCTTTTGGAGGCGAAGGGAATAGAACTGGCAAAACTAGCATTTCCACAACTGTTTTCAAACTCTGCGAAATGTAAAGTACAGATGACCAACAACATGTTCAAAGAATCATCGGTAGAAGTAAGACAACTTTTACCCCAACAACTAATCATACTGCTGTTATTAGTATCACTAGTACTATAGTGGTCGCATCACTTCTGATAAGTGTATCCTTATTACTATGACTAGTGATACTGCTACTAGTACTGGTATAACTAGTAACACTAGTGCTGCTGTAACTGCCATCGATCCAACTACAACAAGCATTGGCATAGCCAATAGGTCTCGCCTTTGGGACCATATAAGTGTTTAGCCATGCAACACTTGTCTTTCCTTCCATCATGAATATTTAAAGATTTTCCTAAGTATTACCTACTTACCATCCTCATTTAATATTTACATTCATCAGGTAACTTCTGATTTTAATGTCGGTTTGGGCATTGACAAAACAGTCTAACGTTGACCATGGCAAATTATGGTTTTGTTTGATGGGTCACATGGCATAGCCAATAGGTCTCGCGTTTGGGACCTTATAAGTGTTTAGCCATGCAACAGTTGATATTGTTGCACCAAGGATATTGTGCTACATAACTAAATACTTATAAGGTCCCAAAAGCGAGACCTATTGGCTATGCCCAATGCTGGTTAGATTTTCTGCCAGGATAGGGAACAAACCAGTAAGAGAGATATTGACCCTCTACAGGAGTAAGTGTATTATGGGGTCCTGCTATGGCGCTGCCTTATGGGGAATGGTTAACTGTGCCCCACTCCAAACCCAGGAAAAGATATTTTTGAGGAGAATACTGGCAGGCCCTAATTCCACTCCCTCCTATATAGTACACAAGGAGCTTGCAGTCCCCCATATCGATGATTATATTAGTACAGCCCCATTAATTGCCTGGCATGGGATATGGAGTAAAATTCCAACTAGATTCGCCCAGGATATTATAATTGATTGCCTGGGTCTTGAATACAGTAATAAAATCCAGTGGCTGGCATATATTAACAAGCTCCTGAAAGAGGTTGACAAGGATCTTGATATCAACGACCCTGCACAAATTTTATATTAAAGTAAAATGGAATTGAAAATGGGGCTTGTTAGGGCCAGGGTACTTTCGAGGGAAACCAGTGAGAGTGTAAAATCGACAATCAAGGAATATAGCAAGGGACAACGGGAGACAGGTATACAACGATATCTGTTTTGGATACCAAACTTGCGTCACAGATTTTATCTCACTAGATCAAGATTGGGCACTCTTCACTTTTTGCTAGCCTTTCCTGACATGGGCAAATGGAAACAAAAACTACCACATTGCCCGTGTGACGGAAAGCCAAAACAGTCAACTTTACACTTTATTCTTTTTTGTAACTTTTAGAAGTATATAAGGAAAAGTATTTTATGTCCCTTTTCCATAGCGGAAAATTATATTTTTATAAAGCAGTGTATAATTGTATTTGCAGTTTGGAAAAAGAGATTGTGTGTTATGCTGTGGTCTCATATGTACAACTAGCGATCAAAAGAAGGAGGGAAAATTCGCATCTCGAGACCCTACAATATGAAATTATATAGGTCTTACTTTCACAGGACGATTGTAATACTGTATGTCCATTATTATCTCTGGATCGATTTTCTCACATGCTGCTATTTGTGTGTACTTTATTGTTTACTCTATTTTGGAAACCATATTACTATTAAGCTGCTATTCTTCATACACTTTATCGCTTAGTCTGTGGTAAAAAATTATATTTGTAAAAAGCTGTTTTTAATCCTATGAGGCCTGGAAAATGAGATATAAATTACGCAGCGGTTTCTCTCGCTTAATCAAGTGATTAAAAGAAGGAAGTTCAATTATACCTCGTAGCTTTACTAGGCGAAATTAAAATATGATGCATACCTATAGGATGATTTAAATTTCACTGAGCCCTATTTTTTTTCCTGGAATAACTTAAAAACACTATATGCTGCTATTTATATGTACTTTTTCATTTATTGATTGTATTTTACTGAAACTGTTCTAAAAACCTCTCCTGTATTGTTTTTAAATCGGACTGCCAGTTTTAATTTAGGACATTGAAAACTGTTGTATCTGGCCGATATGTATTTTTTGGATTGCTTTTATGGTTGTGTTTTAACCGAATAAAGCTGAATTGAATTACTGTTTTGGTACTTCAAAATGCTTTACATGTTGTACTTTGATTAAGCAGACTGCTCTATGCCACAGCTACCCAGGACAGAGCTACGGGTTTTCTAAAAAAAAAAACTACCTGGACCTGATAAAGAACTTGGCATTATTAAATGGTGAGGTCTCACAATAACAACACACAATAATCTACTTTCCTACGTAATGGCTCTCTTAATAAAGACTGAATGACATATACACAAGCTACGTATGTCAAGTGAATTACATAAAATAAAATAACTTGCTCTATATCACAAATACATTATTTTCCATTTAAATGCTTGATTTAGAGTTTGGCATGAGGGGACTCTGTCATAAACGTGACCGGACTCTGTCATAAATGTGACCAGATATCCCTTTGGTATTATTACAAGTTCATCACATTCAATGATTTTTTTTTTTTAATAAGGTCGACAGAATATCTGTTACATTTGTGATGGACTACCCATCCGACAAACCCTAAATCAGGGCCATACGGCTTTCTGATTAAAAGCTTTCTAGTCTCCATCTAATTTGATATACATCAGTTTTAGTGAGTTATGACGTCCTAGCTTGAAGACATCAGTAAATGGTGTGACAAATTCAAAGCTTTTGTTTTAAGAGCAAAATCTGGTCTTTAAGGAATATGTGAATTACCATGTAGACATTTGTTTGTGGCATGTAGTTCTGTACATTCACATGCTGTGCATATTCCTGCCATCTAGTGTTGCGCTTGGATGTGTACAACTTGTTTTTGATTGAAGACGTCTTTTGAGTCACGAAGTATAGTGACTCCTCCTTTAGGCAGAATTGCACATGAACATAGACTCCATAGTTAGATTGTTTTCCCCCTCAGCGGGTGCAGGATACAGAGTAAAGTGAAGTATAAAGATGCTCATGCAGTAAGAAAGAGAAAAGTAAATGAAAAATATGGTATCTGCAACAACCAAGGGCTTCCGGGAAGGAGGGTGACGCATGTGAATCGACAGAAAAAATTGGTCCCTATGGAAATTATGCAGATATGGCATTATTACTATCCAATCAAAGCTACAAAAAAGGTATTAAAACCCCCAGCAAAATCAGAAATCAGGGGGATAACACATTAATCAGCAAGATGATGAGTGTACCCCAACAAACCACAACACAGAAAAAACAAGTCCAGTCGAAGTAAATAAAAAAAAAAAATTATTGACATTTAAACATAAACACATAATATACTTTTTATATACATTGGTCACTCCAGAAAAAAAGATTAGTAAGTGCTCGAAAGAAGTGGTCGTGCAAAGGTGAGGGAAGGTGAAGCAATAAAGTGCAATTATTTACAACCAGATGGTATTCCTGCCTGTCTGGTTTTAGTTTTCAAATCTTTTTACATCTATAATACATAGGTACAGTGTACAATTCAGAGCTGACCTTTTATGGATAGCGATATCAGTACAGGCCACATGGATAAGAAATGTCGACGTTACAACCCCAAATTGATGAAAGGCCAATTAAACCTTATTGTAGGGTCTTCATCAGGACAATAGGGAGCAATCTGAATGCCACCGTATTCCAATCACAATAAATTTGATATCCAGAAAAAAGGCCAACCATTTCCTCATCTATAGCCAGATACAAGCGCCCCTTTCAAATTGGTCTAATAAGATCCAATATGTAATTGAGCCATATAGTCAGGGGCTCTGTGAATTAGAAAACTTGTCACCAAATCAATTAAGTGCAGTCATCCAAAATAATCACGGTACAGACACTTTTGATACAACGTATCCACCGAACGTCTTGCGGCACTTCTTCGAGCACTTACTATTCACTTTTTCTGGAGCGACCAATGTATATAAAAGTATATTATGTGTATATTTTTAAATGTCATTAAATTTTTTATTTTATTTTATTTTGACTGGACTTTGGTTTCTCTGTGTTGTGGTTTGTTTGGGTACACTCATCCTCTTGCTGATTAATGCGTTATTTCCTCCGATTTCTGATTTCGGGGAAGTTTCAACTACCTTTTTGGGAGTATAGATTGGCTTGTAATATTGCCATATGTGCATAATTTCCATTGGGACCAATTTTTTCTATATCAAACTGTACCCAGGCCCTACGGTATACTGGGTTTCCGTATTGCTGTGTAATGGCATGTGAATCTACAGCACTACATGCCACGAACAGATGTCTACAGGGTAAGTAACATATTCCGTTCGTGGTATGTGTAGCTGTAGATACACATGCTGTGCAAAGACTAGAGAGCAGTAAGGCTTGCAATGGAGGAGGAGATGATGATGTTGGCTCAGGAGTTGAGATGAGAGAGCTGGACATGAAGGACAGACAGGTGGAGTCCAGCAGTGATGGTGGCAGCAATTCTTACATTCCCTCTGATAGGAGGGTCCACGTTCCCAAAAGGCTGGTGCCTGATTTTGTGATGGGAGATGGCATAGATGGTTAGAGGCCTACGAGGTTGCCCTTTAAATGCACACGGTCTCTGTAGCAGATTGGGGGGCTGGTCTATGGGGGCACTTTCCTCAGGAGGGGCGGGACTCTCTGTTGGACCTAGAGAAGAGTGAGCAGATGAGGTACACCTCCAGGAAGGAGGGCCTTGTGAGAAGGCTTGGTCTAACCCCAGAGAAGTACAGGCAAAAGTTCAGGGAGAGCCAGAAGGGTTCTCAACCGACCTGGGTGGATTGTGTGGATTCTTTTTGCAAGGCACTAGATGGTTGGGTGAAGGACAGTGAGGTGAACGATTATAAGGGGCTGTATAATGTGCTTGCAACAGAGCATCAGTTCGGTTTTGTTTTCTAGAACGGTGCCAACACCTTATTGATAGCAAGTTCACTAACCCCAGGGAGCTTGCTAAGGAGCCAGAACACTGGGTCAGCACCAAGGCACACAGACAAGGGGGATCACCACAGGGGTGGGCAAGGTCCCCACCAGATGAAGGAGAGGGGGGACAAAAAAGGCAAGGAGTTCTCTAAAGGGCCCCAAAAGAGTTCTGAGGTGCAGGGTTCCCATCCCCCTCCTGAGGAAAAGAAATGGTTCCCTCCCAGTAAGCCCGCAGGGAAAGGCTCCTGTGAAGTTCTGTGAGTGCCAGCAGGAAGGGCACTACAAAGGGAATGCCAAGTGTCCCAAGCGGGCACAGCCCCCCACTGGTGGACAGTCATCCGGGCTGACTAGTGTAGTGCTTGGGGAGGAGATGTCCCTAGATAGTGATGGGGAGAGTGTACAGTTAACCCTAGTGTCCCTGGGTGATGTAGAGATGGTACAGAAAACCCACATGCCTGACAATACTAGGAAATACAGTCAGTGGGTTTCCATCAATGGGCAGAGAGTGGAGGCTCTGAGAGACACAGGAGCCAGCATTACTACCATCAGGTGTCATCTGGTGTCTTCAGAGCAGGTCCCAAATACATTCCACAAAGTTGTTGCGGCTGACAACTGTGAGAGCCACTACCGGAGGCCATGGTTCCCATAGAGTTGGGGGTGGGGGGGGTTCTCAGGCGTGATGAAGGTAGCTTTGAGTCCATCCATGCCTGTGGATGGTCTGCTGGGAAACGACTTTCTCCACACTTCCTCCTCCATCACCACAACCAACATCACCACAGGGATCTTATCATTCATAATATGGGGAGTGTTGCCCGTAGTGGTGGCTCTATTATTATCTGTTCTTCAAAGGTAAGCTGCCTCTTTCTAGGAAGAGTCAGCTGGACAGGAGGTGGAGGCGTGATGATTCTGGCTGTGTGAGGATGAATACACAGGCGTAGTTCCTGGGAGTTCACCTCTTCCTGATGGCAGTTGCAGCTCGGACTCTGCTGTTGAGGGGCGAATGGGCTGCACTGACTGATTGGACTTTGAAGTTAATTTCGCGCCTGATACATGCTTGGGCTCCAAAGTGGTCTTACCCATTGGCGCTCGGGTCGACTTCGATGGAGGTTTCAGCGTCGAGCTTACCTGACAGCGGTTTACAACATTGATGGCTGCTTCAGCTCCGAAGTGCCTTTCAACTTCGATCCAGTAGTGGGCACTAAAGATGTTGCGGACGTCGAGGAAGGTTTGCTTTTGGGGTGCTGCCTCGATGCCCGAGCAGGGCCCGATGTCGACTCCAAAGCTTTGGATCAGTGCCTGCCACGACTGGAAAGCAGTTGCGGTCTAGTCGACTGGGAATGAGGACTCAAAGCCCGACCCCTGGAGGAGTGGAGAATGCATTGTTCGGGTGTGGTACTCACTGCACGGACGATGTATCGTTGTGTTGAGCCGGCTGTAAATCTGGCTCTTGCGACTCCAAAAATTGTATTGTATTGTAATTGCATTTATATAGCGCTTACTACCCCTGACGAGGCGTCGAAGCGCTTTTTCGGCGAGTAGCACGCTACTCCGGGACCCATAGAGGATTAGTGTTGAATTAGTATAGTGAAACATGCAAGTACATTTTAAGTGGTGGATAGGTTAGTCAGTTATTTGGATTTGGAATGATAGCAGAAGGATAGAGGAGGAAAAAAGGTTTGTATTTATATAGCGCTTGTTACCCCTGATGGGGTGTTGAAGCACGCTACTCTGGAAGCCCATAAAGGATTAGTGGTGAATTAATATGGTGAGATGTGAAAGTAATTTCAGTGGTGGATATTAGTCAGTTATTTGGAGTGAGAAGGATAGCGGAGGGATAAAAAGGGAAGAAAAGGTTTGCATTCATATAGCACTTGTTACCCCTGATGGGTGTTGAAGCGCTTTTCTGGCGAGTAGCACGCCACTCCAGAACCCATTAAGGATTAGTGTTGAAAATTAGTATAGTAAAATATGAAGTAATTTGAGTAGTGGATATGTTATTCAGTTATTTGGGTAGAGAAGGGTAGGTGGCGGGATAGAAGAGGGAAAGAGGTTTGTATTTATATAGTGCTTACTACCCCTGATGGGGTTTTGAAGCACAAGTAGCACGCTACTCTGGAACCCATAAGTATTAGTGTTGAATTAGTATGGTGAAACATGAAAGTAATTTTAGTGGTGGATATGTTAGTCAGTTATTTGGATTGAGAAGGGTTGGGGAGGGTAGAAAAGGGAAAAGGTTTGCATTTTATATAGCGCTTGTAACCCTGATGGGGTGTTGAGACGCTTTATTGGCGAGTAGCACGCTACTCTGGTACCCATAAAGGATTAGTGGTGAATTAGTATAGTTGAATATGGAATTTGAGAATTGAACATGTTAGTCTGTTAATTTTGATTGAAAGGGATAGTGGAGGGATAAAAGAGTGAATGATTTGGTTTTTTGTTGGTTTTTTTTAGGTCTTAGCAGTAGGAGGCTTTTGGATGAGTAAAAGGGAGTTTTGGAGGGGAGGAGTCAGAGGGAAGAGTTTAGAAAGGTTTGTTTTAGGGGATCAGTATAGTAAAGAGGTGTCAGGTGATGCAAGGAGGGGTAGAGTAGGAGAAAGTCTAGAAAGGGTTATTTTGGGGATCATAGTAGTGGTATGGGGTTTGGGATAAATGAGAGTGTGGTTGTAGAGGATATATTGATAAATGTATAGGATGAGAGATAGGGTAGTGCATTGGAAAGAGTAGTAGAGAGAAGTTTGAGATGAGTCAGAAGGTTGGGCTAGAAGATATATTGAGAGAAATATAGGCTGAGAAATAGGGTAGTGCCTTGGAAATGCTAAATTAGAAGAGAAGTGATAAATATATAGATCCATAAGTACATTGAAAGTATATAGATACATAAAGGAGGTAAGTATATGTAGATTAAAGATATTGATAGAGGCACAGGATGAGAAATAGGGTAGTGCATTGGATATGCTTTTTCAGGAGAAAAGTAACAGAGACACAGATCCAAGTACATGGAAGGTACATAGATGCACAATGGAAGTAAGTACATGTAGACCAAAGATGATTTTTATTTATTTATTATTATTTTATTTTTTTCCCTCTCAACAACATAATTATTCTACATGTTTATACAAAGCAATACACAAAGATAGGTACATGTCTATAGTGAAAACAAATGCTTATATACAGAGGGATATGCTGTAAATTTCTGTTTGCGTATGGTGCTTATGTGGGGAAGAGCCAATTCTTGAGTAGTTTTCTGAAGATAAGGTGGTTGTCGGTGGATCTTATGTTGTGGGGTAAAGAGTTCCATAGTTTGGCTGCTTGAACAGAGAAGGATGTGCCACCCATGGTTTTTTTCTTGTATCTTGGGATTTTGAGGCGAGATGCTCCTTTAGAGCGGAGGTTCCTCTGTTGAATGTGTTTGGTGATTTTATTCCTGATGAAGAGTGGTCCCATTCCATGTATGGCTTTGTGGGTGATACAAAGCAGCTTGAACGTGGATCTTCTGGCAACCGGTAACCAATGCAGGGCTTTCAAGGCAGGGGAGATGTGGTCTCGCGGTTTGATATGCAAGAGTAGTCTGGCAGCCGAGTTCTGAATCTTTTCATGGTTGCTAAAGGTGATCCGTGGTAGAGGCTATTAAGCGAATCGAGTTTGGACAGAACAAGGGAGATGGTAGCTTGGACCTTGTGCGGAAATCCCAAATGAGGGAAAATTCGTTGCAGCGTTTTTATAGTGACAAAGCTTGATCTTGCTAGTTTGTCCACTTGGGCATTCATCGACAGCTTGGAGTCCATGGTCATTCTGAGGTTTCTTACTTCCTTCGATACTTTAGGTGGTGATCCCAGTTCATTAGGCCATGTGGCAAGCGGGTTGTAATGTTTCCAATCGCCACACGTGAGTATTTCCGTTTTTGAAGTATTCAATTTGAGATGGCTCCAAGTCATTCACTGATCCACGGCTCTGAGACAGCTGAAAATTGGTGATTTTCCAATGTCTTTGGGGCATTCCAGTTGAAGGAGTATTTGCGTGTCATCTGCATAGTTATAGCACGTGAGGTGAAATTGATTGATCAGTACTGGTAATGACTTCATGTAGATGTTGAAAAGCATGGGCGAGATGATAGAACCTTGAGGGACCCCTGCTTTTGTGGAGTACGGTTTGGACGAGAAAGGTGGGGTATGGATGACATTAGTTCTGTTTTGAAGGTAGGACGCGATCCAGTCTAGAGCAGTTCCCTCTATGCCAGCTTCATAGAGTCTTTGTTTCCAGAGTGTCATGGTCAACCGTGTCAAAGGCAGCCGAGAGGTCCAAGAGGAGTAGCGCAGCAACTCCGTTGCGGTCAACTGTATTTTTCAGGTCATCCCAGATGGCAAGGAGGGCAGATTCAGTGCCTCTTCCCGGACGGAATCCTGTTTGGAAGTCTGAGAGTATGTCATTCTCTTCAATGAATTGTGACATCTGGGCGAACACTGCTCTTTCTATCAGTTTGCCCAGGAAAGGTCCATTTGTAATGGGTCTGTAGTTGTCAGGGTTCAGCGGGTCCAAGTTTGTTTTCTTCAGTAAAGGGCGTATGTGTGATTTTTTGAGTTCTTCTGGAAATATTCCGGTAGTTAAGGAATCGTTGATGATTCTTCTTACTGGAGTGGCAGCAGAGGTTGTTAAAAGAATTGTCTTGAATGTTTGTGGTGGACAGGGGTCAGAAGGGCTGCCGGCAGGCCTGCTTGCTTTGACCAGGTCCATAAATTCATCGTGTGAGATGTGTTGGAAGGAACGGAGAGGCTTGGTTAGAGTATTCTTGGATTGTTGTTTTGTACAAGGGTTAGTGCTGGTGCTTTGTTTCTGTTTTAAGTACGAGTCCAACGTGTCTGCTTTGTCCGTGTAATGATTTGCCAGTTTGTCTGTGAAATCTTGAGTAACAGGATGAGTTCCTTCTAGGCAATTTGGTTTGCGAAATTCATTGAGTATTTTATAGAATTCTTTATTTGCACATTTAGCGTTTTGAATTCTGTCTAAATAGTACCTTTTCTTAGCTTTTTTGATAGCCGAGTTGTATAATCTGTTAATTTTTTGTAGGTGAAGTTTGTCTTGTTTGGCGTTTGTTTTGAGCCAGGTACGTTGCAGCTTTCTAATTTGTTGTTTTATGTCTTTTATTTCTATGTTTCTCCAAGGTGCTTTTTTTCTTTTGTTCTGTTGTGTGGATTTGAGTGGTATCAGGATGTCAAAAGCTTCTTGTAGCCACTCAGTTTTTGAACAGAATTTATTGTTTCCAGATTTGTACTTGATGTTAGTTGTGTTTCTAAATGTTCCAAATTGAGTTTGTTCCACGGCCGATAGGTGGATGGATGTAAGGTAGTTTTAGGTGAGTCGCTTAGTGTTGTTTTATGTTGGAAAGCAAGCAAGTAGTGGTCTGACCATGTGACTGGAGTTATAGTTTGAAAGGTAACTAGTTCAGTATTAGCAAAAATGACATCTAGGATATGTCCAGCAGTGTGTGTCGGTTTGTGGACAATATGATGGGGGTTCAGTGCGTCTAGGCCAGTGATTATTGTTTTTGGATGGGTCATATTGGGTTTGTCAAACCAAATGTTGAGGTCACCCAGAACGCATAGGTTGGAGTGTATTGTTATCAGGTTTGAAACTGTGTCTAGAAGTGCGTCTGGGAATGTCGTCTTGCTAGGTGGAGGTCTGTAAAAGAGCAGGAAGTTACAGGAGGAAGACGGTGTAGGACTGCATCTTGTTAGAAGAGCCTCACAATTCTTTATGGAGATGTTGTCAATTTTAGTGATATGTATTGTTTGCCTGAATACAACAGCTAGACCACCTCCTTTTTGGCTATACGATTTTGGGTGATTGTTTGATAGCCTAGAGGAATGGCTTCATGCAGGACTGGGGCCATATCCTCTCCCAACCATGATTCGGTTATGAATAGTATGTCTGGTTTTGCATCTGTGAGAAGGTCGTAGATGTGATGCTTGTTTTTAGAGAGGGATCGGAGCATTTATTAGTAGACAGTTTAGAGAGTAGCTTTTGGTGATAGTGAGTCTTTGTTTTGTAGAAGAGTGGTCAGTATTGTGTGGGTTTGTAGCAGGTGTGTTTTTAGAGCTGGCATTAGCTGTATTAGGATAGCAATCGTGTAGCTGTTCTGTATCATGTTCCCCATCCAGCATGTTAAGAAGGCTAGTGGTTGGTTAGGATAGGGTTGTGTACTGTCTGTAGGTGATGGTGCATATGTGTGGTAGTTGGGATAGTAGGGTGTATAGATGTGGTTTGGTTGGGTTAGTAGTGCATGCTGGTACATTAATCTGTGCATAGTGTTGTGGTGGTGTACATTTGGTGTGAGTGCGTTGCTCTGTTTGTGGAAGTGGAAGGTGTTGCTTAATGGGATAATGGGCAGCATTTCTGGCCCTGGCCGGTCTCGAATAGGCTCAAACAGGCAACTGCCCTTGTCCTCTCTGCCCTCAACAGGCTCAAACAGGCAACTGCCCTTGTCCTCTCTGCCCTCAACAGGCTCAAACAGGCAACTGCCCTTGTCCTCTCTGCCCTTAGCCTGGACGCCCGGGCTGAGACGCCCTAACCCTGGCCTTTTATAGCCCTAGTAATCAGGTGACCCCGTCAGCCAATGGGAACCCTAGCCCTAACACTATCCTATCACAACACTAGCCCTAAAAATCTAGAACCAATAGGAGACCAGGACCTTACAGCCAATCTTAGCCCTAGTCCAAGCACCCAATCAGTTCAAAACCCTGATCTCTACGTCCAATAGAGGCCCTAGCCCTACCAGTAGTCGCAACCCTAGTCCAAGCAACCAATGGGACAGGAAGCCCTAGTCCCTACTTCCAATAGAAAGCCTAACCCTACTCTCAGTCCCACACCTAGTCCAGCAACCAATAACACCAGAAGCCCTAATCGCTACTTCCAATTAAAGGCCTAACCCTAACCCTAGTTCCACCTTAGTCCCAACAACCAATAACACAGGAAGCCCTAGTCCCTACTTCCAATAGAAATCATAACCCTAGCCCTAGTCCCTACTTCCAATAGAAATCATAACCCTAGCCCTAGTCCCAACCCTACATTGATTGAATCACAGACCCAGAAACCAATCAGAACCCTCAAATACCCAACCAATGAGGACACTAACCCATATCAATAGAAACATCAGATACAACCACCAATCAGTGTATACATGTACCAACCACTAGTAGACTATATAAGGTCCCAGCAACTTCAGACAAGGCTTGCTGGCCAGGGAGTTGGAAGCTGCTTCTCCTGTTCAGAATCTCCTAGGAGACAGACGGGCTCAATCCACACTTTGGACTTCTGCAGGTAAGAGGCCTCACAAACTTGAAATCTAACAATACTGTTTGAATAAAACTTTACTCCTCTCCTGGCCAAAAAACGAAGTGCACAGTCCCTATTAAACACAAGTTTAAACAGCTCACAGAAGCACCCTCTGATGTAGAATATCCCTGTTGCTGGGGGGGCAAGGGGGGCTGGTTTCACTGGCTTAACACAAAATGGTGGCTGGGGGTGCACTGTTGAACATACAGGTCTTAGCACAGAGCAAAAGGAGAAATTTGGAGGGAAAACTGAATAGTCACCAGGAGTGAGAGGGAAAGACTACAGAGTTTGGACTGCAAATCCCACAATTCAACACGTTAAATGGAAGCAATCATGGGCAGGAAAACCACAAGTTTAACACACAAAACAGGTGATTAAAATATGCAATCACAGGCAGGTTAAAACTACAATTTTAAACTGTAACAACCACAGGCAAAGACAGTAATCACAGAAAGGGAAAATCGTTTTTTTTTTAAACTTGGGGGGGAGAGAGAGCACTAGTCTGCCTCCTTACCACTTCCTGGACTCTGCTCACTGGCACAGGTAGGCTGCAACTCACAAGATGGAGGAGAATGATTTGGGGTGCACCCAGCAAAGCCTTAAGGGGCCTGGGCAGGTGTGAGGGGAGGGCTCAGAGTTGCCTGGTAGCTGAATAGCCAATCCCCAGTCCTAGGCCTGCTGGCCTGGTTGTGGTGGCTGGGGGAGCTGCTTCTCCTGTCCAGAATCTCCTAGGAGACAGACAGGCTCAATCCACACTTTGGACTTCTGCAGGTAAGAAGCCTCACAAACTTGAAATCTAACAATACTGTTTGAATAAAACTTTACTCCCTCTCCTGGCCAAAAAACGAAGTGCACAGTCCCTATTAAACACAGTTTAAACAGCTCACAGAAGCACCCTCTGATGTAGAATATCCCTGTTGCTGGGGAGGGGGGGGGGGGGGTAAGGCCAGGGGGGCTGGTTTCACTGGCTTGATAACACAAAATGGTGGCTGGGGGTGCACTGTTGAACATACAGGTCTTAGCACAGAGCAAAAGGAGAAATTTGGAGGGAAAATTGAATAGTCACCAGGAGTGAGAGGGAAAGACTACAGAGTTTGGACTGCAAATCCCACAATTCCAACACGTTAAATGGAAGCAATCATGGGCAGGAAAACCACAAGTTTAACACACAAAACAGGTGATAAAATATGCAATCACAGGCAGGTTAAAACTACAATTTTAAACTGTAACAACCACAGGCAAAGACAGTAATCACAGAAAGGGAAAATCGTTTTTTTTAAAACTTGTTGGGGGGGAAGAGACAGCACTAGTCTGCCTCCTTACCACTTCCTGGACTCTGCTCACTGCAATCTGGGGCACAGGTAGGCTGCAACTCACAAGAAGGAGGAGAATGATTTGGGGTGCACCCAGCAAAGCCTTAAGGGGCCTGGGCAGGTGTGAGGGAGGGCTCAGAGTTGCCTGGGAGCTGAATAGCCAATCCCCAGTCCTAGGTCTGCTGGCCTGGGGGTGGGGACTGGGACTGGGGAGCTGCTTCTCTTGTTCAGAATCTCCTAGGAGACAGACCGGCTCAATCCACACTTTGGACTTCTGCAGGTAAAGGGCTAACTTGTCCTCTGAAAATAGTGTTTGTATAAAACTTTACTCCCTCTCCTGGACAAAAAACGAAGTGCACAGTCCCTATTAAACACAGTTTAAACAGCACACAGAAGATCAATGCTGCCTCAGAGCACACTCTGATGTAGAATATCCCTGTTGCGGAGGGGGAGGAGGGGCTGGTTTCACTGACTTGTTAACACAAAATGGTGGCTGGGGTGCACTGTTTAACATACAGGTCTTAGCACAGAGACAAGGGGAAATTTGGAGGGAAAACTGATACTCACCGGGAATGAGAGGGAAAAACTACAGAGATTTAGGACTGCAAATCCCACAATTCAACACGTTAAATGGAAGCAATCATGGGCAGGAAAAACCACAAGTTTGAAAACAAAACAGGTAATTAAATATGCAATCACAGGCAGGTTAGAACTACAATTTTAAACTGTAACAACTACAGGCAAAGACAGTAATCACAGATAGGGAAAATCGTTTTTTAACTCTTTTAGGAAAGAGACAGCACTAGTCTGCCTCCTTACCACTTCCTGGACTCTGCTCGCTGCAATCTGGGGCACAGGTAGGCTGCAACTCACAAGATGGAGGAGAATGATTTGGGGTGCACCAGGCAAAGCCTTAAGGGGCCTGGGCAGGTGTGAGGGGAGGGCTCAGAGTTGCCTGGTAGCTGAATAGCCAATCCCCAGTCCTAGGCCTGCTGGCCTGGGGGTGGGGGCTGGGGGAGCTGCTTCTCCTGTTCAGAATCTCCTAGGAGACAGACAGGCTCAATCCACACTTTGAACTTCTGCAGGTAAGAGGCCTCATAAACTTGAAATCTAACAATACTGTTTGAATAAAACTTTACTCCCTCTCCTGGCCAAAAATCGAAGTGCACAGTCCCTATTAAACACAGTTTAAACAGCTCACAGAAGCACCCTCTGATGTAGAATATCCCTGTTGCTTGGGGGGGGGGGCTGGTTTCACTGGCTTGATAACACAAAATGGTGGCTGGGGGTGCACTGTTGAACATACAGGTCTTAGCACAGAGCAAAAGGAGAAATTTGGAGGGAAAACTGAATAGTCACCAGGAGTGAGAGGGAAAGACTACAGAATTTGGACTGCAAATCCCACAATTCAACACGTTAAATGGAAGCAATCATGGGCAGGAAAACCACAAAAAAATGATTCTGGACTGAATGCGGCTACATGGCCGGCATTGAATTCCACTACTTACTCATGTTCCATGTCTTCCCCGAAGATATCAGGAATCTCTTCTTCCCTTCGTTGCTCCATTGCGCGTCATGCGAGGCGTCGATCAGAAAGATTTTGGATGGTTTTCTTTGACCTGAACACAACACAGGCAGAGCAGGAAGCTTCGCTGTGGTCTGGGGAAAGGCACAGATTGTAGACTGTGTGCTGGTCTGTCCACGAGTACTTGGAGAGGCATTGTGGACAGTATTGAAAAGGTGTCTTTTACATTACTCTGCGATCATTTTCAAAGGCAAACAATGCTGAAGAACGCCCGTCCGGGCCGCGACCCTGTCCGAGGATATCACCCTTGACGCAGAATGTTTGAATGCGTCGTTGTTGACTAAGAAACTGATGCAGAGATTGTTCGATGAACTATCGGAAACTGAGAAAACTGGGCAGGCCCCGACCCAGTCAGCCACGTGGCATTGACTCAAAGCCTCAGCAAAGCACGTCCAAAATCGATGGCAGAAGAAAAAAATCTAACTATGGAGTCGATGTTCATGCGCAATACTGCGTAAGAAAGGAGTCGTCATCATCATCATAAAAACTTTATTCCATTATTTTTTTGCAAGAATCACATTAAAAACTAAATATAAAAAGAAAAGAGATACCTTGGGACCCAAAGACTTCTTTGAACAAAAACAAGTTGTACACGTCCGAGCCCAACACTAGAGGGCAGGAGTATGAACAGCATGTGTATCTACAGCTACACATGCCACAAACGAGGTGTTTTCTTTCATAGCATTTTACAAATGGGCACATCTACCTCTGTAGATGGGCATAGATCAATGGTTGCCTTTCCCATGTAGAAGCAATGAGGCTCTTTGCAATTTGGTAAATACATGAAAGAAATGAAGAAACGTCTGAAAACGCCTTTGACCAGTTGATCAAAAGAGCATATGCAGGAATCTGGATGCTTAGCTTTGCAATCTGCTGATTTCTCCTATTCTCATCATAAAGGAGCAGTGCCCTATCAATAGGATCTTTCTTCTACCACCTATTCATCTGGTTACATTTTTACATTACTACTGGCAAAAGGGAGTTGAAATAATTTCTGGTACCAGGGAGAAAAGGTGCCATAACAGAGCTTGTGGTATCAAGTGATCTAGCAGGAACTCCAGTTGGAGGGATTTCTAAGGGTGCCAACCCTCTAAATGGACCGTCAACTCAGAGACCAAACAATGGGAGGTGTGCATGAAGTATTGATCAAGAGATTCTGAAAAGGTAAGGGATCCTGTTTAATAAAGACTACAGGTCCAGACGAAAAGGTGCAAATATAGGCATCAAAATGTGATCCCCAAGTCTGCCAAGCCTCTAGAGAAGGAGGTCAGAACACTCAATGGTGAGGTAGATCGAAGTCTGGTAAAAGGGACTCTGAACCATATCTGCTGCCAACAATCTTCAGAAGCTGTTGTATTTGGTCCCTGATGTTGAAGATGACCTCTTCTTTTATCAGAAACTTAGAAAACATGTTCTAACACCCTGCTGTGAACCACAAGAGGTTAAAAAGTGCCTTTCCTGAGACTAATGGCTAAAACTAGCTCAGACCCTAAGGCCATGAACTTGTACTCATGTTGGCTACAACACCAATGTGTCTACAAGTCTGCTTTAGAACTAGGTTACAGCTCATATTCTGGAAGTGTTAAACCTTTGATGCCCAGAGAGGACGGAGTGGTTATAACTAAACAAGAGAAAGATGACATGTTATGTCCTTCACAAAGGCCCATGTTGTCACTATAAAAATACATATATTCCGCATAGACTAGTAAATATGTCCTGGTGAACGAGTTGGAAGCTTTGCTGCCTTTGCTTATCCAGGTAAATCAGACTGGATTTATTGAGAAGCTCATTTCTGACAAAGGTGATGAAGATGTTGAGTTTGGGTGATGGTTATGCAGCAATCATTACAGCCAGTTACCACTCCCTCGAGGATAAAGGCACGGTACATGGTACATTGTCCCATTTCCTTTGCCTTTACAGTGATATAGAGCAGGAATGTGTTGTCTCCATTGCTTTTTGTGCTAGCAATCGAACCTCCTGCTTTTAACAAGTATGTCATTCAGTGCAGCACAAACCATCACTACTTGCCAATAATATGGTGTCCTTGGCAGTCCCCTACGACCTATATTCCACCACTTATGAGGGTTTTCAACGGTTATGGTTCAGTATTTGGGATAGTAGTTTCTTAACATAAGTGAAGTAGATATAGACCAGGTGCAAAACAAGACCCCCGCCTTCGAACAGCGAGACGCTGCATTAAATATTTGGGAATATATTTATTTCCCAGGAAGGGAAAGATTAATAGTGCCCACATATCTATTGAAGACTATCAAATTTGAATTGTCTAAACAAACACCTATATGTGTCTTGGCAAAGGTTGAACAGCAGAACTTAAAATGTCTATAGTATGTTGCATCCTGTACATTTTGCAAAACATTCCCCATAGCAATTGAAAATAACCTACTGGAAAAAAAAATCCAGAAGGACTTGCTGACGTTTGTATGACAGGATGCTCTGCCAAGGCTGGCAGACTCATTGCTTAAGACTTTCCACCACAACAGAAGTCAAGGTGAATCTTGGGTGAATGGAGCATAAGGAACCATGCAAGAACTAGACTCGTATAGATAAGGCGTCTGTGACAAGGACCTATTGGACATATTTGGGTTGCCCAAACCACCTAACCTTTATGCAATTAAATAAGTAGTACAATTATGGATGTCTGGGATACAGTTGCCCTTAGGATTGTCCTCAATTCTTTTCCACTCCTTTTGACACCTATACATTTTAAAACAGAATTTATCCTAATGAGAAAGGACTTGGGAGGGAGAGTGACTGTCATATTTTGGTAGATATTAGCAATCAGGAGTATTAAATCATTCGATCAGTGTAATTCACAATTTGGAGTAGATGAAGAGAAAGGTTTTGCCATCAACAATAAGACACTGGGTTATGAACCTGCCTATGAAAAAGCTACATCCAAAGAGAAGGTGCGCTTTGAGACAGAGTGGACTACCTTTAGAGGAACAGAGGGGCTAGTTTCAACCATATATAATATACTTAAAACACTTTCTACTAAATCTGTCTTGAAGTACACGGCAAAGTGGGAACCTGCATGAGGAGGGAATTAATGGTGGAAAACTGGATCTGGTTGTGGGAAGACAATGTTGGAAGCCACGATTACTGTGCTGCTGAAGTCTGGCAGAGATTCGTCCTCATGTGCCTCTTACAGGCTACCATGTTTACTAAATAAAAACAATAAAATCTTTGCAAAGATCCTAGCTGTATGCCTGCAACCACTTATGCAGTTCTTCGTGCTACCAGACCAGTCACGCTTCATCCCTAAGAGGTCCACTCTCTTTAACCTCCGTAATTTGATGATCATATTGCACCGCGTTGACACACAACTGCCGCTCACAGCTTCACTTTTAGATGCTAAAAACGCATTTGACGCTTTGGAGTGGCAATTTATATGTGAGGTCCTCTGTCGTCTGGGGCTGAGCCCTTATTTTCTAAAGATGATCGCCCTAATATACACAAAGCCAGTTGCTCGAGTCAAAATTAATACACAATATTTTGAGTCAATAGCGATTGTCAGGTAGGAGATTAGGCTGCCTTTGTCCCCTCTGATTTTCGAACTAGCAATGGAACTATTAGCCTGATTTCTCCGGGAATTTGATTCCCCATCTTGGATTGTGGATTGGTGATAAATCAATGAGATTGCCTTTATATGCCGACGATGCAATATTGATGAAAATCTAGCCCCGATTATTAGGGAAGTTATAAAATACAGCAGCCGTTCTGGGCTCCAAATCTATTAGGACAAACCAAACATGTTCTGACTAACTAAGGTCACTGAAAGGCTTAAGATAGAGTATCTCTTGAAGTGGAGTGCAGATGCCATGAAGTATTTGGGGGTCTATAAAAACCATCAATATATCAGAGTTGATACAATGCAACTTCGGTGCCAGACTAGTTCTGTTAAAACGTGTGTCAAACGTTAGCTATAGCTGCCAGTTTCAATGTGTGGACGCATATCCCTAATCTATAGGATATTCTTACCAGAATTTCTGCATCCATTTGTGAATATTCCTGCACATGTCCTGATGACATTTTTTCCACCAACTACGACAGCTACTTATACAATGAGTATGGGGAGGCTAACAGCCGCGTATACAATGGTCCATCTTAACTAGTTCCATGAGTGACGGGAGACTATCTGTCCCGGATATTACTTAGTGGCACAAGCAAATTACGCTAAATACTAGCTCTCACCACGGTCACCACTTATGCATGCCCGCATGGAACGCACATTAACATGCCTGCCTCGCCTGGAGCTAGTATAGGTCAGAAACTACTGTCCTCGAGAGGCTGTGTAGACAAGGTTGGCATGATGTACAGGGCTTAGTGAAAATTAGCGCAATATGCTAATTATAAAATGCCATACTCCTCGATACTGCCTGCTATTCATAACCTGTTGCTTCCCTCAACACTCGAGGTAGCTGCTGGAAAAAGTCTGAGTACTGTAGGGGTGAAAGTGGTTGGAGATCTATTCCCCAATGGAATCTTTCTGTCTCTTCTTGACTATAAAGCAAAAGGAGCTGGTGCACTCTTGTCCGTTCTATACCACTAAGTATAGTTCTGCAGCAAAAGCTGCTTTGCCAAGCTTTCCCAATCCTACTGGGTAATTTTTGCCTCTTACTAAATATTTCAGGGGGATGAATGCCTGTAAATCCATTTCTTTTTTTATATGCAGAGGTTCTGGCTGGTATGTAATGTCCCCCACTTAAGCTAAGGCGACACTGGGAGAGAGAACCGGGAACCCAGATAACTAATAAAACTTGTGCCCGTTAAATAAGTGCAAAAAGAACAAATGATGGACGGAATGCTGAACAATGTCAAACACTCGCCCACAGTACAGAGATCTAGGCCTAAATCAATCGTTTTTTTGCTCACCACACCATTCCAGTTTGGACCCAGCCATATGCAAATCAGTCTTGACCCTGCTCCCCATCAATCAATCAATAACAAGCAGGGTTCTAAGAGAGCGGGGCTAATCACCCGTTAGGGTCTCAAGGTGCGGGGGGAGTGGTTTTGCAGTTCAGTCGAGGAGGGGAAACATCATCCTTTCTGTTAGTTAATCTGTATATTCCCCTGGGCAAGTCTCAGGACCACCTAGTTAATTTCACGTTTGCATTTGTTTGTAACATCAGCCAAACAGAGGAATGTCCCTTGGTAATCATTGTAGGAGATTTTAATGCTAAGGTATCAAATTCAGCATATACGACCCTTAGTAATACTGAAATGGATGAAGCATGGTCTATTCCAGAGGCGGTGCCTCCTGGAAGGGGTCAGAACAGGCAGGCAAGCCTATTGTTTCTAGAAAATTTGAGAGTACATGATTTTATCTTCTTGAATGGGAGGTTCCCCGAAGAAGGAAGACTGCTTCTTACACTTTTCACTCTTCTCATGGTCAATCCCTAATTGATTATATGGTGGTGTCACATCAAATGTTTAGTACCGGCTCACACTTGAAGATTTATATGATGGATTTAGGTGACCATAGTATATTGTTAATTTCTTTTTTTTATAAAACATCTGTTTATTAAATAAACAAAACCTGGCAGCATGACAGACAGTAAGTACATTCTGGGCAGTTGTATCGTTACAAATTTCGCTTGTCAAAAGTTGGTACATATCGTACAAAATCCTTGTAACAAGGCAAGGTATATATTTTGTTAATTTCAATTGATTTAAAGTTAATGGTTCTTGACTCCTGGAACACCAAGACGGATAATGTGCCCTAAAATAAATCAAATGGGCGATGCTTCTGGTCCCATAACAACATAATGGCTTTGGGGCATTGTCTTAAGTTAGCAAGTTTAGGCCTTCCTGATACGCTCCAGCATGACCCCATATCATGGTACGAAAGGCAGCTGATTTCCTTCCACTCCCACAGGAGTGAAGAAAAAGTATCTAAATCACCCAAAAGGCTCTCCTGGGCTTTAAAAATGGTAAATCAGGAACTAAACCTCCTAGGCAGGAAGCAATCTTTATTCTTTACAATCCTGAGACAGGGTGAAATTTACTGCCTTAAGCGCAAGAGAGTTACATTAAAAATGACAGAATGTAGAAAGGGATAGGAAATAGATTAATTTAAAGGAAGCTGCCACCTCTAATAATTCAAGAAAATACTGGACTCTAATCGCACAGTATTGTGATTCTAGAGTTTCCGCTCAAGTGATTCAGATATTGGATGACAATTGGACCCAGTATATTTCTGAGTTATATTCATGTAACTCATGCAGTAGTGACCTGCCTGTCCTAAGAGATGATGAAGATTCCTTAGCTTTACATGAGCCACCTCGTGGTAAGGAGATCGTGGGATTTATTTATTAAAGTCGCAAGAACTTCTTGTGCCATGGGCCCAGATGAAATCCTGATAATCATCAAGCAGGTCTTATGGGCTACCTTTTTATGTCAGTTATTTTATCACTGCTACCTTTCAGGCGATATTCCATCTTCTTGGAAGGGAAGCATTATTGTTCTCCTGTATAAAAAAAGGACAGAAAACTTTTCCCGCCAGTTATAGGCAACTCGCTCTTCAGGATGAGACAGGCAAATTATTTTCCAAAAGCATTCTACACCATCTCCAAGAGTGGGAAGTTGTAATCAACAAAATTGCTGCAGAACAGGCTGTCTTTTGAAGGAACTTTGGTACCCTTGATAACATTGTGGCTTTACAAACAGTCATAGAAAAGTATTCTCAGTTGAGGGGTATTCCTGTGTATTCCGCATTTATTGATTTCTCCACAACGTTCAAGAGGGTAGACCGAGGGACACTGTGGAATCCCTACCCAACTACTAAGTCTAATAATAGTTCTTCACTCCTCCATGTGGACTCAAGTTCTAATGGGTGGAAACTTAGGTTAATTGAAAAGAGTGGTGACGCAGAATGGTCTGAAGTAGGGGTGCCTGTTGGCACGTTGCATTTCTCTATTTATATATATGATCTGCCCCACAGAGTAGGAATGGCAAATGGGGTCTCTCCTAAAATTGGTTTAATGGACGTTTGTGGTCTTTTATATGCCGACAATGTAGTCCTGTTGGATTTGACACCAATAGTACTCCTAAGGCGTCTTAATGCTTTGGAAAACTTTGCGGAGGAGCACCATTTAAAAAATATATATATCTCAAAGAGCAAAATCTTGACTTTCAGAAATAATAGTGCTAGAAGTAGGCAAAACGTTAATTGGTTCTTGGGGAGAGCTAAGATGGGAAAAGTATCATTTTACACTTACTTGGGCAGGATTTTATTTAGGGGTGGGCAGTTAACTCCACTTCGCTGACGGAGCTTGCAAACTTTTCCCACTACGCGCTCCACTTCGAGAGTGGAGTTTGGCAAAAAAACTCCGCCCCCCACGGAGAGGAGTTTACCGGAGCCGGCACACCCCTAATTTTTCATATGTTTTCATGCCCATGGTGCATACTGAATATGGAAGAATGCAAAACGTGCAGGCACTCCCTTGGTGTCACATGATAGATCTAGGATGCTGTAAAACAAGAAATCAGTCTCACTACAAAAGCAGGATTTGTCCGGTTAAAGTCTCCTCTGTTTATTTGACAATAAAAGCAAGTAAATTACCAGTCATATGCATTGAAAACAAAACCTCCTCCTCTCCAATACTAACCCGTCTGACTTTCACGCCTCAAGAATTTCCTTAGTAAGATGGCCGCTCCAGAGGTTCAGGAAGCCCCTGACCCTCCCATTCTCCCATCTGCCCCAGACCTGCTCTGATTGACGGTACCGCTCTGACACTTACGGCGTGCCCCCTAGTTGCAGTTGGGAAGGGACAGAAGTTTCCTGGCAGTAGTGATGGCAGCTGAGGCTTCCAGGTGAGTGTACAGTAAGTACTTCTACGAAAGGACCTTCTGTCCGTTTCCCGCAGGGACACCATCTCAGGCCCTGTAGCGCCGGTTACGTAATGCACAGGTGTCAGTGCAACCTGCATCCCATGCTAGCTAGCAGTCAACATGACCACTAACCAAACCCAGCACCATGTATGTGGGTTAAGCAGCAAAAGTAGTTAACTGACAAAAGATGCCAGTGAACAGTCCTCCCATTATTTAAAAAAATTGTCACAAACGAAACAGTAGCCGTAGCAAGAGCATTGCCAGGCTCCTGTCGCTATCCCCTCCTAGCAAAAGCCCATTGTTGACAGCACCAGCAATACCCATTGCCTCGTCAACGAGCTATTAGCATTTGCGTGTTATGTATTTTTTGGCATGTATCATGTGGTACCAACCACCACTGTTGTGGTGTTGCCGCACCTTTTCTCTCTGACGTTTTGTGCTGCTGATACAGGAAGGCTGTCCATCGAACACGTGGCAACATTGTTTTGTAGGGCGGAGCGGAACTGCGTGGAATTCCATGGAGTTTTTATGCAACTCCGCAGAATTCCATGTAGTGCAACTCCGCCCACCCCTAGATTTTTTCCAGTAAATGTCGAAAAAATGACCATATAAACCACTGTAAAAGTAAGGCATTGTTCCGAGCTTCGGCCATTAACAGATTGCATAAGAGCTGTGGGAAAAGGAACTTTGCTCATGTCCTATGGGTTTACAAGGCAACAATTATGCCTACATTGAATTACGCCTGTGAAGAACAAGTTACTTACCTTCGGTAACGACACATCTGTAAGAAACATTAGTTAGTTATAGATTCCTTACCTTAGAATTACCCCCAGGCGTCAGACTGGATCCGGAAAGTTTTTTCATCAGCAGTACCTCTGCGCGTTGGAAGGTGGCGTCGGTCGGCTCCGCGTCCGTCGTCGGCGTCGTGGTCGACGGGATGACGTCGCGGCAGCTACTTAGACACCACCCTCGCGCGCTGACGTCAGTTCTGTACCACGACTTTTCGCGCCAGAAACGCAGAGCCATGCAAGACACTGACCACTGGTGCACAAAACTAGGGCCCTGAAAGGATGTCCTTAACCCTAGAAATCAGTTCGCAGAACGGGGAGGATGGGTGGGGCAGTAAGGAATCTATAACTAATGTTTCTTACAGATATATCGTTACCGAAGGTAAGTAACTTGTTCATCTGAAAGAAACACGTTAGTTATAGATTCCTTACCTTAGAATAGATACCCCAGCAATACCAACCCCGGTGGTGGGTCTGCGAACCAAGATCACACCAGAAAGTCCTGGAGAACAGAACATCCAAAGAAGCTGTCTCTCCGGACTTGGCTGTCCAGGCAGTAGTGTTTCGTAAACGTGTGCAGCGATGCCCAAGTAGCCGCCTGACAGATGTCATTTAGAGGAACTTCTCTCCCCAAGGCAGTAGTGGCTGCCGTCGCCCTGGCGGAATGGGCGCGTAGCCCAACCGGAGGCTCCTTTTTAGCCAGAGAATAGCATGCTTTAATACACAAAACGACCCATCGAGAAATGGTGCGTTTGTGTACGGCCCGACCTTTCTTGGCGCCCACGTAGCCAACAAAGAGTTGGTCATCCAACCTGAACCGTTTTGTGCGATCCAGATAGAAAGAGAGCACACGTTTTGGGTCCAGACGGTGGAGCCTCTCTTCCTCCTTCGAAGGATGCGGAGGCGGAAAGAAAGTGGGCAAAGTAATGGTCTGCCCGATGTGAAAGGCAGTGACCACCTTAGGAAGGAAGGATGGACGGGTCCTGAGAACCACCTTGTCCGGATGGACAGACAGGAAAGGAGATTTGGAAGAAAGGGCCTGGAGCTCACTCACCCTTCTAGCAGAAGTGATGGCTACCAGGAAAGCAGCCTCAAGAGTCAAGAGTCTGAAAGGACAGTTATGTAGCGGCTCAAAGGGAGCGCACATTAAATAGGTAAGAACAAGATTCAAGCCCCATTGAGGCATAACGAAGGGGGATCGGAGGAAAGAGATGCGTTACGCCTTTCAAGAAATGGTTAACTACCGGGGACTTGAAAAGAGAAGGCTGATCCGGCAGCCGAAGGAATGCAGAGATGGCTGAAAGATAGCCCGTGATAGTACCCAAAGCAGAGCCCTGCTGGGCTAAAGAAAGAAGGAATAAGAGAACTTCAGAAAGAGGGGCAGAAAGGGGATCCACAGCCTTTGCTGTGCACCATGCCACAAACTTGTTCCACTGGCAGGCGTATACCATCTTAGTGGAGGGACGCCTGGCTGCCAAGATTACGTCACATACTTCAGGAGGCAGGTCGAAAGACATCAACTGCCGCCGCTCAATCTCCACGCAAGGAGGTGGAGACTGGACAGGTTCGGGTGGAGGACCGTCCCCTGCTGCTGCGACAGAAGATCCTCCCGAAGAGGCAGTCTGAAAGGAGGATCGATGGCCATGTTGAGCAGCTCGGGATACCAGACTCTTCGTGCCAAATCCGGAGCCACAAGAATGACTTGGGCCCGGTCGCGCCTGATCTTCTTCAGCACTCTGGGCAGAAGTGGTATAGGCGGAAAGGCGTACAACAGACCGCAACTTCACTCGCGACGAAAAGCGTCGCCTAGCGAGTGCCGCCTTGGAAAGTCCAACGCGCAGATTGCTGACATTGCGCGTTCTCTTTGGTGGCGAATAGATCTAACCAAGGCTCTCCCCAATGTTGAAAGAGACCTTGGCACCACCTCCGATGGAGACGCCAATCGTGATCCATCATGCACCTGCGACTGAGTTCGTCCGCCCTGGTGTTCAGGGAACCTGCCAGGTGTTGAACCACCAGGGATATGCCCTGATGTTCCAGCCATGTCGAGAGGCGGAGGGCCTCTTGACAGGGGTCCACGACCCCACTCCACCCTGTTTGTTGCAGTACCACATGGCGGTGGTGGTGTCCGTGAACACCTGCACTACTCTTCCCCGGACAGAGGGAAGGAATGCCTTCAGTGCAAGACTAATCGCCCGGAGCTCCAGAAGGTTGATGTGGAGCCCGGACTCCGCCGGAGACAGCCTCTGATCTCCGCCTCTCCCATGTGGCCGCCCCATCCCAAAAGGGACGCATCCATCACCACAGTGTGGTCTGGTTGGGGAAGGGAGAGGGATCTGCCATTGACCCAATCCTGGTTCGTGAGCCACCACTGCAGTTGACCTGCAGTGCCCTCTGAGATCTGGACGCAATCGGACAGATTCCCCTGATGCTGCGCCCACTGGAACTTCAGGTCCCACTGCAGAGCCATCTGCCAGGTGGCAGATATGCCACCTGGCATGATCGACCAGCAGGATACAGGAGGCCATGAGGCCCAGCAGCCTCAGAGTCATTCTGACCGAAACCCGGGATAGAGACTGAAAGATCGGAATCATAGTCTGAATATCCCGGACTCGCTGTTCGGGAGGATAGACCCGAAACCGCGTCATGTCCAGAACCGCTCCGATGAAGAGGAGCTTCTGAGAGGGATTCAGGTGTGACTTCGGCACATTGATGGAGAACCCCAGCGAATGCAGGAGGTCGGCCGTAGTCTGGAGGTGGGAGACAACTGCCTGGGACGAGCCCGCCTTCAACAGCCAGTCGTCGAGATAGGGAAAGACTGAAACCCCTGATCTGCGCAGATGAGCTGCGACCACGGCCATCACTTTTGTGAACACCCGAGGGGCGCTGGTAAGGCCAAAGGGGAGCACGGTAAACTGAAAATGCTCGTGGCCTACCATGAACCGTTGGTAATGCCGGTGGGCCGGCAGGACGGGGATGTGAAAATAAGCATCCTGCAAGTCCAACGCTACCATCCAGTCTTGCGGTCGAGGGCAGACAAGACCTGAGCAAGCGTCAACATCGTGAACTTCTCCTTCCGGAGTAAGCGGTTGACGTTCTTGAGATCCAAGATAGGACGAAGGCCCTTGTCCTTCTTGGGGACCAGAAAGTAGTGGGAGTAACAACCACGACCTACTTCTGGGACAGGACCGCGCTCGATGGCTCCCTTGGCCAAGAGAGCCATAACTTCCTGCTGGAGAAGGGCCAGATGATCCTCCGACATGCGGTGGTATCTGGGTGGCATGGCTGGAGGGGTAGTCTCGAAGGGGAAGGAGTAGCCCCTTCGGACTATTTGCAAAACCCACCTGTCCGACGTGATGGTGCGCCAGTGGGGGAGGTGATGGCGAATCCTGCCGCCCACTGGCGATTGGTGGCCCTGAAAGGTCAGACTAGGAGGGTTTGGAGGCTGCTGCAGAGGGGGCGGTGGTGGACTGGCCTGCTCGCTGGCCCCCAGACCCACGACGGTGGGTCCCACGTCCCCGGCCGCGCAGGGGCTGAACAGCTTGCGACGGCCTGTGGCTCTGGGTGGAACATAGTGGGGCACCCCTTCCGTAGCCACGAAAGGGGCGAAAAGCAGACTGCGCAGGGCGGGTGGTAGAGAGGCCCAGGGACTTGGCCATAGCCCGAGCGTCCTTGAAGCGCTCCAGCGCGTTGTCTGCTTGGTCACCGAACAGGCGACGGCCATCAAAGGGCATGTCCATAAGGGTAGCTTGGACATCCCCGGAAAAGCCAGTCGACCTCAGCCAGGCGTTGCGTCGAAGGGCTACCGACGTTGAAATCGTCCTGCCTAGGGAGTCAGTGGTATCCAGCCCACATCGGATGGTAAACTTGGCTGCGTCTCTCCCCTCGGCGACTGCACGGGAGAGCACGGCCTGGGCCTCCTCCGGACACTGGGGCAGCGCCTGTGCTACCGTATCCCACACAGAGAGGGTGTAACGGCCCAACAGACATGCAGTGTTTACCGACCGCAGCCCCAAGCTGGGGGAAGAAAATATCTTCTTCCCAAGGTGGTCCAGCTTTTTGGATTCCCTATCAAGTGGTGCGATAGGGAATGCGCCTTTGGACGTGGAGGCTTGGACCACCAAGCTCTCAGGGGTGGGGTGTTGGGAGAGGAAAGTGGGGTCGCCCGGGGCCGGGCGGTGGCGTCGGGCAATCATCCTATCCACAGGAGCCCCTGTGTTGGGCCTGGACCAGGTGCCCAAAAGGATGTCAGTGAGGGCTTCATTAAACGGCAGCAGGGGCTCCGAAGAGCTCGCTGCCGGTTGAAGCACCTCTGTCAGGAGGTTAGTCCTGTTTGCCACCGTAGGTAGCTCGAGGTTGAGATCTTCGGCCGCCCTATGCAACACCACTGCGTAAGACGCTCCCTCCTCCGTAGCCACAGTAGGAGGAGACAACATGCCAGTCCGGGTCGTACTCAAACTAGTCCGTTAAAGGGTCACCAGACCCCTCCCAGTCCTCTTCACCCTCCTCTGGTTGCCAATCTGGCCTAAACACACCAGGGCTGAACAGGGGAACAAAAGTACCCATTGGCGCCGGATCCGGCATCGGTCGACGCCGGTACGGCTCTGTGTCCACGTCAGGGTGGAGGCCGGGGTCGACGCCGGCTGGGGACACAACCGGCGTCGGCTGCGGACGCGGTGGAATCGGCACCGGGGGAGGTGTTACAAGGTCGACCGGCGCCGATCCGGATCCAGGCCTGGATCCAAGGGGACCCTGCGGTGCCGGGGCCGAAGCCGCTGGCGTCGAAGGCCCAAAGCCCCCAGTCGAGTCCACGGGGCCCGAAGGCACGCTAGCGGAGTCGGACTGCCCAAAGATGGCATGTATCGCTCCGTAGAAACTCCGAAGCTGGGCAGGGGTCGCTGTGGGTCCCGGGAGGGGAGGGTAACTCGGAGTTGACCCAGCGGGCTCTGCACGCGGAGCCGCGGGAGGGGCACCGCCCGCATCCCTCGTCGCAACAGCCGACGGACGGGGAGAAGTCGAAGAGCGACGATGATTCTTCGACTTCTTCTTGTGCTTTGACTTACCCGAGGAGTGCGAAGACTTGGAAGAGGACTGGTGGTAGCTCCGCGACCGGTCCCTCGACCTCCCACGCGACCGGGACCTCGAACGGCGCGGAGCGGACTGCCGGGCCTCGAGAAGCTTTCAGGACCGCTCCCGCAAAGACTTCGGATTCATGGTCCGGCAGTTGGAACATGACTTGGAGTCGTGGTCGCGTTCCAGGCAAAACAGGCACACGCGGTGTGGATCCGTCCCAGACATCAACAGTCGGCAGGAACCGCAAGCCTTGAAACCGGGCATCCCTACACGCACCAGGAGTCGAGGACTCAACATGGTGTCGAAAAAAGTCAGTCAAAAAATGACTGGAGGTACCGCTCTCTCCGGATCTGCGCTGGCTGGCGCGGAAAAAGAAAAAACTGACGTCAGCGCTCGAGGGCGGCGTCTAAGTAGCTGCCGCGACATCATCCCGGCGACCACCATGACGAACGCGGAGCCGACCGACGCCACCTTATGACGCGCAGGGGTACTGCTGATGAAAAATTCTCTGGATCCAGTCTGACGCCTGGGGGTAATTCACAAGGTAAGGAATCTATAACTAATTGTCTCTTTGAGATATGTTTTTTAAATGTGTTTTAATGTTGCATGTATGCACTTTACTACCGAGTTGTATTGAATTGTAAATTTTATCATGTAGCTATACATTCCATTTGCACTTTACATGCTGTGACTTTATTAGATTGTCTTTTGCATATATTTGTATTTTCACACTGGATTATGCAGTTATGAATTGTATATACTAATTATGCAGTTATACGTTCCATTCGCACTTTATATGTTGTGACTTTTTTAGACTGTCCTTTGCGCGTATTAGCATTTTTACTCTTTAGGATTGCGTTGTAATGAACTGTAAATTCCAATCTTGCAGTTCATTTCATTTGCACTTTATATGCTGGGACTTTCTTAGATTGTTTTTTATTATTGTCCCAATAATGACGTTTATATTGGACGTATTTTTGCATTTCTTAGGTGGACCTCAGTTAAGTTACAAAACAAATAAAAAATAAATTAACATGACTACTGGGCCAAGGTGTTCATGGCGCTGCAGTCTATGGTAGATATTATCCAACCCGATCCAGACCCTGTGTTGGCACGTTTTGGGGCTACCGCTTGTATACTGAAACAAGAAAGGCACTTTGTCAGTACTGCTCTACTTCCGAATCAGGGATGAGTGTAATGTTCTGGATGAGCAGAGTGGCTCCAAGTTTTGCAGACTCGCTTACGGATATGAAGTATTGCAGAGCTTAAAAATATATGGTGAAGCAATACACCCAAAGTCACACCCCAAAAGATTTCAGGGACTGTTTCCATACTATCGGTTAGCGCAAGAATCATCACTAAACTTATTATGGACTTTGTGTATTAGTTGTCAATATAATGTGAACTCCCCACATACTTAACAACTGTAGTTGTAATGCCAGCCCATGGATTCTACGTACCTGTATCCCATTGAATGTATCTAGATATGCATGAATATTATAGTATTCTGTTAAGTTAAGTGTAACCCATCGTTGTCACTTATATTTTAGTATATAACTGACAAAATGTAGAAAAAAAAATACAAAATAGAAACAGTGTTTGAAATGATGTCTATGTGGCACCAGACGCCAGACAGGCTGAAACAAATACACCCCGAAAGATCAGAGGTTTGTTGGAGTAAACACAGGGCAGTGATTGAGTAGACAGTGGTTTTATCTTCCAGGTTGACCCAGTTGAAATTAAATGAAAGTTTTATAAACCACATATATGTCGAGGCGTCTTAGCGTTAGCTGTCATTGAAACTAGACCAGAGGGGGATGGTAGGGACTATGGCTTAGATGCAAAAAGCTATGTTTTTAGCTATTTTCTGAACAATTGTCTGTTGGTTTTACTTCTCAAACTGATCCACAGTTTAGGGGCCAGATGGAAAAAACTTCTGCCACCCCATTTTACGGTCTTCACCCTGAGAACAACCAGTATGGAGGCCGTCGATGACCTGAGGTTGCATTGTGGAACGTGCCATCTGATATGCTTACTGAGATAGGCAGGTCCAGCCCCGTGAAGTGTCTTGTGCACAATGACTTAAATTGGATCCTTGCCTGGACCGGGAGCCAGTGCAAGTCTTGAATACTTTGGGATACAGGACTGAATTTGGGAATTTTCAGCAGTAATCGTGCAGCTGCATTTTGTAATGATTGCAGCTGGCATATAATCCTCTTGTTTGCCCCTAAGTAGAGCGCATTGCAGTAATCGATTTTTGATAGCACCAAAGCAACGATAACTGTTTTCCTAAGATCCATAGGAATGAAAGGTAAGATTTTTCGTAGGGTCTTCAGCGTAAAAAACATGATGATGTAATGCAGTTAACCTGATCAGATAATGATAAATGGTCATCTATAGTGACGCCGAGATTTTCTACCTTTTTTACTGGTGATGGGCAAGGCCCAGCTGCTTCCGGCCACCAGGAAGTATTCCAAAAGGAGGTATCCTTGCCAAGCAATACCACTTCGGTTTTGTCAGTATTCAACTTAAAGCAGTTGTCACGCATCCACCTGATAATATGAACCATACAATCATTAAATTTAGTTGCCACGTCCTCAGGCTTTGAGGATAAAGACACCACTATTTGAGTGTCATCTGCATAACAAATGGCAGTAAAGCCATGAGAGCGAATGAGTTTGGCCAATGGGGTAACGTAGACATTGAACAAGGTTGGAGATAGCGAGGATCCCTGAGGCACCCGCAGGGCAGGGCGTAGGGTTGAGATTTATGTTCTCCCATCACTATGGTTTGTTCTCTGTCCGTTAAATAGGATCTAAGTATGTTAGAGGCTTCACCTGTGATCCCTATTTCGGACAGGCGATGGATGAGTATTTGGTGATTAACTGTATCGAACACGGCTGAGAGGTCTGGCAAAATCAGGATAGCCTAGTATAGCCTTCCCTCCGCTATCTAATTGGACACGGATCTCCTTGGTGGCAGCAATCAGTGCAGACTCTGTGCTGTGTAGGGGACGAAATCCAAGTTGTTCAGGGTCCAGTTTATCATTAGACTCTAGAAAAAGAAGCAGTTCTTCGTTAAGAGCTTTTTCAAAATTTTTAGATGGAAATGGCAGACAGGAGATAGGCCGGTAATTGTTAACCTCCGTAGGATCATGGGAAGGTTTTTTCAAAATGGGACGAACTAGGGATTTTTTCCAGGTGTTAGGGAAGCGTCCGGCATCCAAGATGTTGGTAAGGAGGGGTGATAAGTGGTCTGCAATAATGTTGGGGACCGTATGAAGGACCATAGCTGGACAGGGGTCAAGTGGGGATCCCGAATTTGTTGACAATATGAGGCTCTCAACTCGTTCTGGCATTAAGTGATTAAACTTTTGTAGGCGAGCCTGCATAGTAGCCTCGCCTTGTTCAACACATCCAGGTTGTCCCCCGCTTGGCAGCTAGAGAACTCATCAAATACCTTTTTTACTTTGTTATGGAAAAACTCTGCTAAATTTGTCACAGAAATCTGAATCAGGGCTAAATTGTTTGCTTTCGCCAAATTTAGATAAGGCAGAGACTGTTTTGAAAAGTTCTCTGGCTGAGTTTTTAGCAGAACAAATTTTCTCAGTAAAAAACGTGTACTTTCGCTGAGATTATTGCCTCTTTATACATTTCAGTCGCCTTCTTGTAGTGGTTTTTTCCTGTTGCCGAGTAATCTTTCCTCCATGCTCGTTCCGGAGCCCTACATTTTGTTCTTTAGATCTTTAAGCTCAGGTGTGTACCATGGGGCTGATGGTTGCTTCCTGCTGTTACGTATATGCCTCTCTGGGGCTAGCTTAGCGCCCGCAGAGTCAATGCAGCCATCAAAGTTGAGGGCTGCGGAGTCAGAGTCTGTATCTAGACAAGGGCTGTGGGAGCGTAAGGCGGATTCAAGATCTGGAGTATTGATTTTTTGCCAGCAACGTGTTTTAACCATTCTCTTATTGTTTGATTCTTTGAGGGGCTGTCCAGGAAGTGATAACTCAAAGAAAACCGCGCTGTGATCTGTCCAGGTCATAGGTAGGGTTCTGTTAAATTTGATCCGAGCATAGTTGGTAAAGATGCCATCAAGAGTATGTTTACCTATGTGAGTTGGCTCGGTGACGATTTGATTTAAGTCAAAGCTATTTAGCCCATCGATTAAATTGATGGTGTCTCGACATTAAGTAGATTCTAGGTGAAAATTAAAATCCCCCAGTAGGGAAAAATTGGGATACTCCATGCAGGACTCCATGACGGTCTGTATGGCGGAAATAAATGGATTCCTGAGGCCAGGTGGCCGGTAGATTAGTATCCCATTAAAAGATATTGTGTTGTTGCATTTGAGTATGAATAGAATAGCTTCTTCCTCCAATTGAGGGATAGCTGCAAATGAGGCCTTAATGTTGACGCAATGGACAATAGCAATCCCCCCGCCCCGTTGTCCTTCCCCATCAATTCTGAAAAAGTTGTATCCTTTTGGTATGGCCGTATTAGGGTCAGGCTCGGAAGAACTGTTAGTCAAGGTCTCCATAAGGAACATTATGTCCGGGTTATATTGGTAAAAAAATGTCAGCAAGTTCGTATTTATGTTTGGGAAGTGACCTGATATTAAGTAGAACACATGTTAGAGCCTGCTCCTTTAGCTCATGCATGCGAGCAACAGGCGGGTTAGTAGTCCTAGTGTTGTTAACACTAACATGATTAATACTGGTAGCAAACTTTCACGTGGGGCAGTGTTGTACCATGAAATCCTTCTGAGAATTAAAAGGTTTACATTCTCTTTGCTTACTTCTAGCTCCAATGTTCAGCAACGCCTCTTTTGAATAGGTCAAAATGGGATTTTGAGCAGGGGTTCAGGCGCACAGCGCATTCCGGCCTCAGACGGGCAAAGACGCGCGCCCGCTGCGCGGTCGCCTCAGCTTGCTCATTTATGGTGAGGTGCGACCAAACAACTCAGTTATAAGTGAACTGTGTTTGAAACCTGAAGCATAGAGAGAAATGGACTCATGGTTCTGGAAGCAGATTCATTAACTGTTGGTAACTGTAAATCTTGTTATTGCTAGGAACTGAAAGAAACATAGAAGTTCCTCAATGGGCACCTGGTACTTTAAGTTGTGGGACAAAATAGCAATGGAGAGGCTCATGGGAGGAATGAGCAATCACATCGATAATTTCTTACACTGGAAACACCTACTATTGGATATGGCTAATGATAATAGTGAGATTATGTGTCCTCTGAGGCTTAGAGCCCTGAAAGCAATTGATTGGACTCCAGAATGTATTTCCAATAAATGATCTGCTGACATATCTTAACTTGCACATGAAATATACCAATGATATAATTACTCGTTCTGTACCAGAATGGAAGGAATCCAGGTCAGTGTTTCTTAAGCTATTGACTTCTGTGGACCTCCACTTAATCATTATGGGAATCTGGGGAACCCCACTGAATCATTATTGAATTAGAGGACCCCCCCCACTGAGTCTTTATTGGAATCCAGAGATCCCAGCCTATGCCATTTCAATTATTTGAATCACAAAACAATACATAAAATTATGGAAACAAGCAATCATCAAACAAATACACAAATAATAAAATGTGTTATTTAATTCACAAACACAATTTTTTAAAATCTAAATTTTAATGGGAAAGTTGGAGCTTTTCTAACTTCAAATGAGGCCTCGCATCATTCATACTACATTCTGAATGATGCACTTGCACTGCTCCCATGACTCTGAGTATTCCAACTTAATTTTTGGCCTTATATCTCAAATTCCTTCACATTTATAGAACGTTTTAAAATGATCAATTTTACATTTTGCTTCTATTATTGTACACTTTATTAATCTGATAATATTATTTAATTTTTAAGCAGTTGTGGACCCTCTGAGTAGATGTCGCGGACCCAGAGAGGTGCCCGGACCCTAGATTAAGAATCCCTGATCTAAGTTATTTGGAGAGGGGATTCCTATGGGGCTGTTGGGAGTTTACTGTTACAACGGTGCCATTCGATATAGGAGGATGAACTGTTATGGATACTTGTATGGCACATCAAAAATTGCAAAGTTGATTTTGGGGGGATGTGACCTATATATTTTTTTAAAATAGCGTATTCATTGTATAAAATAAAGCATGATAGGACTCGAGGTTTGTGCAAGGTAAATATTTTTAGTTTACTCCTTCTGAGAGTGCAACAATGTAACTAGGTCCATTAATGCAAATAAAGCTAATCAATTAACTTACACTAAAGGATACATCATTTTATCAAATTTATCTTTTATGGGGGTTTAGGGGGTGTGGCCTGGGTGGAGACCAGACTCCATGCTTCTCTGTTGAGTTCCTGTGAGGAGCACCAAGCTTGTGCTGTGCCGCAGGAGCCCATTGGCTCCATCTGCCATTTCAAACTGGGGCGATAAGGCGGCGGAAAGACTGGAGTCTGTATGTGGCTTGCCCAAAACTCTCTGCCACACTACCCTGGGAGAAAACCAAAAGCAGAAATGAGTAAAAGGTAACCATACATTTGCACTACAGCCTGTTAAATGTTGCAGCTGTTGGGTCTCGATGTAGCCTTCAAGTCCTTGAGGATAAATTAAATGACACGCAGATATTGAACGTCTTGACTGAGATTGCATTGCAAGTAAACAAATTACTGAATACACTTGCTGAGGTCTTCCCTGAGAAGGGGCCCGGGTGCTAAACTTAAATAGAATAAAGGGGATGCATAAGATGGACTATTATATAATGGGCTTATGTAGTTCATGCCCACTGCATAGCAAGTAACTACATGCCAGTCATCTATAATTTATAGTGTTCACAGAGCAGACCCATACCCACAAGACTGTCTCTATTGTAGTGTACAAAGGTGAACAAGTACAAAAAGCCCCAAAAACCCAACAATAAAAGACGCTTTTGCCTCAGCTACCTTGGACAAGTAGCCTAATGGTTCTTCAGATCCTCGGTCAACTCAGGCAATGATTACTTGTGATTTGCATTATCCTGCTATCAAGTGTGACATCCAACTACTCATCCAGGAAATACTTAAAGATATAACTTGCTTGCAGCAAGATGTTTCCAAGTAAAGTACCTTTCAACCTCGACCACCATCTACAAACAATTGAAACCAGAGTGGATCACCTGGACTGCACATCGACCTCGACTGAACATTCTCAAGCGGAGGATGAGATGCAGGAAAGGTTATCTTTAGAAAAAGCACACAGGGACATGCAGGAAAAGATAGACAATGGAGAAAATCATTCACTTTGCAATCTACGGGTCAGGAGAATTGCCACATCGGTCTCTAATGCAAACTTGTGAGAGTATATCCAGAAACGTTTTTGGTCCATTCGCACCATGCCTGAAGACACTGAAATAATACTGGACCAGACTTCCAGAGTTTAATCGGCATTTCAGTAAAAAAAGATCTTTCCTCCTGGTTGCTCTGGCTCACATAAATGTTTGCATACTAAAAGACATAGCCACTGCAGCGAGACGTCTGAATAACACTCAATTAGAAGGAGTTACTGGTACAAATATTGCCTATTGGTGGGGCTTCCCCTTTTGTTTTCATGCCAAGGTGAACAACACGCTATCAGTAACAAACAAAAAAGCTCAACAAATATTAGGTTTACCAGGCGAGCAGGGGGAGCACCCGGGCAATTTCAGACCTGACCACGGTCAATGGCAGAGACCGTGGACAAACAAGGCCAACTTTGAAGCTAGACAACTCCGCCAGAAACAAGATAAACCCGGAACCTGTTGGATACTCTCCTACTGCTGTTATTACATTATGTTCTTTAATTGGTTGTTATGAGACTAAGGGTACACTGGTGATTATTACAGTAATGCCTTTCTTCATTTCATGTACTGCTCATGCTTCAAGGCTCCATCTGATTTGGTTATTGCTTGCATTTAATTAATGTGCCATTTGGGCCTAGGCAGCCTTACGAGAAGCTGCCCTCCACTCAACATGATGGCGCTCTACACTATAAGACTAGAGGACCACCTTCCTCGGTTTAGATTTTTTTGCTTTTCCAGATACATTGTTTTTCTTCCCCATCCCATGTTTTTATTACCCTTACTCGGGATTCAGGTATACAGTCCAGCTAAAAGCAAATAGTGTTTTTGGAGAGAGCATACAGAAAGCCCCCATATCATGTTGGGGGTGAGGGAACAGGGGGTGCGGGGGGGGGCAGGGGAGCAGTGTTCAACAAGCATATTTCTTGGCCCACACAATGCCTGGTCTGAAGGCCCCTACTATTAATACCCAAGACCTGAATTTGCAGCTTAAACACAGGATGCTTTTGAAGTGGCTAGATGCACATGAAATAATAATAGCCTTCCTTAACTGACCTAGGTACTCTTGGAGGTGCAGAGGAGGCATTCAAGAGTGGAAACCTCCCGGCCACAATGGCCGCGGCAATAATGGTAACGCATTTGAAACCTGGAAAGCCAGCAGATTGTTGTAGCTCATATCACGCCCTTGTCACTAATCAGTGTAAACAGCAAAATACTAACAAAAATATTAGCCAATAGACTGCTGCAGTTGATGCCTGCTCTGGTGCGCCCACATAAGTCGTCCCTTATCCCGGGCCTGTCCACGACAGATAACCTGCGTACACTCTTTGCGGTTACGCATCAGTTAGATCCCGGTCTGGAGGTAGTAGTGGGGATCCTAGATGTCAAAAAGGCCTTTGACCCTATAGCCCGGCCGTTTCTCTTTGTGGTTTTGGAGAGGATGGAGGAGGGAAAGGCCTTCCTACAATAGATTAAACTGCTTTACAAAGCTCCCAAGGAAAGAATAAAAGGTCAGTGGCTTGCTCTCAGCCCCACGAGACATAGGCAAAGGAACGTGCAGGGCTGCCCACTCTCCCGCTTCTATTTGCTATTGTGATGGAACCACTGGCATGTCTCCTTCGAGACAGACATCTCCACAGATGGATCAGGTTTAGGCAGCGGAACGTCCGATGATCGATTTATGCCGATGTATTTTGCTACTAGTCAAAAGGCCAGACTCCAATCTCCATCCGATAATCAGGGACATTATAACCTATGGACAGTGGTCGGGACTCCAAATCAACTGGAGTAACTCTATCCTGATGTCTCTCAAAACAGCCACGGGGCTTGAATATCCACTGTGCTGAATGACAGACCGGTACGTTAGTTGAGAATAAAGTTCCTTAGGGAAGCAGATACTATAATAAAGGCAAACTATGGAGTGTGCATGTCAAGGATTGACGACCTAGTAACAGAAATTAATTGGACTCCCCCTGCCACTGGCCGGTAGAATCGCTCTTATGAAAATGGTAATACTTCAAAATTGTTATACCTATTTCGAAATATTCCCATTCCGCTGCGCAGACTTTTTTTCACTCAACTGAGATCTCTTATGATTACCCTGGCATAGGCAGGGAAGCAACCGCGTTATCAGCTGGTTAAAGCTACAGAATCCATTAGAGCAGGGGTGCTCCAAATTTCGAACTTTATCTGGTGGTGTAAGCTCAATTTGCACACCATTGGATACATAATATTCGAGGAGCTACACATGTAGACCTTGAGAGTGGTCTGGCCGACTCCGCCACTCTGCAATCTATGTTGTTTGGGAGACCTAGATGCCCGGACAGGGAGATCCACACAGTGGAATGGGTAGGGTGGACCCTGGAGCGACTTGCAGACTTAAAAGGTATTCAGGCTCGCTACGCAGCCAATGTGGACATTGCACATTATTTATACGCTTACACTGACCCCTACACAGCTGCATCACAGGTGGCGCCAGTTCATTCATAACTCGAGGACTTTCAATTCCACACACCAGCTTTGCTCATGGATAGGCTTGGTTAGCAAAACCTGAAACACACATTGCAATGTCAAATTCCACCGTTCCCAAAGGCCCGTCGGATTGGGAATTGTTATCTTTCTTGCTGGTGATTCCTAACCCCAACAAACCTGATTACTTGCATGTATAATATAGTCCTGGTGTCCATCGCTGAACAAGAGCAAAAGGCCCGACTGCAGTGGTCCTTGGATTTGGGGGTAGAAATGACAAACAGTGGGCGTCGTTCTGCAGCACAAAGACCAAAGAGATCTCATCAAATGGGACACTGAGTTTGTTTCATTACAACTAACTACATCAGGCATACCACTCCCCTGACAGCATGATTAGCCATGTCCTCTTGGTTCACTCCAGCTGGTGCTTATGCGCCACCCCGCGAGAGGATTTCATGCATTCAGTCTGGGACTGCCCAGCAATTACTGCATTTTGGTCTCAGGTACTGCAGGCCTTGGAGATCATGGTGGAAGCAGCAGTGACATTCACCCCAATGATGGCATTGTTAGGCTATGTAAGGGAGGCCCCTAAACAATATAGTAAGCTCCTTGTGATGGCAACTCTATTGGGAGCTATAGGCAGAGACTTTACCACAAGCATCAAGATCACTGGACTTCTGTGGTGCACTCAGGGAATATGTAGCTCGTTTAGAGGCCAGTGATCATTCGGACCAATTATAAGAACCTACAGACTAATTGTAACTTCCTGAAGGCAAAATTATTCATGGACATTATTTGTTATGCTGCAAATTCTATTATGACTCGTCTAGCTAGGGGGTGGGTGCGGAGGGGAATCCAGTTGAACAATATACAGGATATATTCATTTTCTACCATGCTGATTTGCTGATGTCTCGGCGATGCAGCGCGCGCAAGGTAAATTGTTTTATTTATTTAATTACTTACCTTACTCCTGTCCGTCGTATGTCGGACTCCACTACTTTTGCAAACGGACCTGGGTCCAAGTTATTATATATGTTGGAAATAATCAAGAAGAAAAAAAAAAAGCAATACGTTTCATTCAGGAAACTTATCTCCTGAAATGCATGTTGTCTAAGTTAACCTCTTTATTCTGTCCAAATTCACTCCTCAGCAGACCTAAAAACAAAAGGAGTTTCAATACTATACAGAAGGAGGAATCCGTTTACCGCAATTAATATTGTGGAAGGAAGGGACAGGAGATTCATTAATGTGACAGGCACACTAATGCAAACCTAGATTACATGTTTAAACATCTAAGTACCGAACGAGCATACAGGGGTTTTCTTTTTTGACTTGTGCCCCAACATATCCCTATCTGCTCAGGGTTTTCTGAATATGGGTGGGAATTTTAATACTACATTGCACTGGGGGAAGACTGGTCAAGAACAATGGGCGGACATGTTGAACCTCCACCCGTTCTGAAACGGGGCCTGGTAGACGTTCATCTGGCAGATGTGTGATGACGTTCACACCTGGGTAATAGAAGTTAAATGTTGTATTCAAATGTCCAAATGACATTCTCAAGAACAGACTATTGATTGAACAAGAATATATTCACCTGGTTCAGGAGTGCAACATTGGGATATAGATCCTCTCGAACCACGCCCCAGTATCTAAAATATTTAAAGTCAACCCATTTCTAATGCTCCCCTTTTATTAGACAATGGAACATGAATGAGAGGCCTTTCAGGACTTGGTGATTGCTCAATAATGGAGACAATACAGCACTATTTCTAATAAAATACAGTAGATCAGGTATCATGGAATATGTTGTGGGATGCAGCCAAGGCGGTTATACGTGGGTTCCTCATTTCCAACGCAACCACCTTCTTTCGACTCAATAGGGCAAAATATTTGGCACTGGGACAGAAGTGGGTATCTTAAGGCTCAGCACGAACGCACAGGCTCTAGGCGCAAAAACAAGGAAGGAACAGGCTAGAAGCAAACTGGAACAAGTATTCCTTGGTGAAACAGCCCGCAAAATGTTTCAAACAAACCGGTGATACTTTGGTAAAGAAGATAAGGAGGACTGCTTTTCAGCCTATAAATTAAATGCACAAATGACACAAAACACTTTAAAACAGACCCTGGACCCCTCTTGGAAACTGGTGACATCCCAGAAGAAATTGTCCAAAACTTTCACACCTTTTACTCAAAGCTGTATGTGGGAAGAAATCACAGAATAATTACAGAAGGACTTTTTACGAGATTTAAGGGCATCCCTCTTTCAACACAAAGCTATTGAGGCTCTTAAAAAATACATAACACCTGAGGAGGTACAGAGAGCTATGTGTAACCTTTCCAGTTACAAAGTGCTTTGCCAGGATGGCTACATGGCCACATTTTATAAAAAAGTTCAAAGATCTGTTAAGTGAACTTATGGCCAAGGTTTTTATTCACTGTTTGGCTTCACGTAGAGTCATTAACAGTATGGAAGAGTCAGAAATGATTCTTATATTAAAGCTGAACAAGGATCCCCAACAGTGTGGTTCATACCACCCGATCATTTTAACATCGATGTAGAAATTTATACTAAAATCCTTACGCAACATCTGGAAGATTTCTGGCCCCCGGCCGATTCCTCTAACTCAATCAGGCTTTATAAAAAAAGTCCTATATAAAGTTTGTCTAGTCCTAGACTTGAATGACGTTGTATCAAGATCACAATCTCAAACGCTCCTTCTCTCTCTAGAAGTGGAAAAGGCATTTGATAGGGTCAATTAGAGGTTTCTGTCCCTACTCTTGCAAAAAATAGTTAGGCCCTACCATCACTACCTATGTACAGGAAAATCTTAACAATCCCAATACTAAACTTAAAATTAATAGAATGAAGTCCTCGTCTACACACTTGTCTCATCTTTATTTGCCCTTACCATGGAACCTCTAGTGCAAAAAAAAAAAAAAAAAACAACCTACTTATCAAGAGAGTAAAAGTAGAACCTCCACTTACAAACCAACGCTCTTCGCCGATATTCTCTTCTTTAATACAATCTACAGGGTTGGTTGTACTGAAGACCTTGGATACCGTATCCGCAGCAATCTCTATCCATGGCTTTAGAATGTTAACTGCAAGGCTACATTACTTGGGGATTAACAATATGGCTTCTCTCTCTGTCACAGATAAGCATTGCCAATCTACTGCAAGTGCTAGACAAATTGTTCAAGGATCCCCATCGCTGGGGGAAGCTAGAGCTCTCATAGTTTGGACGCACTGCAGCAATAAAAATGAACTTCCTAACATGTCTGCTATACGGTTGTCAGACTCTTCCTCTTTGATTCCACCCCCAATCTTGAAAACCCTTCAAGACAAGCTGTAAGCTTTCATGAGGGGAAACTAGTCGCCTAGATTGTCCAAGAAAAACCTACTTAAATCCCTCCATGATGGGGGCCTTTCTTTTTCAAATGTGGAATCCTATGTTCGGGCACCACAGTTACACCCTTTATTGGATATGGTCCACATGGACTTAACAAAACTATGGGTTTAGGTAGAAGAAAAACAAATCACAACCGTACCAACATAAGTCATTCCATGACTACCCTCGAGAATAAATAATAGGGAAGAGCTATTGCTCTCAACTACAATACTGATCCACTGGTCAGAGGCCAAAGCGGATACACAAACCACTGATGGTTCCTGGACACATATTTGCATCTTTTGCAAACAGCATAAAGAAAATGGTAATAAAATTATTATACATTGGTATTTCACCCCAACTAGACTCCATGCTATGTTTGTCTCTAAAGAATCATGTTGGAGAGGTTGCGGTGAAAGTGGCACTATGGCACTTTCGAACAGGTTCCGATATTTTGGTCAGAGATACTTCAATAAATTAAAATTATCACTGCCATTGAATTACCTAAGAAATCCCGGATACTGCAAGATACATGGTAGGAGAATAAATACCAGTTAGCTATGCACAGGGGTAAACATCTCACACATTTTCTGATCGCAGCTCATCAAACAACAGCTCATGCATGGAAACAACTCAACTCTCCTCCCTCAATATGTCCTGGCGGGTTCAAATTATGGCAGATTTTTGCCACTGAAAAGGTGGCCGCGTTAGTAGCTAATAGGATTGCCAAATTTAAAAGATCGCGCCCACCCCACTTTAAAAATGTTCATCAAAAATGCAGGCAGACAAGCTGGACAGGGACATATGCTGGTGGTTCCTCATAGATCAGGAATCTGCAGACTGACTCTTTTCCCTTCATCTAGTGAGGAAGATGATCCGCTGGCTGACCAGAATTAAGAACCACAATAAAGTTATCTTGCTTAACTATGTATGGTTAATGTATTTGATATATCGTGCTAGGCCAAATTCTTATTCTCTCACTGTGGTACTGTGCTAATAAAAACTGCATGTATTTGTATTTCTTTTGCCGCTATTCTCTGAAACTAAACCAGAAAAAACGACTGTAAGCTACCTACTGCATGCTATGATAGGACATGGACTATTGCTTATATTCTCAATGGCTGTAATGTCCTGCTTCCTTTAAAACTCTTATAATAAATTATCTTTTTTGATCACATGGTCAGGTAGGAACTTATTACATCTTCTGTGCTGAATCACAATGCACTACTTGTTAAGTAGGAAATACTCGCAGAAGTCCAGTAGTAACACAGGTCTGACTTACACACAGAGAAATTATTTGTGAAATCTGGCGCTTAGTCTTTTGAGATGCTCCTCATATACGGATGCTTAAATACCACCATCATCGTACTAGGCCAAACTGAAAACCCTTTAAATTTATTCCATATATCTCCGATTAGGCACTCTCTGTGGCTGTGCCTCTTAAGAATATAGAAATACATTTCCTGAGAGTTGAATCCCAATTTTAACCTACACACACTGCATCAAAACACCAGAGTTATTAAATCAGGGACTTTTGTGTGGAAGAAATAATTGGCCTCGACCCACTTTGTCTTCTGTGTTGGGGAGAGAATTACTAGAGATCACAACTGAATGCCTAGCTGTAGAAACAATAAGGAAAATGAGTCCCTTGTCTTTGGAAGGAGGAGGTTTCAGGATTAAGAGTGACTGAGAAATTGTGCATACTAAACCATTTTTGATATATTCAGAAGGCAGAGATACACTATCTTCTTCAACTGCAGCAAAATTAGGGGAATACAGTGGGGAAAAAACCAGAAACTAAAGTGTGCGTGCTCTGCAATCAATCATTAGTTTTGTGAGTAGCTGAAGAATGGCACATGTTCACTACCTCATGTTTCAGTTATGGTCTTGGTGAAGGTAAAAAAAAAAATAACACCCTTCACTCAGAAGAAGGAATGCAGAAATCTCTAAAGGTAAACACTTATCCTCACTCCCAAATGATTACCAAGGACCATGTTGTGACAAATTTAAGCACAGTGAGTTAAAGTGTGCTACAGCACATAATTTTTGGTTTTCCAGAAGTCATAAAAAAGGATGTCATAGACTTTTTCATAACTTATGCTCGCGTGAATTACACTGGTAGAATCGAACTCTATAGAGAAGCACAGCAAAACAGTCTATGAGTGGAAAACCAATTATTGTATGGTAAATGAACAGTGTGACATGTAAGCAGGAATCTACTTGCAACGTAGCATTCTCTAAACAGCTCAAGAATCAGTGCTCTTTAAATCATATGTGAATATTAAGACGAGACCTTATGATCATAATGCAATGTTTAGAGATCTGCACCCCTCGCTTGATTGAGGTTTTTGCACAATGCTTGTATTTCAGGATGTAAGATGTGTTCTGGTCTACCAATACATCCCCTTACCCGACACTAGTTGTCGGAGTCCATTCCTCCCTTTTACTTCCTCTTCTTGTGTTATGCTCAAATTTCCATGCACCTCTTACCTACATGTGTCTTTAGCTACAACATTTTGTAAAAGCTTATCAACAGGCAAAGATATGTAAACCTTGTACAATGTAAACTGCTCTTCTGCCTGTTAGCCCCACGAAAACACCCTCAACCAAATAAATCAGAATACTTTATTAACTTATGTGGCTCTGTGGAGAATAAAACAACTAAATGTTTTAAACTATTTTGCACATTCTTCAGAAATTCACTAATTCCTTCAGCATTGTTGGAAATCTTCTGCTTGTGCACAGTAGAAGGAGAACATTTCAAACATTTAAGGCAAACAATTAAAAATTGCATTAAACATAATGGAAGCAGAAAACAAAGTCTGAAATGCTGGTGAACGTCAAATATACAGTCAACATTCCCCTAATGCATGAACACATATTACATCCTCCCTAGTTAATGACAAATATGTAGAATCAGGAAGCAGAAAGGGACGCCGGAATACATGTAATTTTATTGGTATGTCCTTAGCAAACTACTTTGCATTTTATGGGTCATAAACCAGATCTGTCAGTCCTCCAGATCTGTGGAATGATCAGTACCAAAAAACAGAAAAACAATAGAAGTTTTAGGAAATGAGGCAAGGTCACTCCATACAACTACGAAGCAAGTTCACATATTGTAGAGAAATTGTAAAAATCCCACCTTAGACGTAAACTAACAGCAGGATATCTTCCTCCTCCAAAAATGGGCATATTGGATCCTACCAACATGTGAATGTCTTCAAATGTCCAAAGAATATTTCGTAAAAAGTCATTTTTAAGACCCTTAATGAAAATAAAAACAAAATTAGTGCTTAATAATTGGTAATAGAAGAAGATAATGCAGAAAATAAGCAAAGAAAAAACAAAACCATGAAAATCATATTTAATTAATGCTGAACACAAATTGACAGATGCTATGAGAAGCTACTGCTAGAGATGACTTTTTCAACAATGCCAATTTGGAGCGCAATTAAAAAATGATCAGATACATTGGGGATAATCGGCTTCAGATCAAGACGCCACAAAAAGCATACCTGACTGTTTTCCCCGTCACTAAACAAAGGAGTAACGTTTTGTTCTTTGGGAGCTGAGGACACTTGCCCCCATGCACATAAGGGCTCAAGAGTCACACTTTCCTGTGAAAAGTTCAAGCACATAACGAGTGATTCTAGTGCTGTTTTATCAGGCAGCCAGATTAAAACTGTAGACATGCCGAAAGCAGCAATCACATACAATACAGTACTGACTCCACATATGCAGCTGCTTTAAAGAAAACTCTCATTTCCATTGTCTGGTTATTATAGACATTTATATAACACTAAACATGCAAAGGGGAAGAGAGAAACATACATATGCAGACTAATACAAGCAGCTGCTAAATTATTATCACATAAATGTATCTCAACAACCAAATGAAATTGGCAGCTCTTCAAATATTTCATTTTGAAATGTTGGCATGCTCGGGAAGGCACAATGTTTACAAGGCAGTTCATTAATTTTCAACTTTGTTTTCTTAACTCTATAATTCAAAATAACAGTGGCCATAGAAATATTGCACTTTTGTAACATTTATTTTATTAATTTTTCAAGATACTAAAATAAACATTATCTACTGTGATATCTTACTTAATTCATATAGTTACTCGGAAGATTCTAGCCCATAGATTTTGGACCTCTTTTCTTCCCACTGGTCACTGACCCTTGTCCCATCTATCGGTCATCGACCCCCCCACCCAAGGAGTTTTTCCTCTGTCCCTCACCCAGCTGCCCACAACACTTAGCTGCTTGATCCTGAGCATATATTATTGCGCTTTCAAGCCTTTGACGGACTCAACACTAAAACCTCTGCTCCTTCCTACTAAAGGTGCCGAACATTTGTAAAGCCCATTACCAAGGTGGACATGTTAACCACCTATCTTGTCATTTAGGGCCTGATTTAGATCTTGGCGGTATTACCATCGTCCCGCCCCGTCGGCAGTTCCAAGTACTCTGTCGAGCGGATGGTAGTCCGCCCAGCGTTTTTAGAAGTTGTGGCAACAGACCGGCTTGGGCAGCGGTCCTCTCTGCTGGCTAACAGTACTCAGTCACCATCAGGCCAGCAATTTTGCGCAGATTTAGATTTTCTCGTAATGCTGGCGGAGTCCTGACGGAGTGAGGCCATGGTGGTGTGGAGGCAGGCAAGTACTACTCATCATCATCTTACTACACAAATTTGTTGTGAATGAGTCATAATGTATATGTAGGTAATGTGTAATGCCCTTTTTTTCCATGTAGCATTGCACACCAACAACATACACACACTAATGAATGTACACCCACAGGCAGCACAAGCACAACACCCACAACCACCAAATAAATCTTTAAGTGTCTATACAGGTGTGTTCATTTTACCACGATAAGTTGTAAAATGAACACCTATCCATCACACATAAACCGACTGCATGTGAGAGCAATGTAAAAATACACGCGGCAATAGCAAATGTTAACACACAAGTCATAGGGAAACAAGTGACAGAGAAGCCTGCCTTAGATTTCGGCAACAACGGGGTTGCTGAGCGTCGTGGTGAGGTATCAGAAGCACAGGAAAGACTTGGACAATGAGGTTCAAGACAGAAATGGATGTGGGAAACCAGAAAAGGGTAGGTTTTCACCTCTTTTTTTTACCATACCCCTACTCAAGTTTGGAGGTTTTCCTGCTGCAGTTGCCTAGATGCAAAGGCACATAATCAGGACGGCGGTATTCTTGGTGGGACTTCCTCTGGCACCCACTTCTGCCTCCTACACAGTAGACGGAGGAGCAAGATTCTGGTGGAGGGACTCAGACGGTCTTCCCTGCAGAGACCCGCCAATATCTAAATACAGCGGCGGGCGGACCGCCAAGCCTGCGGACGGGAATACTGTCAAAAAAGTGACAGTGGGACCAGATCCGCCAACATCTAAATCAGGCCCTAAATCCATCAGGTTTATTGAGATGGTGATTCATTATTTTCCTTAACAATGTGAGACGTAATTCATTACATGGACATTATGACCCACAATTTAGTTCACACATGGCACTGGTGGTGGAATTATATATTTTCTATTTCTAAGCTCTCAACATTTTGGAAGTGAGTAGCAACATATCAGAATTACTCTTTCCATCATCACTGTATTTGAGTTCTACTGAATAACATGTAATTATGCTGAAACAAGGTAACCCAGAATCCCTTTGATGGCTAGGAAAACATTTTTTAATGTGTGTACGTAGCTACTGACATAATTTACAAAGGAGTAACAGGTACCAGTATAGATGTTTTTGATGGCTCAAAGGGTGCCACAAACACAAGGCAAGACATAACAAGAGTGGATTTCTTAGTGTCACATAACTTGTTGCCATCTATGGCAGAACCAACTGAAGAACCTGAGGCTAGACAGACACAATATCAGCGCAGCTGGTTGGAACAGGATGTGATTCACTGTGACCCATGTCTATCACTTTGCTTAAATTCCCCAGCTTGGCTTCAATAGTTACAACTGAAGCCAACGATTATGAAAAACTGACCTGTAACTCTAGACTTTTCAGACTGCAGTTAAGAGCATTAGTTGTAGCCTTCAGAACTTTGCACAGGTTCGCAAGGGAGTTAAGCTGTAATCATTATTGCCCCATAAACGGGGCTGCTCTTCTTCCAATTTCCACATCTGTTTTGCTGTACATGCAGCCTTATTAGATTGCAACACCGTCATGTTATCAGACGCAAAGATTTCAAAGTTTCCTGCACGAAGAAATGGTAATAACAATCACTCTGTCTTTACCACCTTGGTGGATATTATTGTTTAGGGCTTTCTTAGACAAATGTGGGGTGTTTGTTGAAGGCACAATCAGCAATCTCTCTGGAGGATAATGGACTGTGATGGACATGTGCCATTATAAGCAGCAGCCTTGGTAACAACCATAAAATTGCCATCATTATGGGCTGTGCTAGATGTGCCCTACAGAAGGGGCAGGGAAAGGGAGGGTACTGTTAAGGGCTGAGCCACCTCTTTCTCATTCAGAAAGAAGATAGTAACAAGAGGCAAACTGATTTCACTATCTCTTCTCCTATCAATATACACTAGCTGTGCCTGAACCCCATGGAACTGGCTTATGGACAGACCTGGTTTAGTACCATTTGTGCTGCACGCAGGGCTCCTTCATTTCAAATTTCTCATACAAAGAAATAATTATTTACTATCTTTTAGTCCATATCAGCGAACTGCGTTTTCTACGCCCTGACGATCTGGGCGCTGAGCAGACAGTACAACAGCAATGCACTTAGAACACTTCAGACATTGCACGAGTTCTGTGATTGCACCACTCCGGCATGAAGCACCTTGTTTATGTTAAACACACTAATAGGAGCATGGTAGTCACTAAGAGCTCCTCTAACGCCAGGCAATCCTAACTGACCCTTTAAGTCTTAACAGTAAAGGGAGCAGATTTAGGTGTCACAGGCCAAGCAGCAGGTAAGTGTAGTGTGCAAAGTCTAGAAAAAGGTCAAAAAGGTACTTATACATATTTGTTTTTCTAATTTTATTGGGATTTTATTTTTGCAGGTGAAAAACCGACATTGACATGCTGTAAAGCACCACACAATAAATGTAATCATTACACCTATAAATGCCTGGAAAATCACAGTCAAATGTAGCCTAGTTAATGTGTCTTTTCGGTATGAAACTTCAAGAGATAAACCTTGTGCTCACACTCCTATTGTAACCTTCTCACCTCTCTCAACACAGCTTAGAAACAATTCAGTAATGCAATGCACACGATACAAAACTATAATACTCTGCCTTCAAGAGACATTTCTAACCTTTTCCCTGCTGTGGTACATGTGCATGCCAGAGCAACTGCTTTTACAAAGTTCCTATAGGTCTCAAACCAGGGAAATCTATCAGAGACCTTCCTCCTTTAGGGCTGTAAACAGGTCTCCACTGGCAAATAAAGTCCACTCTGTTAGGGAGTATGATGTCACAGCAGTAAAACAGTCAAATCACGCCAGAGTACTAAAGAAGAATAATGATGGGTTTATGTAAAGATTTAGATATGGACAGTGCTGAGCCTTTAGTAGTGTAGTTAAAAGCTGCACACAATAATGCAAGCTATCAGGCAGGTATCTAAATAGATCTTATGCAAAAGGATAGCGCAACACAGGAATATGTAAATGAACAATAACCTGATTAGAAGAACCAACATCTTCAGATATCGAGGAAGGAGTCTCGAAGGGGGCTGGCCATGAGGCTCTCCCTGCTTCACCATTCTCATCAGGAGTTGGAGCATCTGTCGGCTCCTCCCTAGAGGAAGTTACTGGTTCGGCCGCATCATCCCCATTTATACTGAATGAGAAAGAGAGAAATATGTCATCCAAACTTTCTTAAACATGCTTCCATCTTCACTGCTTTCACATCAGGTTTAGGCGTGTACTAATCAATGTTTACTAAGAAGCAACAAAAAAAGCACATATTGACGCTGAACTAAGTTAACTAAAAGTATATCTCTGAAACTGAGAAAAATGATACGCAAATGGACATACATTACCTGTAATATAAAAACTTTGAAAGAATAGCCTTTTGGTACCAGTGCTCTTTGCTTTTCTTTTTCCTCTGCCACTTTTGGTCTATTAATCTTTGATAGAAGTCTTTCAACCATGTCCAATCTCCAGTCTAAAATTGAAACATCAGCAAGTGATTTAGAAAGGAAAAAAAAAACATATGGTGAGCTGCATGGTTTTTAAAACATGTCTGCCTTGTAAATATAAGAACCTTTATCATGTTAACGAATCATAAATGTACTAAAACTAGAACCAGATCACATTGTTGTCAGTAATTTCAACGGGGGCATCAGACATAATGCCATAAGTGATGTAATATGTGAGGTCATAAGCGGTGAATTGTGGGGCGTAAGTTATAGTTAGCTCAGGTAACTAGAACTGCTGAATTTCAGTGGTTTTGTACGTGTAAACTACAACGTCCCTTCAACCTTTGGTTTTTTCAGTAAATATCTAAGGATTTTTAAATTCTATTTCCTAACTATAACGTCCCTGTAACCTGTGTTTTTTGGGATAGATAATAGATAAGATCACATATTTATTCTCCCTCTCCCCCCCCATATATACATATATTACCTACTGGCAGTCACCTGTAGGTATAGTTAGGTCCTAGTTAGCATAGGAAAAGCGTTTTTGGGTTTGCTAATAACGTTGGCGCCATTTGACATATCTTAATGAAATGTTCCAAAAAAGTGGCCTCCTGATTCTTGTTGGGCATGGACATTTTTGGGGTGATCTGTCAAGTGGATGCCGACAAAAAAGTGAGTTTCCCATGCTAATTTCCATAGAGATTTTAGACACAACTACAGCCCGAACTGCTGGACGGAATTACACCATATATGGCAGAAACGTAACCCTTGGTCCAGAAAGAGCTTTATTTGAGATCTGCTGTAAATCCGTTCAGTAATTTTCAAGATATTAAAGGAAAAACAAATTTGTATATCGAGGGGCGCTGACCCTCCGCAAATCCAACCGATCTTGTGCCTCTCACACGAATGGCTGTGTGGTTGTGCGAGTGGTTGTATGGGTGTGTGAGTAGGTGTCTGAGTAGCTGTGTGGGTGGTTGTATGGATGTGTGAGTGGTTGTATGGGTCTGTGAGTTGGTGAGTGGTGTGTGAGTGGTTCTGTGGATGATGTCATCAGTGATGTCATTTGAGATGCCATGAGTGATGCCATGAGTGATGCCATGAGTGATGCCATGAGTGATGCCATGAGTGATGCCATGAGTGATGCCATGAGTGATGCCATGAGTGATGCCATGAGTGATGCCATCAGTGATGTCATCAGTGATGTCACTGACCAGGTCATGAGTTATGTAATATGTGATGTCATAAGCAGTGCATTGCGGGGCATATGTTATAGTTAGCTCGAGTAACTATAACTGCTGAATTTCTATGGTTTTGTGCATGTAAAATCTGAACCCAACTGTAACGTCATTGTAACCTTTGTTTTTTCCAGTAAATGTTTACTTTTTTAAAATTCTATTTCCAAACTATAACGTCCCTGTAACCTTTGTTTTTTTGTGAAATTCAAAGGTTTTTAAATTGTATTTCCTAACTGTAACCTGTAACCTTTCAGAGTAGGTTTGTGGGTGGTGATTTAGGTCGGTGAGTGAGTGTGTGTGAGCGACTGTATGGGTCTGTGAACGGGTGTGTGTCTGTCTGTATGGGTGTATGAGTAGTTTTGAGGGTGAGAGTGGGTCTGTGAGAGGCTGTATGGGTATGTGAGTGGCTATATGGGTCAATGCGTAAGTGGTTTTGTGTGTGAGTGGGTGTTGGAGTGCATATGTGGGTGTGTGAGTGACTGTATGGGTCTGTGAGTGGGTGTGAGTTGTTTTGTGGGTGCGTGAGTGTGTGAGTGAGCGAATGTATGGATGGGTCAGGGGTGTGCAAGTGGTGGTATTGGTCTGGGAGTAGATAGGAGTGGCTGAATGGGTGTGTGAGTGCCTGTGTCCATAGCTGTGTGAGTGACTGAGCCAGAACAGAACCTCACCTCCCCCTTTATCCAGCAAGAGTCCAGAGTTTTGCAGAAAAGGTTTACCTGACTGGTTAATTAGTAAGTGCTAACTCCTTGGGTAAATGCCTAGTGCATATTCTACACTACAGCTGTGTAATGAACCAGGAGAAAATGTTTCCAGTGACCTTCAGTGCGTTTAATTTCTGCAATGGGATTATCCCTTTAGCGTCTTCTTTCATAAATCTGACATAACATGAATTCTGCTTTGGAGAAGATGACAAGGCTACAATGAGGTAAATCTCCACCAAACAAGGGTACTTCCTTTTAACTATATAAAACAAGGGCTTCTTTGTTTGGTAGAGATATCCTTACATTCTTCGGCATCAAGAACGAGTCACCAAAATCAGTGGGGAAAGCGCTGGGGGGCCTTTTGGTAAGCTGTCCATCATACTGGCAAAAGGCGGGAAGACCTTTTGCATACTACTAAGGTGGATGGGCCGGGGCCAAGCGGGTGAGGCTCCAGGTGATTTTGCACATTTGCATATTAGTAGTAATTTAAAGGGAGAGTAATGGACTCTGCTCTAACCAGGAAAGGACAAGACAGAATCACTACAGATTTCGCTCCAATAGATCAATGATGCATTCACCCCCACCAAGGATTTCAGATAATTTTTCAATGTATGAATTGCAGAGAAAAAACACTTACTTAGCCTTCGCCAAGCCCAGCGACTTAGGATCATTTGTTCTTTTCAGAAGAGATGGGGGGGGGGGGGGGACAGTCGCGGAGGCCCCCTTCCCCGGGCTGATTTTACAAGTCCCAGCATGCAAGTGGAAAGTAAAACCCACCATAGAGGCCCATTGGAGGGCAATCTTGTTAAAATGCAGTTAAGGGCGCTGTAGGAGGATTGAGGTGAAGTTATGCTAAAGCCAGTGGACAAGGACCAGGAGGGCCCGAAACTCGTAAGGCTATATTGGATTCTTGATGCAGTTGTCAGACCTCTAGCCTAGAAATTAAATAATCGAATCTGACTTGGGAGTCCGTCTTTTTTTTTGGACAACATTGGATGCGAGATATACGTTATACTCAAAAAACAGAATTAAAAAACCTTAGAAATTCGCTGAAAAAAACAAAGGTTACAAGGACATTATAGTTAGGCTTAGATTTCACTAGTACAAAACCAGTGAAATTCAGCAGTTATAGTTACCTGAGCTAACTATAACTTACGCCCTCACTGCTTATGACCTCACATATTACATCACTCAGGACATGGTCAGTGACATCACTCATGACATCTCAAAAGACATTGCTTATGACATCATCCACAGAACCACTCACACACCCACTAACACTCTAATACAATCTCTCAGACACCTACACATCCATTAGCAAACCTATTCACAGACCCATACAATTACTGACACACACACTCACTCATACAGCCACTCACACAACACTCACACAGCCACAACACTACTCACTCACCCACTCACAGACCATACAGCTACTCACATAGCTACTCACTCAAACATCTACTAACATAGCTACTCACTCACCCATACCGCCACTTACACATCTATTTACTCATCCACAAAACCACTTACATACCTGTTCACACATCGATATAAGTACTCACGTGCCTATTCACCCACCTATACATCCACACAGACACCTACTGTGCACCCACTAAAACAGCCACTCACTTACCCACACATCCACATACACACCCAGTCACTTACCAATAGAGCCATTCACACAGCCACTCAGTCACCCAAACAGCCACTCTCACACACACACACACTCACCCACAAAGCCACTCACATAGCCACTCAGTCACCAATATAGCCACTTACCCACACACTCACCCACCCATAGTCACTCACAGCTACTCACTCACCCACATAGCTACTCACACACCCACTTATACACCCATACAGCCACTCACACACCCACCCACTCATACAGCAGTCCAGCTACTCAGACACCCATTCACACACGGATACACACAGTCAAACAGCCACTCACATAATATAGGTTAGAAATAGTATCACTCACTCATTAGTAGTACACAAAATATACTAATTTAACTTTTGTGGTACCTTGGTATATATGTTTAACACTCATAAACGTTTAGAAAACACTCACAATAACTGGATGATGTCATGCGTGATGTCATCAGTAATGTCACTGACCATGTCATGAGTGAAGTCATATATGAGGTCATAAGCAGTGCATTGCAGGAGCCTAAGTTATAGTTAGCTCAGGTAACTAACTGCTGAATTTCACTGGTTTTGTACAAGTGAAATCTGAGCCTAACTATAACATCACTGTAACCTTTGATTTTGTAAGAGGATTTGTAAGTTTTTTTTTAAATGTTATTTCCTAATTGTAACCACTTACCTTTGACAATAAGTGTGTGAGAGAATACATGAGTGTCTCAGTGGGTGTATGAGTGTCTGGGAAGGTTTGTAAGTGGGTGTGAGCGAGTATGAGAGGGGCTGTAAGTGGGTATTTGAATGGGTCTGTGAGTGGGTGTGTGAGTCTCTGACAGGGGTGGGTGGTAAACTCCCCTCTGCCCACACAGTTTTGCCACTCTGTGCTCCGCTTGATACGTGGAATTCAGCAAATATTCTGCCAACCGCTGGAGGAGCGAAGTTTACCAGCGCGCCCACCCTAGACTTCATCTCCCAACCAGTAGTGCGCCAGGAGGTCCCTTTGCAGAGTGGTTGAGAAAAGGACACCGACTAGGTCTCAGCAATCCTACTGTAGGGGACTTACTTGTGGCAACAAAAGGAGTTATTGGCCCCCACCACCACTCTGGGACCCCATGACCAGAGCTAAAGGGTCAGGGTATTCCTACCCTACCCGCTTTTCTTTAAAAAAAATATTTTTGGTGGGAATCGGCTGTAGCAGAGTCCAAAGATGGCTGCCAACACTTACTGGTTGAAGTGTTGACAGGCAATCAGATCTCAGCACGAGATTGGGAGGGTTTGCGAAGCCTTCGTGTCCCTATATATAAAAATTTGGATTTTTATTAATCTCTCAAAAATTACTGATCACATTTACACCAATTCATAAAAAGGTCTCTTTCTGGACCAAAAGCTACCTTTCTGCCAACTTTAATGTATTTCCGTCCAGCAGTTTGGGCTCAAGTCGTGTCTAAGATCCCTATTGAAAATTGCATTGGGAAAACGCATTTTGGTACCCTCCCTTTTCCTCAGACCCCACTTGACGAATCACCCCAAAACATTCAAAACACGAGCTGAACCAACTGTAATACTAGTTTTAAAAATTTGGTGAAGATTCGTCAAATGGCGCCAAAGTTATTGGCAAAGCAAAAAATGCTTTTCCTATAGAAACTAGGTCCTAACTATAACTACCTATTGGCAATATATATATATTCCCCCAGTGAACTTGCAATTTTTTTCTTTTAATATTAATTGTAATCTTACTTCACTTTATCCTTTATTATTTCCAGTAAATTGCTAAGGTTTTTTTTTAAAACTAAAGTAATATCTTACTGCAAAACATCTGTGCCTAATCCCGTGCTGTGCATGCTCAACGGTCGGTCAGAGGCCCTGAGCCCAAACTCCTAAGGGCAGGCAACCCCTCGACCTCTACCTCTACCCCTGAGCGACCTACTGCTCAGAGAGGCCTACCCTACATTCTTCCCTTATTTATTCCTCCAAGTCCTATGGGGCTCCCACTGAAGCACAGGGGTGCCATGCTATCTCCCCCGGGACTCCACCAGGAGCTGTCAAATACCCCTGCAAGAGTACGGCAGGGTGGCAGGCCTTTTTTTTGGTTTTTAATTTGGCCCCAAAGGGGGAGGGGGGGTCCCCTCTGGGATCACCCATAACGGCCAAGCAGCCACGTTACCCTTTACCCTGCCCCCTACTATCGAATTTTTTTGTAACTTTCAAGACAAAGGGACTTAGTCTTTTTTTCCTGTAATGTCACAGCTGCAACATTTTCTTTTATGTTGCAGCCAGCCTCAATGAAATCACACCGCCGTGAGGGACCGATTGGTCCCATAGGACCAAACCAGCCGACTGGAGAAAAAAAGCCTTCGGAATGCTCTATTTTTAGGTCTCGCCTGAGCCAGCGCGCATGCGCTGCACTGCGAGGCTTCTAGTAAGGACTTTGAACTCAGACCACACGCTCGTGCGTGTGTTTTTGGACTCACATGCTATTGGCCTTTGCATGCGTCTTTCTAAGAAAGACAGCACGCAATTGGCCAAAGGCGGGTGCATGTCCCGCCTTCTCTCTCCCCTGGCCTAGGGAGCTCGGGAGCGAGCAGCAGCGCGGATGGGTGCCAGCTGCATTCCTTGCAGTGCGCGCGCACTGCGCTTGTTTATTTTTTGTTCCCGGATTTTACTGTAAACGCAAATTTGTGCAATTGGTTATTTGTGTGCCCTGATTATGCAAATCTAATCAAACTGTTTCCCGTGGCGTAACAACGATATCCTCTTGTGTTGGTTGCACCGCACTGGATGAGTGTGTTAATGCGACACATTTAAACCACTTTTTTCTCGTTTACTAAGATGTTAAACTGAAAAACGGGCTGCACTAAACTGGTCCTGATGGTGAATGTACTATCAAAAATGGGGATGTATCGTTTGGGGAATAGTCTTTACATATGACAACCAGCAGTGTGCAGCTCTCTGCGACACTCCTCAGTGAAACATATGCTCTAAATCATAATAATGGTTGACTGCACTTAAAAGTTCACTGAAGTTTTAAAAGAAAATGCCATGGTCTTGTGGCAGAACTGAAAAGGACCAACCTTGATTGAGACTGGCATTTAAAATTTTAAATATGCTGATTTTAAAATTACAACGTGCGCACTCTGGTTCAAGGGGTTTCGAACATAACCTCAAATTGTAAGGCGTCACTGTCTCCAAACGTCCCTGTATACATCTTGTGCCGTTCTTTTAACCAGGTTACTTTGTTCAACCAGCAGAGGTTGTCCTTTTCAATTATAATACGGGACCTCCTCCTCGATTAATGAAAGCCCTGATATCGATACCCCTCGGTTCAGTCCCTGTGCAGACCATACAGGACACCATCCACATTCTGCCAGATAAAACCGAGATGCCTTTTTAGCTTTAAAAAAGGAACCATCTTTCGAGTCCTTTTCCCATGAATAAGTTAACTGTTGGGGTCAATAATACCTTGCTCGTTTGAATGCGCAAGCCCAAATTATACCGCTTTCTGCCATTATGTTGGTGTCCTCATGTTGCCGCCTTTGTTCTACGGCGAGTCATAGGCCTTTTCAGGACTGGGACGGTGTGATAGATTGGCGCCCTTCTTGCTGGGCTGTAAGTCTCCATTACCAGGGTACCACCGCAGTTTATGTGCCCTGGCAGGTAGATCTTTGGCGATAACATCTTAGATGATACAGTTCTCTAAAAGTAGAGTGCACAAACTGATCTTTAAAAACAATTCAAAACAAGTACAGATATGCACACCACAGGGATACAGACATCAGCTGAACCGAGCACCCTCGAGTCCTAATGCCGTGCTGAGTTGGCTACAAGAAAAGCTAATTGTTGTGTCAGTTAAATTTCCTAAATTACTTTGTAAATAATACGAAAGTGTCTCTCTTTCGTGAAATGCCTCTGTGGCAGACACTGAGACGTGTAGATTGGGATCCCCACTGTAGGGCTAAATGAAACAGATGTCTGCAGACAGAATATCACTAGCATAAATGAGTAAAACATGTAGCAATTACCAGTGTAAACCTAGCGAGTGGTAGAGTTGTGGCTCATCTCTGTTGCAGTAAATGTCAGTGGTGCTCTCCGAGAACACCAGCTCATGCCCATGTCCAGTGTCACCTTGGAGCGGTGCCTACAGTGCCCTTCCGGCATGGAGTGCAGCTGGAAGGTGGCCATCTATTCAGGCCAATAGCAGTGGTTCGCTCACTGCCCTCCCTGTCAAGGGGCTGTTCCTGGTTGTTGTCACTTAAGGCTGCACATGTTAGGATTGAAGAGCGTAAAGACTGACCAGATGTGTTGGAATAGGTGTTGCTGAAGATAGCCGCCCCCCTCCCTTCCATAAATATAGGTGGTTTGCAGATTTGGTGATCCCCCCCGCCCCCCTTTTCTCTTTAACTCTTTCTTATTTTTCATTGGAACCCAGTTAAACTTTCAAAGATCCCAGCAGCTGTGCACTTACAACTCAAGAGAGAAATAGAACTTGGCTTATATATCCAGCTGTTTATCTAGAGCATTCAGCATATTAATGGAGGCACATTAAGATGACATAATGGCTCTTTTATAACGAGAGTGTAAGCCGGCATTGGGGTTTTGAATGCAAAGCCAGCAACTTCACCACATCTCTTTTCCGCATTGGCATGGTGCAAGCTATGTTCACGTGACCAGTGCTAGTCTCCAAGATCCCTGGGCCCTCGAGTTTCCTCCATTGTCTTGTCCCTACCATTTTAGGAGGATGGCTCACCTAGCTTTACCTTGATGATCTCCGCAAGCTGCTATGGTGTATTTAATAGCCTTATATCTAGCTGTGCTTGTTCTTTCTGAACAAGACAAAAAAAGTCACCAGAACAATGAATGCATAATGGACAACTGCTGCACAAAAACACACATTGTGCAACCTGCATATGATCAGCAGGAGCACAGCGGTTCCCATACCGATTTCAAGTAAAAACACAGGCCCGCATTTAACTCGCAGAAACCAATGTTTAGCAGTCCTTCCACTGACTTCCAAAGAAGCACAATATTTAGTCAAAAATGAACTGCACAACAAGGTTAAAACAAGCATTGGCATAGCCAATAGGTCTCGCCTTTGGGACCGTATAAGTGTTTAGCCATGCAACAGTTGATGTTGTTGCACCAGGGATATTGTGCTGCATAACTAAATACTTATAAGGTCCCAAAGGCGAGACCTATTGGCTATGCCAATGCTTGTTTTTATTCTGTTCCTGCAGGACCAGCCATCCAGATATCTATTTCTTTTTAACCTTAATTTATCAAAAACACCTGAACAGATTTACACCAAATCACAAATTGCATAATTTCGGAGTTAAGATCTAACTTTCTGCCAAATTTGGTGTAATAATTCTGTTCAGTCATTTTCTCTTGATTGTTATGGGAACTGCATGGGAAAAAGCACTTTGGGACACTCCTCAACCATTTTCTCTGTCCTTACTTGACGGATGACCCCAAAACTTTCCAGGAAGGAGCTGAGATGGATGAACTTTTATTTTTATTTGCAAAACTTCATGAAGATTCGTCAAACGCCGCAAAGTTATCAGTATAAAAAAATGTTTTTCCTATGGAACCTATGTGTAAGTACACATTTTTTGCCAGTTCTTGTCAATATTACAAACATTTCAGAAGTGTACATGAAGTAACAGAATGTTGCTTGAGAGAACATATAGGCATGGTATTCATAACAGAGCAAGGGATGATATCAAAAGAGATGAGTTATGGCTGATTGTTTAATCGGTTATTATTGGATCTACATTAATGCAGCTGTCATGTGCAAGCGTGCCAGCATTTGGCTGGCTTGCAGAAGGGTGAAAGATGGGGAAATTAACCAACACTGCAAAGCAGAGAGGGGCAGGATTTTCAGCAGGCAAAACCACTTGGTGTGAGACTAACTAAAGGCCCAGAACAAACTGAAGCCAAATGGAAATTAATTATTTTTAATGGCCAGAAAATGAACTGGAGCAAAACGGCCCCCACAACCAACACTACGGACAGTTGCTGCAAGTGTGGTCCGAATGGCGTTCTATATGCACAAAATGTCCGGTATATTCTCAGAGGTTTTCACCCTTCATTTCATGTGGAAGAGTACTGTATCAACATGTGCCCTATGATACAATAACGGTTCATATTGATTACTGGAATACATACTAAAGAAAATCTATGTGGATCGCATGCTTAGCATTCCCCACAAAGGGGTCAACTTTCATGTATTCTATTTCTTTTGTGTATGTGCAAGTGAAGGAGAAAGTAAGGGACAACCTATATATGGATTACCAGTTGGAAAATAACCTCTTGGAACCTTGTAATGGTGGACACTGCACCAACTCAGCCTCAGGCAGTCTTCAAGGGAGATTCTCCAGGGGAAACAGGCTCTCAAAACAAGGGTTTACAAGAGGCTCCAGAAGAGTAATCCCAATGCAGGAATGACAGCTGCCTTCTTAGGACTGTGGGAAGCAGATTTGCCAGCAGGGGATCAGCAAAAAGATGTAGCAATCTTGTAAGAGCTTCAGAAATGGCTAGATGCTGAAGATCCTGACAAGGCTATCTAATCAGTGCCCCACTCTTAAAAGACTTTAAACCTGAAGTGTCCAATGTAGGTCCAGGAGGGGCATATCCATGCCACCAACTTTATAAATGAGTTCTATTTAGATTGACTATATGAACATTTATTTTATATTGTTATCCAAATGATTTACTTTGGATCCAGCCCTCATGGACCTACACTGGACATCCCTGCTGTCGTCATTCAGACTGGCAACCAGATGTTGAGGAAGCAGGATGCTTCAAACTTATTTGGGTAGATGGACTGCTCTGTATCACGCTTAATGATCTGGGATATAAAGCTACTAAGAGGCCAGTAGTCATCCCAGGCACACCAGAATATCTTAATGCATCTAGCATAAAGTATCCTTCGCAATGTACTTTAGAGTCAAATACAACAAACCTCAACTCCACTACTTATGTTGTCGCAGAATGGACAAACAAGCAGAGATGTTTGGTCAAACCTGCTAGGCGTATCAAATGAGTAACAAGAAATTTGGGGAGACAAAAGCTTTTCTAGTTACACTTGAAATGTTTGTTATTCCTTTTCATAGAGTACAGATGGACATGCTTCATCCCCTGAATTGCATCTGCAAATCAATAATCCCTGGTGGCATGGACTGAATCATAAGTAACCTTGAGAAAGTGCCACAGAGAACCTCTACTGCCCTTGTGGTGGCTAAGACTCCCTGTGGGATTTTTTCCAGAGTTAGGTTCCCCTAAAGGTTTGTAATGGAGGGCCAAACTACATGTCAGCAATGTGATAAGAATGTGGGGTGACTCACAAGTTCTCACATCCTACCCCCAGACCAGAAGCTTTTTGAGTATTTTAAAAAAAACTCCTAATAAAACAATGGGTGCCTTAGAGCTATCTCAGAGTAGGAAGTGGGGCATTCCCCTGTCATGCCAGTTATTCGTTATCAGAAAGGCATGGGCTTATTCTTGGGACAACCTATCTGGAGCCCCTTTCCTTTAGTGAAGATCTCAGAGGAGAACCCAGGGTCACTCAGTCAGGACATGGCAGACTATGTCCCAGATATCAAGGCGAACTTACTCCAATTTGTGAACAAGACTTAGGGCAAGCCTGAAGGACAGGTGGGACCAGAAGATAGCCCTAATACTTAGCAGGATGGACATATGAGCAGTTAATCCTTGTGCTCTGGAAGACAACTGTACAGGCCTTGACTACCTGAAGATCCCGATCAAAAAGGAGGAGTACAGAGAAGTACTTGGGTAGTTTGTCACCTTCTTCTTCCTGACAACAATGTTAACACCTCTACAACCACAATATTTACAGATGATAAACTTCCTGCAAGGAGCTATGTTTATAGGATTTTTCAACAGTGTATGCCCACGATATTGTCCTCCCATTAGAACAAATCCTACTAAATCAACATGGTCACTACATCACATGCCACACCATTATCTACCTTTATGTTGCCAGGTAAGTATTCATAATAAAATACATATATAATAGAAATATATAAAAATAATAAGTATTGGCACAGTCAATAGGTCTCTCCTGTGAAACTCACTGGCTTTGTGTAAGAAATCGCCTTTTCTGCATGGTTATCCCAGATTTGCCACCTTTTGCTTGACACTATTTTTGCTGGTTTTAAAACTCTGTGCACTTTACCCCTGCTAACCAGAAGTAAAGTCAGTGGCGGCTCGCCGAGGGAGTACTGCGGGGCGGTGGGGGAGGGGTCAGGGTGGGGGGTAGTGGAGTCCGACATACGACGGACAGGAGTAAGGTAAGTAATTAAATAAATAAAACTATTTACCTTGCGCGCACTGCATCGCCGAGCATGCCGATGTATGTCGGACTTCACTACCCCCCCCCACCCTGCCCCTCCCCCGCCCCACCGCCTGCAGCACTCCCTCGGCGAGCCGCCACTGAGTAAAGTGCTGGTGCTCCCCTTTACACATGGTTAAATCGGTTTAGGACAAAGTGGGCTGCAAGTGTCAGTTAGCTAACCTACTGTGTGGCTACAGGGACACAACAAGTTGAAAAGGACTTTTCCTTGGAAAACCCAACTGACCAGTAGCAACTGGTCCTGAACTGAACCTTAGCTGGTGACATTTGCTAGAGTGAGTCCCGGCCCCTATGTGCTGCCCCAGAGGTTCTGGGAGCTTTAGCAGTGACCCAGATGTGCTTATCCAAAAATCGTAAAACAAAACAACTAACTCAGAAGGAAGAACCTGGGAGGTGTATTCGACCCACGCTCCATTGGGGTCATCCTGAAATTGCGCCTAGGTCCTGGTCTTGTGCAATCATAGACTATCATTGGCTCTCAGCATTTTTTGTTTTGGGTTTTCATGCTATTTCTGTTTAAGACTTTAAAAATTGATATCTTTGGTTCACCTTATTTGATTTTTGTCGTTAGTTTGTTTAATAAATTTGACTCTATTTTTCTAATTCATTTTGGGATTTTAATTGACTGGTGTTTTGGTACTGCATAAATACTTCACACTGCCATAGGTTATGCCTGTCTGTTCTGTGCTATAGCTACCAAAGGGTTAAGCTCAGGTTAATTTAGTGACTTTAAGGGTTCACCCTGGAAGAGTTCTAATTATTGCTTAAGGTGGGTGGTTGCGTCCCTCAAAAATAATCCAATTTCTTACACTTTGCCAATGCTTGAGGTTTTTTCTTGGACAGCACTAAAAATCTGCAACAGCCATTTTCGAAAGCAGTTTTTTTAAAGTATGATAAAAGTAATTCAAAGATGTGCAACCATTTCCCATCTAAATGTATGTCCTTATATTTAAAGAAACACCATTCAAAGACGGCCACCGCAGCCATGCAGACATCCGTTTTAAATTGGTGCTCTTGCACGGATTCTGTATGTGAACTACTAAAAAGAAGTTTGAGGCAACGTATGTAGAGTTCTAAGCATAGCCATTCTACACCAGCAATCAGAGACCATCTGCCTTTTGTCATTTTGGGTCAAAATCATCGGAGTAATTTTGCATCGTTAAGTTGAAACATGAGATGTGTCCCTAGCCCAACTAGAGTGATTGACAGAGGAGAGGAAAACAGAGTTCATTGTTTTCTAGTGGCAAATGGGTTTCTTCCTGCAATTAATGGCAGTTCCGCCTTTATTAAAAATGTGTCAGCTTCTTTGGCTGGTATTGCTGCTAATGAGAGAGACAAGCTCTCTAGCGGCGATAACTCCTTTCTTAGCTGTTGTCGTGAGGCTTTAGACATCCCTATTTATTTTCTAGGCCCATCCCGTTTATTTTCTAAGCCCACAGCCTTTAATGTCCCTGTGATTATCATGGGTATCTGGTAATATCAAAGAAGGGACTCCTTTTGCTGAATGTTCACGTTAAGGCTGTCAAACGGCCTTGAAGGCCTACTTAGAGATGCAGGCAGTAATCGTGTACAGCTAAGTAAAGGATTTAGTCACTGCACTGACAACCTGTCGACACCAGAAGGCCTTTATTTGATGTTCTACCAGGCGAGGTAATCAATAAACCTTTGTATGGTCCCCCCATAGCAAAACTTTATCAGCCAAGAAGGCTGCTTTGTTGCTGTCATCTATACATAATATTTTTTCGCCACCAAAAAGACCAACATTGTGCTTTCTTTGACTGTTGGTGCCAAAACGTAAAAAGGTTAATGAGCATCTTTCCCTAAATACAGACACTAGTATAAGTCATGGTGGCATCTACTCTCAAGAACAGAAGATCATTCTAGTATCCTACATTTTTTTCACCATGCGTGGTGTCACTGCTGTGGTGAATGTTGTAAGTAAAAAAAGGTCTCTAGATCGGGTTTGATGAACCCAGAGCTAGTGGAAGTAGGGGCCTTGATAGTAACTGGTACTAAAGGATTAAAAATATGACCAATATGAATACGACCTACAGTCTTCAGAAACCTTTCAATATCTACAAATCCAAAATGCGTTACAAGACACTATCCCACGGGGTACGGATCTCCCGGTTTCCTCCCCCCTGGAAGATAGGTTACTAGAAGATTACTTGCAGAAAAAGGCCATATCCCGAATATACCTGAAAACATTATACAATTCCCCAACACTCTGGAGAAATTGCGTACTAAATGGATGATGAGGAGTGGCAGGAGACACTCGCATCTCCCAGAGAAGTAGCTATAAGATCCTGATTTAGGCTAGTCCAGCTGAAAATATTACATAGGACATATTATACAAGCACAACATTGGTTAGAATGGTTAAACTTGATTCGCCGCACTGTCCCAGAGGTTGTGGTCAGATGGGCACGTTTTTGCATATATGGTGGGACTGCCTGGAGATTCAGATATACTGGAAAGCGGTCATAACATGTATAATGACAATGTGTGGGAAAAATATAGAGACCTTGCCTCAACGCTGTCTACTAAATATTTGGGGTATAACGGATTTGACGGCAGGGGAATGATTGTGGGTTACACTGGGCCTCATGGTAGCCAAGCGTAACATAGCAAGAAAATGGAAGATGACCTCAGATCCCACATTGAGTGAATGAAAGGTAGATATGGACTGGTGCATGCAGGTAGAAAGGGTGATATACGAAGGGAGAGGTTGCCCACAAAAATGGATGAAGATTTGGGGGCGCTGGAATGAAAGCAGGGGGAGGCTCTGCGTACCTCCTAGTAATACAACTTGGCCAGAGGATAACTGAAGATAAGAATAAGATAAATTTGCTACCGGGAAATGGAAGTTGAAAGAGGGATAAATTAAGCAATGTAATTTGAAATCGGTTGAGAAATGTGATAATTTTCGCTGTCGTGTTTTTCATTACAATAAAAAGAAATATTTTAAAAAAATGACCTATATTTTTAGCAGGGAACCGCCACAGGGATGTCTTGTCTTTCCTCTTGCTAGGACTACTTGAAATGTAGTCATGTCTTCATCTGCAGATACCGGTGAAGAGGACATTAAAGTAGGAGGTGTTGACGGCTTTGGTCCGAGATGAGGGATGTGTCTCCATTCAGAGTGAACTCTAAAAGTGAAGCATGAAATATTCTGTGCTCGCTTCAATGAGTGCATTAATTTCTCACTGTGCATGCTCATCTAGAGGTTAGAGCTCAACTTGGTGTTTTATTATGAATTGAGGTTAAGTCACACTTAGGGGTTCTCGCCATTGTAGTGTAAAGCCCCTTGCCATGACTGAGCTCTGTCACTCTGCATAAATAATTTCCTTCAAAGGCCTGCTACATTCCTGTCTCCCTCGAAACCAGAGCAGTCTGTTTTTTTTAGCGTCCCCCTGGTCATTGTCTGACAAAATTCATGTACTATCCACCAAAAGGGTTGGCCCTTTGAAACTTGGTGGTATCTAGGCAGATTACTAACTCACAATCCTCTCCAACCACAATCATTCAGAGTTAATCAAAGAGAATACACGAATTAGGTGAAATCGCCTTAATCTAAAAATATTTCATTCTTTGTTTTTAATTGGTTCAAGAATGCGTAAGGATTTCATATAATCCTGAAAACTTACAACAGTTTTATATATTGCACCTCTAGCAAAATATATTTTACAATAAACTTTTTAAAAAACACCTAACACAAGCACGCTTCTAAGTCATACCAGGATAATCGAACAATAAACAGGAGTAAACAGAGAATGGTGTAATCTCCATATTAAATCACCTATTACACTCATATTTCCAACAGGCTCCTCTTTTTCTTAGCCATTTCCCCTAGTATCGTCAGACCACTTGTGAATTTTTTAAAGGCTTGAAGAGAAATTGAATCAACCATATTTGATAGGACTTATTTTTTCCTATTAACCAAAACATTTTTCGATTATTTTGGTGGTTCTAGGTAGAGTGATTTTTTTTTTTTAAAAGATAAATAAAAAACTGCACCCTCATCTCAAGAAGCAAGGCAACCAGTCCACCTCCGTTATGATAAAAGCACGATTTTAAATTGAAAGATAATATGCACAATCATACCCATTACTCCTAGTTGCTTGCCATTTTCACAATAATATGAGCATTTTACATCCTATTACAATTAAACTTCAAAGCTGAACTTAAAACAGTTGGCTATGCATGCATATGAAGAGGTACTGGACAACCTGAGAGGATCTCATAAACAGCTCTTGAATGTCCAGTTCGTCCAATAAAAGGGTTCGTCCAATACGGTGCACCGCCATGCTCACGTGGGATTTGCTGTACGGTATCTTCAGAAGCTTTTTAATGTTCTTAAGGGACAAAACATTATGGACTTATTAGATGATGCAAAGAACATATCAGTATCCAGCTGAAGACAGACGTCATGATAAAGAATAGTAGAGGCTTTCACTATGAACAGAGCGATATTTAACAATCAAGTCACACTAATATATCAAGATTCTACAAAAAAATCAATATAAATTTGATCACGTTTGACAATGCCCTTAATGATGAAAAAGTAAAAGAGCAAAAACAAATTTGAAAATGTGCCATTTACTCAATAAAATAATCTAAGCATGGAAAAGGGTAACAAAACATTGCTGCTCAGTTAATAAAGCCAATATCTGACCTTTTCTTTAGGTCAATGGTCTATTTTAATACTGATTTTAAGGGTAAGAACGTAGAGGTAGGCCTATAAATGAAAGGTGATATTAATCTGAAAATATCATGTGCTATGCAGAGGAAATCCAGAGTGTGCTGCAATAATCTCCAAAATCGGACCTTTTAACTCAGCACTGGTACTCTCTCCAGATGTAGTCTGCTGTCACTTCAGTAAACAACCTTTGAGAGGTCATCCTTGCTTATGGCTTAGGAAAAGTGGAGGTTCTAATTTGGGCAGTGCTGCACCACATCACATACAATCGGGCATGCTTTTCTTGGACTCCACTATGGAAGGATCGATGCTGGATTTTATGGATAACCACTGATAAAGTAAATAATTTGCATACAGATTCACTGCATGCAGATGTATCGTATTAGAAAATAAGGAAAACCAGGTGTAATACAGGCCTTAAAGGCCAACGTTGGAAATCATTGGTGTAGCTATTCATCTGTATCGAATTTCCTCCAGTAGTGTCGAAAGAAATCCCAAAAATGTAATGAGGACCCAGGTGTGTGAAATTTGTGTTTATATGTTTTGTTAAATTGAAGGTCTCATGGTGGGTTGAAGAATACATACTCTAGGAAAAGGAGCCAATTCAAACATTACCAAAAGAAACACACTCTTCATAGCACCATATAAAAGTTCCCACCAGACAAAGGTGGATCATCTGAATTTACATTTTAGACCCTAAAGTTTGTAGTTCTTAATACTGAGGATGATACCATGGCCATGAGTATTGCAGACAACATATGCCATGCCTAGGCTTTCCTTTCAAGCATAAAATTACAATTTAAGTTGCTAGTATGTATCTAATAGAGCACACTGCAACGTTAGCAACCAAACTTTGAAGAGCAACTCAATTTGGTCTTAATTTAACTGTTAAGTCAGCTTTTTACTTTGATGTGTCCAAACAGCAAGTTTATATTGTAGTCTCGAACATAAATATGCGTTTCCCATTCGTCTTTCATATGCAGGCCTTTCCGGATTACATTCCTCATGATGGGGTGAAGACATAGATGGGCAGGTATGCAGAGCCCTCCACTGAAATGAAGAAGCAGCATGAGGAGCAGGTCTTCAAGTTGCCAATGTCCCCACAGACTAATAACCATTGGGTTGTTTTCTTATGCTCAGAGGAAGTGTTGTCCACGTCCCTAGCAAACAAGGAGTAGCTGTGGAAAGGGGCCCAGTTACTCTTACCCCAAACCTCTGTGCTTTCCTCTAACATTCATGGAGCTCACACACAGGCAGTGAAATGCTCACTGTATTGTGCATAATGCATTCTTGTATTTCCCACACAACAATTAAACAGTAAATGTTTGCAGTTTTACAGCCCTAGAGAAAGACACACTTTGAAGTGTCCACAATGTTTGAGCACATTTAGTTACTGGAGAAGTAACCCCTAAATGTAGCTTTCCACGCTGTCTTAATTAGTTGAACAAAAAGTATCCAAAATGAGCCCGCAAGCAAAAGGCTTATGCTGCTTTAGTGATCAACACTGAAGTGGGGAAAAAGCAGAAGGCATACTACAGTGATCTCACACAATCCCCCACCTTGCTCTTCAGAGTGACATTTGTCACATGCCCTAGATTAGATTGTTCTCTGTCCCAATCATCATGAAACTAAATGCTTTTAGGTACTCTCATACAGCTACAAAAGATTCCTACATTTATTGCATTGTTAGTCTAAGACATCACTGGGCTGACACAGATTAATAAACTCAGCATAAAAGAAAAGGGGCCGTATTATGCAAAGCAGCGCATTTTCCTTGTTAGCGCCAGGCGCACCTTTCAAAGGGTGCACTCGGCACCAACAAGGAGTGTGCGCCGTTTTACACTGAATGCGCTGTCCCCAGGGCAGCCGCAAACTCGTGCTGCCCTGGGGCCAGCGCATTCAAGTGAAATACGGAGCGGATTTGAAGCAGCTAGTCAGTGTTTCACTGTGCAGGTGGCAAACCACCTTCACTTAAGGGGGATTAGCGATCCCCTTGCAGGTGGGTGCAGTGAGTGACTGGACCCGCCTGCAAGGGGATGTCTGGGGGGTCCATAGGACCCAGTCTCCCCCCTCCAGAGGGCTGCCAGCAGGGGCGCATTGCACTGGTAGTGCGTAGCCTTTTAGGTGGCGCACTGTCAGTGCACCGCCTGACAGCTTCTTTCACTCTGCGCCCGCGTCTATAATACAGCGCGGGTGCAGAGGCAAAGAGATTCCCTCATTTGCATGGGGCCAAGCCCCCATGCAACTGAGGGAACACCATCTGGTGATAGCACTGGCACTATATGTGTGCCAGCGCTATCTGTATTTAAAAAAAAAAGGGCTGCACAAGCGTCTGCGGCCCTTTCTGGAATACCAAAGTGTACCGGGGTGCGCAAAGCGAGCGCACATGCCTGTTGCGCCCCCTGGGCACTTTCTATAATATGGCCCCAGGTGCTCCTCACCTTGGTTCTCTCAGCAGCTGAGAAAGGCTAAATTCGAACTGAGACAACTCAAACAGAAACGCCAAAACACTTATACGGTGGAACATAAAGAAATATTTAAGGGAGGGCCGCTTAATTATAAGAAACTGATCTTCCAAGCTAAACTGTGTTTCTACTCTAATAGGATTAGTGAAGCATGGAATCCTCAGAGGGAGATCTTTAAAATCATGAGGGACCTTTCGTCATCTGACAGAGTTAGTCAGTCAGTAGTGTCCACTCAAGCCTACTGCAATGAATTCAATGACTTCTTTGTAGAAAAGATTTGCCTGATCAACAAATTGATAGCCCAATGATAGAGTGGCAAGATCCTGAGGACGTGACAGAGGCAGATGTTACTCTAGCTGAATTCACTCCGCTGGGGAATAATGCAGTACTAAGGCTCTTAGGTGAAATCTTTTCAGGCTCCCCAAATGACGCGCATACCCCAAGAGTGATGAAATCTTTAGCTCCTAACATATTAGATCCTCTCGCTAAAGTGCTTAATACTTCCCTACGGACAAGTGTGGCTCAGAGTGTCTTTAAAAAGACAGTAGAGGTCCCTCTGTTAAAAAAAAAAAAAAAAATGAACGACAACGTGGCTATGCTAAACAACCACAGGCCCATTTTGTTGCTCCCCTTCTGTGCCAAAATATTGGAAACCCATGTTGCACAGGAACTATGGAAACATCTTCAAATTGGAAACTTTCTAGATCCCCTACAAGCTGGGTTCCAACCTATGCACAATGATGAGACAGCCCGTGTTGGTTATTGATGATTTGAGGATAGAACTGGATGCTGGCCAAACTATGGCTCTACTATTGTTAGACCTATCTGCTGCTTTCGACACGGTAGATCATGGACTTCTCCTACAACAGGTGAGAGCAGCAAGGCTTACAGAAATGACATATAAATGGCTTAGCTCCTTTCTGGACAACAGAACTCAAGAGGTACACCTACTCCCTTTTAAAGCTGCCGAAGTAAATGCTAACTGTGGAGTCCCACACTTGCCCCACTTGTTCAACAGATATCTACAACCCTTGATCAAGGAGCCAGTTAGACGAGGATGCTGTATCTAGAACTATGCTGATGACTTCTAGTTCCTGCTCTGTTTGGAAGATCATCACAGGTCCCACTCTTCGTTTCAAGAGCTGATGTGCTTCATCTATGACTGGATGAGGGCCAACTCTTTGAAACTGAATGCTGAAAAGACTGAGGTAGTGTTCTTTAATGGGAATACTACAGCCTGGTCAAACCTCTACTGGCCTACTGAATTAGGTCCACTGTCAATACCTAAAGGGGTAGCAAAAGGCTTGGCCATTTTAGTTGACCAGCATCGGTCTCTGAAACCACATATCTACAGCGTGGTCTCGAAGGGAGCATTCATGCTTCGTACGCTGAAGAAATTGGTGAGTTAAATGGTGTATGAACATTAGCAACATAACGGATATTTGCCTGAGATAATAAGACATTTTATGCTCAGAAAAGATGGATTGAACAAATAAAGAATAACAGAAGAAAGAGTGAAGTACGAATGTTTAGAATTCAAGACAAAAACAGCCATCAATGATTCGGAGGTTGATATAGATCGACTCCAGAAATAGTGCATGCAAAGAGATGGTGTACATAACATGGAGGCCCGTGGTTCCATTTTAGAAGCAGAGGGCCTGGAAATGTTAGTTGCAGGTAAGGACTGCAACCCTAGAAACAAGATGTGGATTGCTGAAATTCCAGAGGGCTGGAGTAAGAACACATACACTGGAGGAGGGAAGTAGAGCAGCGGCGGTCCGTGCAGGTATACGCGGTAGGGCATCGATAGACAGAATTGGGAAAATTAAATAAATAAATCCTATTCCGTCATCTGTCAACATCCCCCCCCTCACCCCACCCCCGCCGCGCTTACCTGCACGGACCGCTGCTGGAGTAGAGCATTCTTTGTGCACATCAAAGAACTGTTTGATTCAGAAAGAAATTACTGGTCAGTGGGGCCTGGGCTCATTGTCAGGGGAGGTGGTGGATCTGATAAGGTTAGCCCTATAGGACCAGGGAACCATAATAGATGGGAGGGTTTAGGCCTTTGAACCTTTGGGAGGGGTATTTCAGTGGAGGCTGACAGCCAAGTGTGTTCCCTTGTTACTCCCTTGGCCTGTGTTGTGGGTCATTCAGAATTGCAGATGTTCCTACTGTGGCAGACTGCCCCTCTGACAAAGGACAGGACAGAGGAGAGGGACCCTCAAAGGAGTCAACAACCACAACATGAATTTCAAAGGACCAACCATTAAACCAAATCTGTGTCTGGATGTAGACTATAAAAGGAACATGAGACCTACAAGCTGTTCTTCAACGTAAAAAAGACTTCAAGCTGCTGAAACCAGGCTGGGTACAAAGGTCTGCCAGTCTCTCTAGTGGGTCTGGAGGTGTCTGATCTGGGAGGGGCATCTGTTAGGACAGAAAAGTCACATGCATGTTGACAGACATGCACCCCCACCCAGAGTGCCCCAGTTGCATGAATATCTGTATCCCTGATACTGATATTTGCACATAAAAGGGCTCTTTGATTCCAGGAAAAGTTACTGGTCAGTGAGGCCTGGGCTCAGTGTTCAGAAGACCATGGGACTGAAAAGACTGGCACTAACAGGGAATCTGATCGATAGGAAGGCTTAGTCTTTTTAACCTTTATGTGGCATATTTCAGAAGATGTGGATATCCAGGTGTAATCCCTGGTTACTCCCTTGGCCTGTGTTGTGGGCCACTCAGAACGGGAGCCACTCATGCTGTGGCAGACTGTCCCTTTGACAAAGGAAAGGAAGTGCAGAGGAGAGCGCACCTCTAAGGAGCTGAAACTCCCAACACAGATTTCAGAGACCAGACACTAAATCACATATGGATTTGTACTATAAATGTGGGAGCATGAGCCCCATCTTTGGTTGAACAGCACGGTCTCATCAGGAGAGGGAAGATCATCAAGACTTCTTGCTACTGGAACCAGGACTGAGGGCCAAAGTCTGCTAGTCTCCCTACTGGGTGAGGGGGCATCATCCAGGAAGTCAAGACCACTTGCCCCAAGGACAAGATTTCTGCCTGCATGCCAAGACAAGTGTACACTCTGAGGAGGAGGAAAACCTCTAGAGGGAGTGAGGCCCAGCAGAGACACTGTCGAGTGGATCCCAGTGAGCGAAGTGTGAGACGCCTGATGAGATGCCCGGTCGGGACCGTTGTGAGAGTGCAGGGCATCTGCCCTTCTTGTTGTTAAGTTGGCAACCCATGTACACCACCGTGAAGATAAGGGTTGTTGCCCTTGCAGTGCTGTAACCTGGAGACTGCCATATGCCAGGTGGGGGTCACCACGAAGATTGGGGCCAAGAGGATGCTTGATGGAAGATCTACAATGAAGGACCTGCCCTAGAGACCACCGATCATGATAACATTTTCGCAAAGTCAAGGAAGCCATGGAGGAGAAGTCTGATAACCCCTATGGGCTGCCCAGGTATTGCAGCAGCTAGGACACACCATCCAGAAGAGACAGCAAGATGCAGCAGCCCTCAAGCATCAAGAGGACAGATCACAAGAAGACACTCCCCGGTGTTCCCTAAACTCGCTGGCTGCCCTGTTAGGCCATTCGGCTTCCCTGGGATTCACGTGAACTTAGCGCTTGGCGCTGCTTAATTGACTCTTAAGGTCAGAAGGAGACTTTATTACATGTTGATTAGCACGGGTCCCACCTGAAAGTCGCCTCCATTATTGAAATGTGAAATAACCAACTCCATTAGAAGGGAAGGGGCACTAGGAGACACTGCCCAGGATGACGCTAGTGAGTCAACCATAACAGACTGTGGATACTATTTAGTTTTCTGTGTATATACATTGTGTGCTTACATTAAATACTACTTTTGTCACAAAAGCGAGTATTTGACTGGACAATGAGTTTACTGGGCTACTGTACGTACTTTGAGTTTGGGGACTGTGTATGCCTTGCACCTACCTTCCCCCTGAAAAGCCTTGGACTGCTCGACCCAGGCTACCACTGAGAGTCGGGTGCCGAAAGGGTAGTACTTGGCTGAGTTACTCAGGACCCATAGTAGGTCATTCCCTGGGATAGCAGGAGTAAAAGGCCACAACCCCCATGCTTGGGCCCAAAAACACTAGCTTGCTGCGTGACCTGCACACAAAGTGACAACCATGCTTTCTAGCATAATGGCATCTATCGGACTCCTCTGAAGACTTTTGCAACTTCACTCAAACATTGAGTGGCAGCGGGGGTTGCCTTACCATATATCCACTGTATTCTGAAGAGATTTGCCATGGTAGAGCTTCTTAGTAGACTATGCGACGAGATAAACTCCCATCTCACCCTTTCCTAGTGGACATAAGAGAAAAGACACCCCAGGGTACAGCCACTGCTCCAGCTTTGCTGCAGCTACTCTAGTCATGTATTCCTCAGCCTCTATATTCATTAAGCTTCTCTTCTCATACTGGCTTACTGTGGAATCATACTCGCCACTGTAATGAAGTGGATCAACTTTTGCCACAGCAGTCACGTGCATTATTGTAATTTCTTCCATGTGGGGACAGGACGCATCCACAGTAACTGGTTTGAAAAACCAAAACGAAAAACACAAAAAAAAACAACCATGACTTTCCCTGGGAAAAAAAAAACGATTTTCTTTGATGCCTCGCTACATGTTCACTAGCAGCAGCGCGCAGAAACTCTCAAATTTCATGCTGACTGGATAGGAGTGGAAACCAAAGCAAAAATCCATTAGGTAGCAGCCATCTTGCTGCCACTGCCACCATTGCCATATTCTTTCTAACATAATAAACTATGGTAAAATTAGACCACTGCTATACACAGTTCGATTATCTGTACTTCTGGTACCCCAAACATACTGAAGCCGCTACAGCCCAGTATCACAAGAGAAGTGACATATTAAGTACAGTTTCTTACAAAACGTTGGCAGTAAAAAGACAATAAAAATGCAAGTTGTATTTTTTTTTTAAAGTTACCTCGGAATTACTCTGTAAATGACTAGCGAAAGTTGAATGGTTTCATTTTACAAATAAATACATACCTCAGAATCAGAAACAACATCGACATCATTTCCAACGGAGTCAATGAAATCATACGCCATTCCAAAGCTGCAAGAGATGAATGTACATTGTCAACTCTTTGAAACTGTAAGCTGGAACATACAGAATGTCAATACCATAAGCACATTCCAGGAGGATACACGGAAAGCAAAAGTGGAATTATAATATATAATAGTGATATATATATATATATATATATATATATATATATCAGTGTACAGTGGACACCCCGATACAGTGAACAACCCAGACATCACACTTTACATTGCATGGGAAGGAGGAATAGAGGGACATGTTAATTCGGACATTCAAATCTCTTCTTAAAAGGATGTTAAACAGCACAGTCGTACAGAGTGCAAGAACAAATCTTTGCATCGCTATATTAAAAAGGCTAATGTTCCAACTAGGTTAAGAGAGAGTACAGGTAACCCATTGTAAAACAAGCACTGGCAAAGCCAATAGATTTCGCCTATACGAGATCTATTGGCTTTGTCAATGTTTTATTTAAATGATGCACAGCAGTGCAAACTGCTGTGCTACATAAAGTATTTTTTTTAAAGCACAAGTTACTAACTTGTGTAACGATATATCTGTAAGAGACAGTAGTTAGTGACAGATTCCTTACCTTAGAATATCCCCAGGCGTCAGACTGGATCCGGAAAGTTTTTGCGTAGCAGTACCCTTGCGCGTCGGTAGGCGGCGTCGTGCGGCTCCGCGTCCGTCGTCGGCGTCGTGATCGCCGGGATGACGTTGCGGGCAGTACTTAGACGCCGCCCCTGCGCGCTGACGTCAGTTCTGTACACGACTTTCCGCGCCAGGAACGCAGAGCCATGCAAGAAGCTGACATAGGTGTCTGAAAAATACTAGGGCCCTGAAAGGGATGTCCTTAACCCTAGAAATCAGTTCGCAGAACGGGAGGATGGGTGGGGCGGTAAGGAATCTGTCACTAACTACTGTCTCTTACAGATATATCGTTACACAAGTTAGTAACTTGTGCATCTGAAAGAGACACGTTAGTGACAGATTCCTTACCTTAGAATAGATACCCCAGCAATACCAACCCCGGTGGTGGGTCTGCGAACAAAGATCAGACAAGGAAGTCCCGGAGAACAGAACGGCCAAAGAAGCCGTCCCTCCGGACTTGGCTGTCAAGGCAGTAATGTTTGGTAAACGTGTGCAGCGAGGCCCACGTAGCTGCCTGACATATATCCTGTAACGGAACCCCGCGGCCTAAAGCCGTGGTAGCCGCCGTTGCCCTGGTGGAATGGGCACGCAGCCCAACAGGAGGCTCCTTCTTAGCCAAAGAATAACAGGCTTTGATACACATAGTGACCCAGCGGGAGATGGTCCTTTTGTGTACCGCCCGACCTTTTTGGCGCCCACGTAGCCAACAAAGAGCTGGTCATCCACCCGGAACTGGTGTGTGCGGTTGATGTAAAAAGAATGCGCACGTTTTGGGTCCAGACGGTGGAGCCTCTCTTCCTCTCTGGAAGGATGCGGAGGCGGGAAGAAGGTGGGCAAAGTGATGGTCTGCCCAATATGGAAGGCAGTAACCACCTTTGGCAAGAAGGACGGACGCGTCCGAAGAACAACCTTGTCTGGATGAACAGACAGAAAGGGAGGTTTGCAAGAAAGAGCCTGGAGCTCACTCACCCGCCGAGCAGAGGTGATGGCCACCAGGAATGCTGTCTTCAGAGTAAGAAGACGAAGAGGACAATTATGTAGAGGCTCAAAGGGAGCGCACATTAAGAAGGTAAGAACCAAGTTCAAGTCCCACTGAGGCATTACAAACGGAACAGGAGGAAAGAGGTGTGTAATGCCTTTAAGAAACCTGTTAACCACAGGGGACTTGAAAAGGGAGGGCTGATCAGGAAGCCTGAGGAAGGCTGATATGGCACAAAGATAGCCCTTGATGGTACCCAGGGCAGAACCCTGTTGGGCCAGAGATAGAAGGAACAGAAGAACCTCAGAAAGAGGGGCAGAAAGGGGATTCACAGCCTTTGCTGTGCACCATGCCACAAACTTGTTCCACCTGCAGGCGTATACCACCTTAGTGGAGGGACGCCTGGCTGCCAGAATCACATCACAAACTTCGGGAGGCAAGTCGAAAGGAATCAACTGCCGCCGCTCAATCTCCACGCAAGCAGGTGGAGGCTGGACAGGTTCGGGTGGAGGACCGTCCCCTGCTGCTGCGACAGAAGATCCTCCCGAAGAGGCAGACGGATCGGGGGATCGACGTTCATACTGAGTAGCTCGGGATACCAAACTCTTCGAGCCCAGTCCGGAGCCACAAGGATGACTTGGGCCCGGTCGCGCCGAATCTTCTTCAACACTCTGGGTAGAAGTGGTATAGGCGGAAAGGCGTACAACAGACCGCAACTCCACTCGCGACGAAAAGCGTCGCCGAGCGAGTGCCGCCTTGGAAATTCCAACACGCAGAACTGATGACATTGCGCGTTCTCTTCAGTGGCGAATAGATCTAACCAAGGCTCTCCCCACTGCAGAAAGAGACCTTGCGCCACTTCCGAGTGAAGACACCTTTCGTGATCCATCATGCACCTGCGGCTGTGTTCGTCCGCCCTGGCATTCAGGGAACCTGCCAGGTGTTGAACCATCAGGAACATGCCCTGATGTTCCAGCCATGTCCAGAGGCGCAGAGCCTCCTGACAGAGGGTCCACGACCCCACCCCGCCTTGTTTGTTGCAGTACCACATGGCGGTGGTGTTGTCTGTGAACACCTGCACTACCTTCCCTTTGACAGAGGGAAGGAATGCCTTGAGTGCAAGTCGGATCGCCCGGAGCTCCAGAAAGTTGATATGGAGCCGGGACTCCGCCGGAGACCAGAGGCCTCTGATCTCCACCTCTCCCATGTGACCGCCCCATCCCAGAAGGGACGCGTCCGTCACAACTGTGTGCTCTGGCTGGGGAAGGGAGAGGGATCTGCCCATGACCCATTGCCGGTTCGAGAGCCACCACTGCAACTGTTTTGCAGCCCCCTCCGAGATCTGGACGTGATAGGACAGGTTGCCCTGGTGCTGCGCCCACTGGAACTTCAGGTCCCACTGCAGAGCCCGCATATGCCATCTGGCATGATCGACCAGCAGGATGTAGGAGGCCATGAGGCCCAGCAGCCTCAGGGTCATCCGTACCGAAACCCAGGATAAAGGCTGAAAGATTGGAATCATAGCCTGAATATCCCGGACTCGCCGTTCGGGAGGATAGGCCCGAAACTGTGTCGTGTCCAGAACTGCTCCGATGAAAAGGAGCTGTGGAGAAGGAATCAGATGCGACTTCGGCACATTGATGGAGAACCCCAGCGAGTGCAGGAGTTCGGCCGTAGTCTGGAGGTGGGAGACGACTGCCTGGGACGAGCCCGCCTTCAGCAGCCAGTCGTCGAGGTAGGGGAAGACTGGAACCCCTGCCCGGCGCAGATGAGCTGCGACCACCGCCATCACTTTCGTGAACACCCGAGGGGCACTTGTAAGGCCAAAGGGAGCACGGTGAACTGAAAATGCTCGAGGCCTACCGTGAACCGTAGGTAACGCCGGTGGGCCGGCAGGACAGGGATGTGGAAATAAGCGTCCTGCAAGTCCAACGCTACCATCCAGTCTCCAGGGTCGAGGGCAGTCAAGACCTGAGCTAGGGTGAGCATCTTGAACTTCTCCTTCCGGAGGAAGCGATTGACGTTCCGGAGGTCCAAGATAGGACGCATGTCCTCCTTGTCCTTTTTGGGCACCAGAAAGTAGTGGGAGTAGCAACCACGTCCTACTTCTGGGGTCGGAACATGCTCGATGGCCCTCTTGGCCAAGAGGGCCGTGACTTCCTTCTGCAGAAGCACCAAGTGATCCCCTGACATGCGGTGGAATTGAGGTGGCATGGCTGGGGGTGGTCTTGAAGGGGAGGGAGTAGCCCCTTCGGACAATGTCCAAGACCCACCTGTCCGAGGTGATGGGACGCCAGTGGTGAAGGTGATGGTGGACCCTGCCCCCTACTGGCGTGCTGTGCACCTGAAAGGAAGGACTAGGAGGGCTTGGAGGCCGCGGACGGGTTGGAGGTGGTGGCCTGACCCGCACGCTGGTTGCCCGAACCGCCACGGCGGTAACCACGTCCTCGCGAAGATGCTTGCTGCGCGGGCCGGTGGCTGGGCAGCTGACGTGACTGGGCGCCCCTTCCGTGGCCACGAAAGGGGCGAAAAGCAGAGGTTAGCGGAGGGCGCACAACAGGAAGGCCCAGGGACTTGGCAGTAGCCCGTGAGTCCTTAAAACGCTCCAGCGCATGGTCTGCTTTGGAACCAAAAAGACCGACTCCATCAAAGGGCATGTCCATGAGTGTATTCTGGACATCACCCGAGAAACCAGTTGTTCTCAGCCAGGCGTGGCGACGTAGCGCCACCGTCGTTGCAAGCGATCTGCCCAGCGAGTCAGCGGTATCAAGGCCACAACGTATGGTGTATTTAGCCGCATCTCTTCCTTCCGCAATGGCGCGGGTAAGCAGTGTCTGGACTTCCTCAGAACACTGTGGCAAAACAGCCGCCACCGAATCCCACAGGGAGTGGGTATATCTGCCCAAAAGGCAAGCGGTGTTGACGGACCGCAAGCCAGCACTGGAGGAAGAAAAAGCCTTCTTCCCAAATTGGTCCAGGCGTTTGGATTCCTTATCCGGAGGGGCGGTAGGGAAGGCGGTTTGGGAGGCAGAGGCTTGGACAACCAAGCTCTCGGGGGTGGGATGTTTGGAGAGAAACAAGGGGTCGCCCGGAGCAGGGCGATGGCGTCTGGCCACGTTCCTATCCACAGGAGCCCCTGTGGTGGGCTTGGACCAGGCGCCCAAAAGATCGTCAGTGAGTGCATCATTAAAACGGCAGCACAGTCTCCGTGGAGGAAGCTGCCGGCTGAAGCACTTCCGTCAGGAGATTAGTCCTGACAGCCACAGTAGGCAATTGGAGGTGCAAGGCTCCAGCTGCTCTACGCAACACCGTTGCGAAATTAGCTCCCTCCTCCGTAGCCTCGGGAGGAGACAGCATGCCAGTGTCAGGGGAAGTATCTAGACCACTGGCATCCCCAAGTTCCTCAGCCCAGTCCTGATCATACTCACACTGTTGTGTGAGAGGGTCTTCCGACCCCTCCCAGCTCTCCTGGTCCTCCTCTGGTTCAAAATATGGAGGAGGAGGGACATTTGGGACCCAAGGTCTCATCGGCACCGGAGCCGGCGTCGAGCGACGTCGGTCCGGCTCCATGTCCGGAGCCGGAGATAACCGGGGAACGACGCCGTCCGGAGCCCCGGACGGCGTCAGGAACGGCACCGGGGACATCGGCGTCGGCGGAGGTGTGGTTAGGTCAACCGGCGTCGATGGGGGTTGCGGTACCGCCGGAATCGAGGCCGGAGCCGAGGCCGTGATCAAGGCTGGCGGGACAGGCGACGCCGGGACCGGAGTCGTCGGCGACACCGGAGCAACCCTATCAGGGCCCGCGGGGCCCGAAGGCGCACCGGAGGGACCTTGAGGCCCGAAGAGGCGGGCCATGGCCGACAGGAATTCCTGTATTTCGGCCGGAGTCGCCCCCGAACCCGGAAAGGACGGGTAATGCGGGGGCGGCTCCACAGGCACGTCCGGGGCCGCGGGGACGGTGCAGACAGGGGCCTCAGCCGAGTCGCGAGACCGGCGAGGCGAAGTCTTAGAGCGATGACGCTTCTTAGACTTTTTGTGCTTCGACTTACCCGAGGAGCGCGAAGACTTGGACTCCGACGACCGGCGGGGGCTCCGCGACCGGCCCCTCGACCTCTCACGGGACCGGGGCTTGGTGCGGCGCGGAGCCGACTGCCGGACCTCGAGTAGCTTTCGAGACCGCTCTCGCAAAGCCTTCGGGTGAAGTTTCCGGCAGTCAGGACACGACGTTGTGTCGTGGTCTCGGCCGAGACAGTAGAGACACTCTAGATGCGGGTCTGTGATCGACATCATTCGACCACAGGCGTCGCATGGCTTGAAGCCGGGCATCCCTACGACACCTAGGAGTCGATGAAGACTCGAAAAGAAACAGTGAAAAATTCACCCAAAATTTTGTCAAAAATTGACTAGGGCACTGCTCTTCCCGGATCTGCGCTTATTGGCGCGGAAAAAGAAGAACTGACGTCAGCGCGCAGGGGCGGCGTCCAAGTACTGCCCGCTACGTCATCCCGGCGATCACGACGCCGACGACGGACGCAGAGCCGCACGACGCCGCCTACCGACGCGCAAGGGTACTGCTACGCAAAAACTTTCCGGATCCAGTCTGACGCCTGGGGATATTCTAAGGTAAGGAATCTGTCACTAACGTGTCTCTTTCAGATACGCAATTTTACATGGCCAGACCACGTGATGGTGCTTTTTCTTTTTACTCTAAGATATGCATGTACAAACAAGTTAAAACTGCCATTTTCCCTACATTTAATATGCAGTTTATATTCTTGAACAAATGCCCTTTGCAGTTACCAGCATGTCAAAGTGTAGCTAGCTGGAACACTGAACATGGACAGCCTTTGGCGTTATGGCCAGAGCTGCTGTTTGGAGCTGGGGAACCAGGTTTGAGTATCAGCGCCGGCTCAACATCCTGTGATTCTGGGCAAATCACTTAGTCTCCCTGTGCCTGTAATTATTGTGTCCTTGTGTAATATAACTGGCGCTCAATTAAAGCGCTCCAAGTCCTTCGGGTCGACTTCGTGCTATATTAAACAAGCTATGCGGAGTGGGGAAGGGACATGCAGTGGCGGGAGTGAGGTGGTGGGAGGGACAGGTCATCAAAGAACGGGGAAGGGGCACAGTGATGGGAGTGAGGGACAAGCAACCAACAAACACAATGCGGATGCTGGAAAGTAGAAAAATTAATAAATTGCACATACAAACAAGTTCAAATTGTTATTTTCCCTATATTTAATATGCCGCTTATATTCTTGAACAAATGCCCATTGCAGTTACCAGCAGGTCAAAGTGTAGCTAGCTGGAACACGGAGCGTAGAGAAGCTGAGGCGTTACAGCCAGAGCTGCTGACTTTGGAGTTGGGGAACCAGGTTCAAGTCTGGGCGCCAGCTCAACATCCTGTGATTCTGGATAAAATACTTAATCTCCCCGTGCCTGTAGAAATTAATGTGTTCTTGTGCAATGTAACTGGCGCTCATGTAAGGTGTTCCAAGTCCTTCCAGTCGACTTCTTACTATATAAAAAAAAGCTATTATGGAGGTGGGAGGGAGGCAACTAGCGACGGGTGGGAAACGGTCATATAGTGACGGGAGCGAGGTGGTGGGAGGGACAGGTCAGCAACAAACGGGGAAGGGGCATGCAGCAACAGAAGTGAGGTGGTGGTAGGGATGGTCAAGGAATGAACAGAATGTGCTCACTGGAAAATAAAAAAATAAAAGTAACAAGTGGGCAGCCAGTTTAAGGACACTGGCCGCTGGAAGCAGTACTTGGTCCAAGCTCCACAGCAAGGACAAAGACGTGAAGCCAAGCAGGAAGCTGGAGGCAGGATGAGGCGCTGACGAGAGTGATGTGGGAGCCTACCACTTGTAGGTAAAGGTGAGTAATGACGGGCTCTAAGCCCATTTTAAGATTTATTTTTTTCCATTACAAGAGATTTTGCAAGCGCTCTGTAGGCAAAACCTAAAATGAACAGGGCTGGTCGAACTATTCAACGTGTGAGACTAGTAAGTAAGTCTTCTTTTATGCCTTGGTTTCACAGTGGCACCTCCTTACATGCAGGCCAATCGCAGGGAGAGATCTCTTGTTGTTCTATGTCATGCTTTAGTATAGATAGGCCTGATTTTCGTGTAGCATTCAGGTTTATGTAGTGTTGAATTTCATTTTATAAATGTAGGACTCAAATACAACAATGCATTCCAAAAACCAGGACCAGATTAGGAAGGAATACCTACCCAATCCTGGCATGGAGAAACATGAGAGCTCTATTGAAGGCTGTGTCAATCATGTTTTACCTCAGGATGCTTAGGCCTGTGGATCCAGTTTGTGAACTGAGATGACAAAGTTCCACAGTGGACTCATATCACATATCACTGGAGGACTTTAACTGGTTCAGGCTTCTGAGAAATCAGCCCTCTGCATGCGGAAAGTTGTAATTGCAATTGTATTTAGTTGCAATTTTGATGTTTCCTGAGGTTATCAGATGACGCCATATTGCTGATACACTTTGTTTGCTGTCCAAGTTTTTCATTTGGCAAATCGGTGCATTCTGTAAGGTGTAGCCTTGGGTTCAGAGTAATTTGATTGCACTAACACACCTGAAAACAATGATATGCAAAAGGAAATGCCATGACTGGAAAAGGTGTGTCCAATTTATGTGGAGTTCCTGGCAAAACAGTCTTTCGTCTTAAGAACTGGTGCTTGTACAAGTTCCTCGAGGCAACGTGTGCTCCAAGCTAAAATAGTTGGACTAAATATAGGGGCTATGCAGGGACAGCTCACAGGCCAAAGTGGTGGGTAAGAAGAACACCTTACCAACTACCACATGATATAGTTTTTAGGAATTAAAGGTTCAAGCATGGAGCAACACTGCACGACATATAATCTGTCTCCACTTGGCCATCTCAGCTTTCACACTCTAGTTCTATAAAAAGAGCACCAATTAATTTAATATTAATACTTGCATTAACATGTGACATCTCCAGGTACTCCTGGCTTTTAAAGCAACCGGAACAGGGTAGGACATACTTATAATGGAAACTACAAGTCCCAGAATTCAAGGTATTGTTAGCTTCATAGCCAGCGCTGGTGAAAGTCTCATACGCAACTTTGGGCCACTTGGCAGTCAGTGAGTAACAAGGACATCTGTTGTTTTTAATGCTCTCGGCTCAAAAAAAACAAATGATGGAAGGAATGCTGAACAATGTCAAACACTCATTACCAGTACAGAGATCCGAGCCCAAATCCATAGTTTTTTTGCTCACCATCCCATTTCAGTTTGGACCTAGTCATATGCAAATCAGTCTTGAACCTGCTACCCATGGGAACAGTCCAGCTCGAACTGCCAGGCCAGGTCCTCCCCAGACCGGAAACAAGCATCCTAGTACCGGTGTCAGGGTATCACCCCTCATCAGCCAGGATAGCTGGACTCCGGCGGCATGGTGAGAACGGAACCCAAATATCTGCGTGGCAGTGTGGCTGCATGATATGGTCTCATACCCTTCTCTGTAGCGTGAAATATTTGCACTTTTAAAATTGTGTTATCATTCTCTTCGCCATACCTAAATTCAGGAATCTTAAGCCTCCAAGAAAAAAGTTATACATCCCATGTAGGTCTATCCCATCTCCCTTCTTCCATAACATAACACTTAACTTAGATCTATCAGAAAGGTGAATGACCTGAAAAAAAGCCTGGTTTTATATTTTATTACAAGCATCAGTTCTTAAAATCTCTTGCATAAAAATCAGAGCTAAATTTGTGCCGGTGGTTGCAGGTGGGCCCACCAACAGTCTTTTTTTGTGGACTGGCAACTGACTTTGCTACAGAGAAAGAGAAAGGAAAAACAAAGAGGAGAAAGGAGGACGGAACAACAGTAATAAAGAAAAAAGCAAGGATGAAAAATGCTGAAATTGTGAGATAATGGGGGAGGGAGTTTCTGGTGGGGACTGAAAGGGGCATGAGGTGGAAATGGAATCAAGACTACACAGTCTTATTTTTTGCCACCCCAACCTTTGATAGCTCGGTCTGAGCAAAACTTTGGGCACCGGCATTTATTCTTTTACAAATTAAGCACCAGTGCTTAATTTGAAGCAGTGGAGGCAGGTACGGCCCACTAGCACAAGAAAGAGGAAGAGAAAGACGGAGAAACAGTGACAAGAAGGAATAAGGGGGAATGAAAAAAAAAATTTGGAACAGTGAAATAAAGAGTGTCTGGTCATGAAAAAAAAGCATGAGATGCAACCAAGACTACTCAGCCTTGGTATTCAACACCACTGACATCCGTAGCACAATCTGCAGGCTTCTGAGCATATGTTTGGGCCATTGTTGTTTTACAAAGTAAACAAACCTGGTAAATGAGTAGTGTGCAGCTAAATTAAGGGAATACACCAGAGCAGACAGCAAGTTTTGCATGCACCCACCTATCCAACAAGTCTAAGTCCAGATCAATCAATCAATCAATCATGTCACTTATAAAGCGCACTACATACCCGCGAGGGTCTCAAGGCGCTGGGGGAAGAGGGGGGTGGTGCTGCTACTGATCGAAGAGCCAGGTCTTGAGGAGTCTTCTGAAGGCCAGTAGGTCTTGGGTCTGTCGGAGGTTGGTGGGGAGGGTGTTCCAGGTCTTGGCGGCGAGGTGGGAGAAGGATCTGCCGCCGGCGGTCGTTTTCCGGATGCGGGGGGACTGTGGCGAGGGCGAGGCTGGTCGAGCGGAGCTGGCGGGTGGGGGTGTAGAAGCTGAGTCGTCTGTTGAGGTAGGCTGGTCCGGAGTTGTGGAGTGCTTTGTGTGCGTGGGTGAGGAGCTTGAAGGTTATCCTCTTGTTGACAGGGAGCCAGTGCAGGTCTCTCAGGTGGGGTGTGATGTGGCTGCGTGGATGGAATACAAACTTGTTGTACTCTATGAAGGCCTACTTTGGGAGGTCAATGATTTATCTAATTCAGGTTCTAAAATACAAATTAAGCCATCCGTCCACAATTAACTAGGCCACAATTGCTAAGAAAAAAAAACACCTAAGGCGGTTCCTAATACACAGGAATGATTACAGCATGATACTGTGGTAAATATCTCACTGGGGGAAAAGGTAGCAGGAGTCAAAATTAAAAAAACAATGCAATAGGTCTTGCATTTGGGAGAGTTAGAGCTATTGGCATTGTAAATGATAATGCCTTATACCCATGTTTTTTGGAGGGGGGTGACTGCATGTGGTGTGGAGTGGAATTATGTGGTTTGTATTGGAATTGTTAGTTGTGGAATTGTGTGGTGTGTAGTGTAATTATGTGGTATGGTGAATACTTAGGTGTGAGAGCTGTATAGAATAGTTAGAAAGGAAGATAGAGAGGGATTGGTAGTTTGCGCACGAAGTGGTGAATGAAATACAGGCAGAAGAGAGGCAAGAGTGTGTGAGAAAGAAGGGGAGAGCAGGCCACAGACTCATTAAGAGAGAGTTAGAAATTAGTTTTACATCCAAAATAAACCAATATGTTGATTTACCAGCTCAGCAAGGTTTTGCAATGCTGCGCGCCTTTAGATGTGAAATAAGAGTGCGCAGGAAGGAATATATGTTAAACAAGCGTAAGTACATTGTACTTTACCGGTGCTCCTCAGCCTCGAAAGGAAGTGACATATCGGCTGCAGGACAAGACTGGAGGCAGCAAAGAAGAGCGACGCTGGACTGCACCAATGGTAAGTAGGAGGCGGGAATATCGTCATTTTACTGATAACAGCAGGTCTTGCAGACAGTGCATGTGCACTGTAGCTCGACCTAAAAACAGGATATGACGATTGTGGTCCTTCCTGTTCAAAAAAAGGATGGTGTGTAGAGCCTTTTCTGGAACCATGTTGAAGATGTACAATTATTTTTATGCATATTATTGGTGGTTGGATATTCAAATCACGTCTATGCGACAAAGGAAAACGTTACTTAGTAAGGACTGATAAGGAGAAGATAGACGAGGAGGCAATGTAATTTTCAATTCAGGATACTTTTTAATTGGTGTAGTACAATTAATTTGCTGCTAGGTGGATTCTCATTTAGCATTAAAAAATGAATGATATCTTTTAAGCTACGAAAGCACACTGTGACAAATTAAGGCAACTTTAAAAAACAGACAGGCTTTTAGAATGTTATTCCTTTGCATGCCAAAAACCCTGATGTCGATTTTCTGTGTGTGTCTGTCCGGGTCGTGTGTTTTTTGTCACGCTTTTGTCTACGTTACTGTCGTTTGAGTACATAACAACTGCTTGAGTTGCGTATCACGTTGCCTTGCCAATGCAGTTTGTTGTGCAGTGCTGATCAGTTGTAAATGTTAGAGAGAACTCTAAGTTAGTGCAAACTTATAACTATTTTAATAGCCAGCGGAATGCTGTTTTTGTGTTTGCTTTGGATAACGGCATAGCTGGGAAGGTAGTCGTGCCTGGCACTTCAGTACCTATTCACACACAGAGCGGGAAGGAGGAAACACGGCAAGGACTCAAGTCCTTAAAATTATCCTTCTTTGTATGTTTGCTAAATTATTTAGATGTACACCATTGTCCTAGCTCCCCCTTGTTTGATTTTCAGGGATCAACAGGCGCTCTGCATGTTGGGGTGGCGGGTTGTTCCTAAACCGTTAGGCAGGGCAGCAGGGTGGAGGGGGGGAGGTTTCCTACATACCAGAGTTGAACATTGTGCCATAAATGTCATTTGTGGATTGTGTTTTGTTAGTGTTAGTTTAATAGTGCGAAAGTGCTTCCTTTAGTCACTTACAGTCAGCTTACAGGTTGAATCACACGCAGCCGTGACAGCAAACACGCCGACCTCTACCCGCTCCGATGGTCTGCCCCGCGGGCTTCTCCTGATTAAGGAACACCACGCATGCACACCAAAACGCAGCTGCCCCTGATGCCTGTCCCCCCCCTCCCTTAGATTGCTGTCCTGGAATGTAAACGGTTTGGGAGACAAACTGAAGAGAGGAATAGTCCTTCAATTTGTTAAGCGTCATAACCCAGACGTGGTGTTCATTCAGGAGGCCCATCTCATCTGGTATAAATTTAAGGCGTTAAATAGATGGGGTTACACACGGACGGCCCATGCGGACTCCGGGGGGACCGGGATCCTCGTACGCAAGAACTTCCCCTTCATTCTGGGCAAATCCTATTTTGATTCATTAAGTAGTAAAGCGGCCATTACGGGCACATGGGAGGGCAGGTCACTCAGTCTCTTATCGGTTTATGTTCCACCAACTCTGCAAAAAGCCACCCTCCCGGAACTAAGCAAAATAATACTTGACCTGCCCAAGGAAGACTTGATATTAGGTGGGGATCTTAACATGGTGGTATGCCACACATGTGATCGTAACCCCCCCAAATTCCCCCCCCCCCCCGAGACAAAGACATAAACCTGGTAGCTGTTCCACCCTAGCGGAATACCTGTCAGCCATGGGCCTAGCAGATGTCTGGAGAACTCATAACCCAAATAGTTCGCACTTCACATTTCACTCTGGTGCACATAACAGTCAGTCGCGGATCGACATTATACTGGCCTGGCTGGACCAACTGTCCTCCTTTCACGTCGCCAAGCATTTGGCGCGGGGAATATCAGACCACTCTCCCCTCGTGGTCCGTTTCACTCTGGGCACACCGGTCCAACGAGCTGGGATCAGTCTACATCCCCGATATCTTAAAATTCCAAACATGTGTGAGAATTACTCCATACAACAAAATTCTACTTTAAAGAAAATGAGGACTCCGTTAACTCTCCACAAACACTATGGGAAGCCTACAAAACAGTCATTAAGGTGCAAGCACTATCCCTGACAGCTGAGTATAAAAGAGATAAACAGGAAACAATTACACAAATAGAGAAACAGGTCCGTCATTTAAAAACACTACAAACAGACCCAGATTCAGTAGAGATCTCGCACTCATTAAAACTCAAGCGACAAGAGTACAAAAACTTGATGACAGAAGTGGCAAAAAGTAATCGATTGGCAATATATCACAGACTATATGAGACAAGAGACAAAGCCCGGAGACTACTGGCATGGTTGGACAGAAGGGGAAAAAGGAGACAGATGGATGACATGTCTTAGGAACGAGAAAGATTAAATCATTAACGACCCACAAGATATAGCTGAACTATTCGCACAATATTATTCCAGACTGTAATTCCCCCTTGTCCACCACAACCCTTAATGACTCTAAAGAGTTGCTCTCGGACATGCGCTTACTGTCGATGTCACCAGAAGAAGCCGAAACACTCGACAGTGAACTCACCGACAAGGAAATTATAGGCGCGATTAACACTATTCAATCCGGGAAAGCAATGGGACCCAGTGGCCTCCCAATAGAACTATTCAAACTGGCAGCATCGACGATCGCTACTTACCTACGTCAGATGTACCAAGATAGTAAACGACAGGGAAGCCTCCCAAATGATCAGAGACTAGCCACCATTGTAGTCATTCATAAACAGGGCAAGGAGGCCGAACTGTGTAGCTCATAACGCCCCATATCGTTGCTTAACGCCGAAGTAAAGATACTAGCCGAAGTACTAGATTACTACCACTCATTACGAAGCTGGTACACCCAGACCAGTCAGGCTTCATGCCGGGGAGAAACACTGTTTTAAACCTCTGACGCCTGCACGGTGTCCTCTGTAGAATCGGGTTTATAAAAGAAGAGGCAGTGATATCACTAGACGCGTAGATGGCGTTTGACACCATCGAATGGCCCTATCTCTATGCGGTACTGGAATGGCTCGTTTTGGACCGCAATATATCGCGTGGATTAAACTGCTCTACGCCAACCCCTCAGCACAGGTAGTGGTAAATGGGCACACCTCGAACGACTTTTCCCTCAACAGAGGAACCCGGCAGGTATGTCCCTTGTCATCCCTGATCTTCGCACAAATGCTTGTACCATTGGCGGACTGGATAAGGAAGGATCCCCTGATCTGTGGCCTTAAATATACAATGGAGTGGGAGGATAGAATCTCACTCTACACCGACGACATACTACCCTATAGGTCTTCACCCAGCGCTTCTTTCAACAGGGTCCTCCAAATCTTTACCAATTTCTGTAAATACTCAGGGTATACGATAAACTGGTCCAAATCGGTGCTCTACATCCTGTTTAGCCCCCCAACCCTGGCTTCCCCCGGGTTATACTGTAACAATAGCAAAGTCACCTTCCGATACCTGGGAATCGACGTCTCCTGTGACCCTGTTCAATTTTACACCCTAAACGTGTTGGGCCCCCTGAGCAGATTACAGAACGATGGCCAACTCTGGAGGACACTGCTACTATCTCTACTGGGACGAGCTGCCCTCTTTAAGATGATGGCATTACCTAGATTCTTATATGTCCTGCAAAACACTCCCTATCTAGTCCCTTATTCCTACTTTGTCAAGATAGAAGCGGAAATCCGAACACTGCTGTGGGACGGGAAGACCCCACGAATAGCCACTCCCAAACCGAGAAGGGGGTGGTATGACGGCGGAATAGCTCTTCCAGATATCCGCACGTACTTCTGGGCCAGTCAGCTTGCCGTAATTAACCAATGGAATTATGGCTCCCATTCCGACCCAGCCTACCACATGGATAAGATGCTCATGGGCCTGAGAGGCCATAATCAGGCACTGTATACGAATCCACGGAAACAAACACATTCCGGCTCCACACATCAAACAGTGACACTCTGGCACAAAGTCACAAAGAAACTAGGGTGGAAGCACAAAATACCTCAATACACACCATTATGGGATGCAGACTGTCTGGGTGGTCTGAGCCGATGTCCCGGGTTCGACAAAAGGGACTTAATCTGCATCTCGAGGGTTGGGGATCTGTGGTTAAAGGGCAACGTAAAACCGTTTACTAAATTACAAGAAGCCTACAAGATGGCTGAATCCGAGACATTCAGATACCTCCAGATCAGCCACACTCTTAAATCAGCCATCCCACAAGGTACAGTCCTCCCAGAGGTAACCCCACTAGAGGACCGACTCCTAAATGATCACATAGATACCAAGCCGATCTCCATGGCATACAAGAAAATACTTAATATGCTGAACCCTCCTCAGACCTTACGCACAAAATGGCAGAATAACATAGGAATACTGGAAGATGAGGCGTTGGCACTGCCGAAGGAAGTGGCCATATCCGCGAATCTCAGACTAGTCCAATTGAAGATTCTCCATAGAACATACTTTTCATGCGTCACTCTGGCGAAAATCAAAGGGCAGGCAGACCCCAGTTGTAACAGAAAATGCAGAGAGGAAGGTACATTCTATCACATAATATGGGACTGTCCTATTATCCATAAGTAATGGCGAGCCGTGGCGAGACAATTACAGTCGGTCTGTGGGAAAGAGCTCCAACACACACACCACAACTCTGTCTCCTGAATATATAGAGGAAAACAGACCTTAGCAGGCAACAACAAATTTGCTAACTTCGGGCTTTACCATTGCAAAACGCAACGTTGCACGAAAAGGGGGAGTCGGAGATTCGCCCACCCTGACTGAATGGGAGAGGGACATGGATTGCTCAATGATTGCGGAAAAACATATTTACGAACATGGAGGTTGTACTCAAAAATGGACACAGATCTGGGGTGGCTGGAACATGCATAGGGACCAGATCTGTACCCCGGTAGTGCCCAGACGACAGCTGCTTGGTGGGTGGGGGGGGGGCATGGGAAGGGGGGGATAGGAGAACTAGTGTGAGAACCTTTTTCATATGGAATCTTTGAGATATAAACTGCGGCTGTATGTACACTAATACATTGTAATGCTATGCTGTTGACTTGGTTGCTGACATGTGACATTTTCTTCCTAATAAAAAGAGTTTACAAAAAATGTATAAACTTCTGTTGTGTTCATACCTACATTTGGCAGACAGCGCCTCCATGTGGCAACATCAGCGCTGTTTATGTGTTCAGTTCCCGTGGCGATTAGTGGGCCATGGTTTCTCACAAAGCGCTATGTTTACACGTATCGAACATTCCCTGTGAACTTAGTGGAAATGGGTGCCAGATTGACATTGAAGTGAGGGAAAGCAAAAATCGAGTGCGCAGTAAGGAAGATATGTTAAACAAGCGTAAGTACATTGTACTTTACCGGTGCTCCTCAGCCTCGAAAGGAACTGACATATCGGCTGTAGGACGAGACAGGAGGCAGCAAAGAAGAGCGACGCTAGACTGTACCAACGGTAAGCAGGAGGCGGGAATATTATAATTTTATTGATAACAGCAGGTCTTGCAGACAGTGTATGCGCACTGTAGCTCGACCTAAAAAACAACAAAAGCTAATTTCTTTAAAATACTTATGAGGGGATATCAATCCCAGGTTTTCAGAGCCAAAATTAGATTGACCAACCAGAAGCATGCAAAAGTGCTTGTTCACAGTTTAAAAGCCTGCTCAAAATTGGGTCATATGAATGAAAGTATTCTTTTTTTTTTTTTTTTTTTTTTTAAACAGAATTTTATTAATTTTCTGAGAAAGCAAACAAAAAGCTTCAGAGACAGCATACATTAATGATTCGGGGAGCAATATATTACAAGTGTTATTAGTGACATAGCTGCAGCCTCCCTTAGGGTGCCGCTCAACGACTCCCCTGGGTCCTCATGCCCCACTACTGAATCCTCCCGCAGCCCCCGCTGTATGCAATTATACCCTCTCTAGCAACCCCATGCATATTATCATTCGGAGTGCAGGGTCATCATAGGCATAAGGAAAAAACAAAAAGAATAAAGCACCCAGCCCCAACAACCCCCCTCCCCAACTACCTCAAAGCCCCTTTGGTCCCCCCCCACCCCACCCACCCTCCCAAGCATGCCGCTAGCCACTAACTAAAAGGGTTCCAGGTATTCCCAGGTCTTCCCCATGGACCGCCCGGTACCCCCTCACTCAAATCCGCATCCTTGATAGGGCAGAAACACTGGAGGCGATCCCCCGCAGACCCGCCAGCGGCTGCAACATCCCTCCCTGTCAGTTAGGGCTCACAATATCAGGTGTCTGGAGCGCCCCCCGTCTCAGTCAACACACTCTCCTCCGCACCAGGCGGGTGCTTAGTCAATTCCACAAGCGCCACCCATGCCCTGGCCAGCTCCATTGAGTTCTCGTTCCCCGTCCATCTAGCCATGCCCATCCTGCAATTACCTTCACTCTCCGCCTACTTTACAAGCTCCCGTCTCCACCGCTCAAGAGAAGGTCCCTGCCTCGTCTTCCACCGGCTAGTAAGCTCCCTTATCGCGAGCACTAATCCCAGGTCAATGAACTTACTGGTGACCTTGGTTTTCGCAGTGTGGGGATATACATGTAGTAGACAAACCCCTGGCGTCAGTGCCAGCTCTCTCTCCGTCACAGTCGCTAAGACAGCCATTGTTTCCCGCCAGTAGTCCTCCAACTGCGGGCAGCTCCAGAACATATGCAGGAACCCCGCCCCCACTAGAGCACAACGAGGGCAGGCAGACGACCCCCCAAAATAGTCGTTCAGTTTGTTTGGCGTTAAGTAAGCCCTATGTAAGACATAAAATTGAATGAGCTGGAAGCGCGCATTTCGGGAGCTCCTCCATGGCCTCTCAACTACCGCCCCCCATGCTCCGTCCGAGAAGGGCTCCCCCAGGTCCGTCTCCCACTTAAGCCGCAGCGCCGTCAGGGGCTGACGCAGGTCCTGAGTAATCCGGCGATAAAGACAGGTCACCGCTTTAAAAGTACCCGCAGCCATCACCACTGATTGACACGCAAGGGACGTAGTCGGTTCCAACTGACCCCCCGCCAATGTTTCCTCACTGCCGCAGCCAGGGCCGCATGGAAAAGGAAATCCCCACGCGGGAGATCATGACGCTCCAGGAGGTCATTAAACGGTAAGAGGTTGCCCTCCTCGTATAGATCCCCCAAAGTGAGTATGCCCAGCTCCGCCCAGGACTGCAGTTTGCTCCAGTCACCCCCATGAGGCAATACCTCACACATTGTCAGCGGGATTTCAGGCGCATACAGGGTCCTGACCCGTACCTTCCTGGCCATACGCATCCAGCACCGCTGCACCACGGCCAAGTCCGACGGCAGCGCCTCGCCTCCCGGGTGCACCCGCAGCAGAACACAGGACAGCAGGCGCCAGCTAGGATCCAATCCCCCCACCGCCTCCGTATGTCGAATGTGACCCGCCACCCACTCCGTAAACCATTGGAATTGCGCAGCGTGATAATAGCCCTCCAGATCTGGCAGCGCAAGGCCCCCCTCCACCCTGGACCGTTTCATAGTGAGCAGCGCGACTCTCCGTCTCCCTGTGCCCCACAGGAACCCCGTGATTAAAGAATTGAGCTGTGTAAAGAACCTAGTTGGTATCCAAACGGGGAGCGTCCCAAAATAATAAAGGAACCGTGGTAAGGTGACCATCTTCACTAAGGCGACCCTACCCGCGACAGAGAGCGGGAGGGACCGCCAGAACTCAAAATTAGTTTTGGCACTACGCAACGCTTGCCCCACATTACCCTCCATCAGATCAGCACTGTCATGATAAATCCGGGTTCCCAGGTAGGAGAGGCAACGAGGTTCCCACGGTATCGCCCCCACAGTCTGCCTATCGCGCCCGCCTGCTTTGGTAGGAAACAAGCACGTTTTGGCCCAATTCACACGAAGTCCCGACACTCTCCCCAAAGTCTCCAATAGCTGTTTCGCCCCCTGAAGCGCACCCCGAAGGTCAGGCAGGAACATGAGCAAGTCGTCCGCATATAGCGCAATATGGTGCTCCTGTTCCGCCACCAAAAGCCCCGCATAATAACTGCCCGACCTGGCATGTGCAGCCATTGGTTCCATTGCCAGAGCAAACAACAACGGGGACAGCGGACATCCCTGCCTCGTGCCTCGGGCCACCCCACAGGCATCAGAAATTAAGCCCCCCGTCCTGACCCTGGCGGTAGATTCACTGTACAGCAGCGCTGTCCATCGGACGAACCGCTCCCCGAGCCCAAACTCCCGCAGTGCACCAGTAAGATAGGGCCATTCGAGGCTATCAAAGGCCTTCTCCATATCGACCGCGAAAATGCAGGCCTCCTCCTTATCATACGTGTCAGCCCCCAGGATGCGCACAAGCCGACGAATATTCATGGCGGTGTTCCGGGTCGGAATAAAGCCCGCCTGATCTCCGTGCACCAGCGTCGTCATGTGGGGCATTAGCCTGCTTGCCAACACCCGACTCAATACCTTATAGTCCATATTGAGCATCGCGAGAGGCCTATACGAGGATCGGTCCCACGCAGGCCTGCCCGGTTTGAGAAGAGGAACTATGATGGCCTCGCGGGTGGACACAGGGAGAACACCCTCATGATACGCTCTGTTATACAGCTCCACCAGGCAGGGCACCAGAGTGTCTGCGTAGGTCGCATAAAATTCCACCGACAGCCCATCAGTTCCCGGGGTTTTGTTCCTGGCCATGTGCTTTATGGCGCTGCGTATTTCACCCGTCTCAATATCCCTACCAAGAGCAATCGCCTCGTCAGAGCTAAGCTTAGGGAGAGCCGCATCCGACAGGAACCTCTCGTCACCAGGGAGGCCAGGGTCCAGCTTGGTGCGGTATAACTCGGAGTAGAATTGCAAAAATTGGTCGTTTATTCCTCTCCGAGTATAAACCACCTCACCCTCCTGCCCCCGCAGTTCCGTTATCGCTGTCCCTCTACGCGCCGGATTGGCTAACCAGGCCAGCAGGGCCCCAGATTTATCCCGCTCCGCGTGCATCTTGTCTGTGCACGCCTTAAAATCAAAGCAAAGCAAGCGCTCGAGCTGAATCGCAAACTCCTCCCTGGCCGCGAGCAGCGTATCATGTGTATCTGGGCGCTCTCGCTCTGACACACGCAAGTGTTGCTCCGCAGCTGCCACATCTTGCAGCAGTACCTTGCGGACCCCCACCATCTCTCCTATACAGCGCCCTCGGATCACCGCCTTAAAGGCGTCCCATTCCACAAGCAGAGTGGATGCCGTATTTGCATTGGTCCTAAAGTAATCCTCAATGGCCGATCCTATAATGTCCTTAAACACTGGGTCGTCCAGTGTGTCTGGCCGCAGCCGCCATGTGGGAATGGCCGGGCGATCCCGTGACCAGTGCAACTGCACCAGCAAGGGGTTATGGTCCGAGGACGTTCTGGCCAAATACTCGCTATGCATCATTCCCCCATGGACATCCGGAGAGCAAAGGACTGAGTCCAGGCGAACATGCAGGTCATGTAATGAGGAGAAGAAAGAGTAATCCCTGTCAGTCGGGTGATGGGCCCTCCACGTGTCCGTTAACCCCCAACGCTGTTGCCAGATCCTTCGCGCCGCCGCCAGTCTGTGTACCGGAGCATCCACTAAGGGGGGATGTGACCGATCTAAATGGACATCAGTAATACAATTAAAGTCGCCCCCCAAGAGCACAGATCCCACCAGCAGAGGGGCCAATTTCGCTGAGAGATGCGCAAAAAATGATACCTGGTCAGTGTTAGGTGCATAAATGCTCCCCAGCACTATGTCTCTACCATCTAGGCGCCCTGACACTACTACAAATCTGCCCTCAGGGTCCACCAGTTGGCCAGTACTTTGAAACGGGACTCCAGCCCTGACCCAGATCAGAGCACCTTGTGCGTAAGCCGAGTATGTCGTACAGAACACCTGCCCTCGCCACCTGCGCTGTAAAGCTAAACCCTCCTGCTTGGTCAAATGTGTCTCTTGTAACAACGCAATCTGTACCCCTCTCCTCCTAAGATAGGCATGGACCTTATGGCGACGTGTCATGTTATGCATCCCCCTAATGTTCCAGGACAAACAGCGGATACCTACGGCGGTTCCCATAAGGTGGCAGTTCGTAGTCCATTGTCCCTACCTCCTACAGCGGCATGCTTGGTCCCGAATTCTCCCTCCCTCCCAATACCCCTCTAAACCCCCAACTCCCCTTCCCCAGGACAGGTTCCCTGAAACTAGTTCCCATCCAAACTAATACAACCGTTAACTGTGCACACAGCAACAGTGAGACGTGCGCCGATCCCTCAGGACCCAAAGACCCGCCAGGTCCCCCCCCCCTGCACATCCCCAATAGGGGGCCCCCGGTCAATAATAAACAATAGACAATCGCCCCTCTCTCACCGCAGGCCCAAAAACACACAATAAGCAAACCCAAACCAGGTTATTAGCTCAGTTCATGCAAGCAGCCGTCGTCCTTTCAGCCAAACAGGTCTGCCGTCTGCGGAGTGACCACAGGTAGTTCGATGTCAGAACTCGCTGTCGGACTACAGGAGACAGAAGTCTCGGAACCACCCAGGTGTCGGCCAGGGGTAGCAGCACTCGGGCTCACCTCACCCTGACTGATCACTGCAACCGCCTGTACCGCTCTGTCCCGTTCAAGGCGGAGAATCAGCATCAAAGGTGGCCTCACCGGACTCGAGTGTGCAGGGGATCCACGCTCCACAGGGCTCGCAGCAGAGCTTCGCCTGGATCGCGTCCGTCGTGTTTCAAGCCAGTGCCAGGCCTCCTGCGGCGCAGTGAAAAAGTGTGTGCCAGTGGCGTCCACCACCCGCAGCCGGGCCGGGAAGAGCATGGCATATTGTAGTCCAAGCTGGCGGAGTTTCCGTTTAAGCGCAATGAAGGAGGCGCGCTGTTTCTGAACCTCCCTAGTGAAATCCGGAAATATCATTACCCTGGAATTGTCAATCTGGAGCTGTTGCTTTTCTCTAGCACGCTGCAAGAGGTGATCCCTGTCCCGATAGTGCAGCAGTCTCACCACCAGCGGCCGCGGGGGAGCACACGGTTTAGGAGGCCGCGCCGGCACCCTATGGGCCCGCTCAAGAGCAAAGAATGGGGATAGCCCCTCCGGGGCCACTTCAGATCTGAGCCACTCCTCCAGAAATCGGACAGCGTCATCCCCTTCTGCCCGTTCCGGGACCCCCACCAAGCGGAGGTTATTCCTGCGGGATCGTCCCTCACTATCCTCTGCCCGGAGTTCCAAGATCCGAACCTTGGCTTCCACCTGCGTCAAGGATTTCTGCAGGATTGAGACCACGTCCGGCACTCCCTCCATTGTTTTCTCCGCCGCCGATACTCTGTCCTTCAGTTTCCTGTGGTCATCTTTTAGCAGGGAGAGATCCACACCAATGGCGTCGATTTTCGCCTCAAGGGTTTCCCTGGACGAGGTAATAGCCTCCAGGATATCGGTCAGCGTAGGTCCCCCCGGTGCGACAGCCCCCGAGCGCCCCGGCACCTCTTCCTCCTCTTCAGATTGTTGACTTGCCCCGTCTATCTGGAGGGCCGCAAATCCCTTCTTCCTGGACACCCGCCCCATCTCAGCAGGGCACTAGGGGCCACAGGGACCCTCAGCTGCCACAGGTTCCTACCAGCAACCAAACCGTCCACTCCCCGGATCAGCTCCGGCAGCGGTTAGATCTCCGTCCCAGCAGCGGGCAAGAGTGTCCAGCTGTGTTGCGGCACACCGCGAGGAATAGCCGTCCCTCGCCAAGATCCCACAGCTACCGCACCAGGGGGGAGAGTCCGGGGGCACCCCTCGTCACAGATGTCGTCTCGCCCGGGCGCCACAGCCAGGGAAAGCCCCCCAGCAGCCCAGAGTGCAGATAGTGGAGTCCTCTGGGGCACCGCACCCCGGCCCCCCGGCACCCAAGGGATCGAGGAACTCGGGTGTCCGGTGTCCCCCAGACAGCGCCCTCTCACAGCATGGCGCCCTCCTCAGTGGTCCCTCTCCCGAGGCCAAGTCCAGCCGGGGGCCGTCAGGCTCCGCGGCAGCACGCCCGGGCCAGGGGAAGCTCAGAGTTGCGGCCTCATGGGCCCAGTTGGCCTCGGATAGACAGCCCGGCCGGGCTCCAGCGTTCCACCGGCACTTTCCGTTCCCCACCGCCGGCCACACACACTCGCACCTGGGCTCACCTCCACTCTCGGTCTGTCACCCGGCCGGGTCCTCCGATCAGTGCCCGCCGGTCACTCCCGCAGTCCGGGTCACCCTCAGCGCCGCCATCTTGGGACCGCAAATAGCTCCCCGCGTCATCGAGGTCTCGCCTCTGCAGGGCGCCTCCACTCCAGATCCGCCGCCGGGCTCCGCTGCGCCACCCCTGAGGGGCTGAGCCACCCCTCAGCCGTCCACCACCCAGCGCAGGCCGCCCAGGCTCACGGCGATCCCCTCATCAGGTCGCGGCCGCCACCTTGAGCGATCACCGCCGGGAGCCGACCCGGCCAGCAAAACTGCTCCCCGCGTCGCGGCTCGGCCGCGCGGATCGCCGCCAAGGCACCAAGAGGGGCAGCAAGGGTTCCGACACCCAACAGGTGCTCAGGGGCCCCCTTAGGTCGCCAGGATATATGGTAGCGGAGGGAGGCCACGGAGGAGCTCCGAGGTCCGCATCGGCGTCAAGCCACGCCCCTCGAATGAAGTATTCTTAACCCTTATTATATGCAGCTTCTTCCTCAGTAGACCCTTCATGGGAGCATCATTTTGGGGCCTAATGTCTGGGTCCAAGAAAAGTTAGTTTACCTGTTATCAGCTCTCACACAGTACCTTTGCAGAAGAAAGATTTTGGACCGGATGCAGAGGATCCAGATCATAATGAGTCTCGGAAAGGGCTCAGGCAGGGCCCACTGATCCACAGTATAATGTGCACAGTCATGTATCAGGTGGTCTAGTGAGGAGTTCCCTGGGACAGGTTCACTTAGTTGTCGGGTATTCTATAAAGGATTCCACATCTCTTTTTTTGTACCTTCAGATGGGCCCAAAAGGTGTGACTATGCCCTCTGTGACCCCAAACTTGCCTTGGTATTTCACTCATGTAACAATATCAGAAATCGTCCTGTTGTCAAAGAAGATATCCTCAACTCATCACAATGTCCTCTTTAATTCAATAGGTTTTTTTTTGTTTTGTTTTTTTGTACGTCTATAGTGCATGCTTCGGGTAACTTTATTACACCATTTAAGATTCTGCATATCACTGTGGGTCAAAATCTATTCCCAGGCTGCTTGCTCTTAATGAGTCTATGCTAGAGTTGTGCATCATCAGTGTGGCTAATGACAAACAAAAACCAGCTGCAACACAAAAGCTATCGCAATATGACAAATCCATTTATCCCTTTACTGTTAGGGAGAATTAGGAAAATCAATTTGCTAAAATATTAAGGGAGATGCAATTGGCAAAAGCTTGTAGGAAAACTAAAAGTATCCTTAATATAAATAAATTAATGAATTTTAATGTGTCAATCTCATGAAATTACTCTGATTTAATCCTGCAGAGTGCCTGAATTCAAGTATTATCTTTTATCTAAAACTTCCAACTTTACAGAAACTTTCTACAGTGACTCTACACAATATTATTGTACATGGTTATATGCGATTGACTGATTTCTGGTGTAACGTGGTGAGGAAAATATTCACAAAATACATTTGGCCCTCTTGCCAGGAATGTCTGCTATACCTTAATGCTATCCAGCATCCACTGGAAATGGTTCAGATGGTGCATTAAGCCAACAAAAAAGAGTTATGGAGAGATATTGAAGATCTATGTACCAGACTGTCCTAACGCAGGCAGTTGTGCAGCAAAGGCCATGGTTAATTCTGAATTTATGATCATCTGATTTGCTTGGGAGATCAGATCTACGGAAAGCTAATCTGTCTGTTTATCTTAAGGACCAGCTACTACAGCTCCAGAAATGTGATGCCGATCTTTTTGCATTTCTGTAGTAGTGAAAAGGTGCGTTTAACTTCTCACTGCTGAGAGAAGATATAAATTAAGATTGAATTTAAACTCTTCTAAAAAGTTTATACTGATAAGTCTGCTTTGTCATTTTCCCCCACTAAGAGGTGTCCTGGGGCTGTATTATGGAAAAGTGTCCTGGGGTGCAACAAGTATGTGCGTGCGCTTTTTGCGCTCCTGGGGCACATTGGTATTACAGAAAGGGCTGCAGGCGCTTGTGCGGCCCTTTCTATAATACAGATAGCGCTGGCGCACATATAGCGCCAAGCGCTATCACCAAAGGGTGCTCCCTCATTTGTATCGGGCGTGGCCCCATGCAAATGAGGGAATTCCTTTGCCTCTGCGCCATATTATTGATGCGGGTCCAAAGGCAAAGAAGCTATCAGGAGGCTCACTGACAGTGCGCCTCCTGATGGCAGCCCTCTGGACGGGGGAAGGGGAACCTAGGGACCCCTTGCAGGCAGGTGCAGTCACTCACTGCACCCGCCTAAAAGGGATCTCTCTCCCCTCTTAAAAGTGCAGGCGGGTTGCAGCCTGCACACTGAACCATGGAGCAGCTGTTTCAAAGCTCCTCCGTTTTTCACTTGAATGCGCTGTCTCCAGGGCAGCTGGACTGTGCGGCTGACCTGGGAGCAGCGCATTCAATGTAATAAGGCCCACTTTCTCTGTTTGTGCCCGGTGCACCTGTTTTACGGTGCACCATGGCGCAAACTGGGAAAGTACGCCCTATGTGTAATAAGGACCCTGGTGTCCTAACAGAATATTTAAAGGCTCTGTGGCTCAGGCAGTAGACAGTTGCACCAACATTGACATAACAACGGCCAAGCAGTAGCCCTTCACAAATATTATTGTCTCACATATAATCCTACACATCCTTGATAGGTCACTATTTATCTCGCTGAACATCACTTGTTATATACATTAAAAAAAGATGAAATACTTCATTACACTGAGTGCATAGTATCTTGTTAGAGTTTCAGAAAAGCCTTTATCCAGTGGAAATATTAGTTTCGGTCTGCTAAATCCTCAAGACGTTTCTCACCTGTTCCATACAGTTTCATGCACATTTCCTTCAGTCATTGTTCCACATCTTTTATTCAGTTTCCTACTTTTGATTATCGCACATTCAACTCTCTGCTAGATGCTTTTTTGCCAATGTCTCACAAATTGAGCTGTTTTCTTTCTTATATTGCTGCTAACAGCGAATAGTGCAATCCTCAGCAAGAATCCACTAAGCTTCAGTAGTAATGTTATTCTTACACGGCTCCGGAACCTGTCCTCTACCTTATTCCAGTATGACGTTTTATTATGGGACACAACCATCTTAAACGAACAAAAGGCATCATAGGACTTATACTCTGTGGAAGTATAATCCTTGTTCGGGTTTAGTTTATGTAACATTGCAGGAGTCATACAAGGCTTATGTAGGAAAACCAGCCTGAATCCAGCATTGCTAGTAACTTTAAGTAGCAGTGATAACGTCTTATCTCATTCGGTGGCAGTAAATGACCTATCTCATTCTGTTTCCCACTTCTGTGTCACCTTTTGTTCAATTTTTATCATATCACTTCTCAGTTAATGACTGAATATAATCTTGTTATTTCACCTCTACCCCCATCTGCCACAGTTAATATTGTCAATGTTTGTGAAGTTTACGTGGCATGCTGAAATACCTCGTACATTGTGCTCCTCTGCATAGTTTATTGTATTGCAGAATCTGTCCCTCCTTAATTGGAAAGCACTGCAGCGTCACAGCAAACACGAACTTATCTGGAGCACCTGAGGTTAAATCGACATGAGCTGTAACTTGACTATCAAAAGGATGCAAAGACAATGATGTGTTCCATGCTCTCAGCCACTCTCTAGGAAGCATGTGAAGCATGCATCAAGAAAATGTCCTTATGAGCATATCATCCTTTTGTGACCACCATCTCATGCTGAAGGGGAACTGTAAAACCGAGAAGCACATGCTATGCTCTTGCTTCCAACTTACCCACAAGCATACCCTGTAGTCTTGAAAGAAGTGAGCAATCTTCCAAATTCCAGAGGATTGATTATTTTGCAGTAGAATGCTTATTGTTTCAGTGAACAAAACTTCATTGCGACAAAAGAGCTTCTGACACTTTTAGCCCCCCTAGATAATTTGTTTTTGGGACCACCTGGTTTTGGAATCTCTGTGAGGGCGTTTCACAAACAGAGTCACACTTAATGTAAGCTCTGGTGAAAAGGTTTTGAGTGCTAACTGCCAGTGCTCACCATTTAAAATAAAGTTTACTGCTGAGCAGCTGCGGTAAGAGGCTCTGGACTGGCTGCATGCGATTATGTGCCCTGGCTCTACTTCAATCATTTCTAACCAACAGAAGTCACTCAGTCATGCTTGAGAATTTCTCATCTAACTCCTTCTCACTTGCGTGCGGGGTCCCCCAGGGATCCTCTCTAAGCCCTCTGCTCTTCAATGTCTATGTTTCAGAATTGGCCTCCTTGATTTGATCTTTTGGATTTTCCCCTACTTCTTATGCAGACGACACCCAAATTGTGGTGTCGGCCGCTAACAATACAGAAGTAACCATCTCTCAGTTTCACAACTGTATGAGAGCGGTTAGTGACTGGATGGGAAGACATTGACTCAAATTGAACTCAGAGAAAACCGAGGTGATACTCTTTGGTAACAAACCTCAATTTTGGAGCCCGGCATGCTGGCCAGCAGAGTTGGGAACCCTCCCAACCCCAGTCCAAAAAGCAAAAAACTTAGGTATAATAATAGATGACAAGCTGAATTTTAATAAACATATTAGCTCAGTTGTCACTGCCAGTTTTAACACTCTGAGAATCATTAGAAAGATTCTTCCTTTTATTCCTCTAACCACCAGAAAAACAGTTGTCTCATTACTAATCCTAGCAAAACTAGATTACTGTAATGGTCTCTTCATTAAGCTCCAAAAACAACATATGAGGAAACTTAAGAGCGTACAGAATGCGGCAGCCAGGCTTGTCTTCGACCTGCCCAAATTCCACCCAGTTTCAACCTCCATTAAGGAACTCCACTGGCTCACGGAAAATAACCGCATTAATTTCTAGGCGTTATGCCTTACCTATAAAGCCTTGCATGATCTAGGTCCCAGCTACTTTAAAAAATCCCTCTCATGGTACATACCAAACAGAGATCTTCGCTCTAAAAATACCCCAACAGTGTCGCGCCCCAGCTTTAAGAGACTTAAATGGGGATGCAGTTGTTTCACCTCTAAAGGCCCCGGTTCTATGGAACAGCCTGCCTATGAACATTAAAGCAGCCCCCACACTATTGATTTTTAGGAAGCTAACAAAAACCTGGCTTTTAACCTCTTGTCGCCCAATTACTCTCACCTTCACTGCCATCCAACCAACGCCAAGACACCCATGGGTATTCGAGCGCTTTAGAAACATTTTAACATAACATAACATAACAAGCATGTTGCGGTTGAGCAAGTGAAACTACTATCTAACTCAGCTCCATAGCAAGCCCAGGCAGCCCATTGCAGAGGGGACCTATGATAAATTGATTATGGACTGTGCAGTCCTCATAATTTAATTGGACATTCAACAAGAAATGCTTGCATCTGTTTTTGACTATAGTGTGAGTTTGTAGTAATTTGTTGCAGTCACGCTGTAGGTGAAAGATGCACCAAGACAAAATAAAATGTGTTGGCTTGATCTAGAGAGAAGTTTAACATGCACTTCCATAAATAACAAAGTTGCCAGATGTAACTATAGTATGAATTTGACCTTATGTGCACTCCTTAATTAGCTGATCAGCCCAGAATTAGACTCGCGATTTGTTCTACACTCCTGGGCCAAGGTAGCTATTTTGCTGGCCAGCAGGTAGATCAAAGCCTTCCCTACACAAAAAGCCCATCTGGAGGCAATTGAGGGGAAAAGAAGAGGGTGTGGGAATTATCTGCATAGGGTAATTGCATTCACACTACCTGACAAGTCTGGGCATGCCCATAGGACCAACAGTGAAGCAGCCAGATCTCTGTTTCCACCAACTCCAGGAGGTCCTTTTGAAGTTTGGAGAGAAGGAACCACTTTGGAAGGGACAGTTATGGAGTGGGGGCGGAAGAGGATTAAAGCTCTCAGACAGTTGTGAAGATTGACCACTTGAAGTTGCCAACCTGAAAAGCCAAAGATGCTGTCCCCGAGGAATAGGACACAAGTGGAGTGATGATGCGTTATCCTTGGAATGGGCCGAAGTATACACTTTCTTCAACTTTTCACTCCCATTTAAAAACCCCTGCAAAAGGGAGAACCTTTGAGGAGCACTGTAACCTGTAGGGGCCAAGGACAGAAGGACTTCTCATGGATAAACCCCCCGTCTGAAGTGGTCGAACACTCTGGACTTGTACTGACTTTTATGGATCTGTTTCTCTAGGGCCATTTGCATACACACTCTCTTTGGGGGACAATAGAAAGCAAACTTGCTGAAGATCCTGGAGGAGAGTGCTCCCCTGGAACGTCTGTGGACTCGTCCTTTGAGAGGGGGTGACCCCTAAAGGACACCGTTGGACTTCTGCTGGACACACAGAGGACCCTGCAAGTGCCCAGCAAGCTGTGCAGCTCGGGAGTGCTGGCAGGGAGGGTAATCTCCCTTGAGGGTAGTGTGGTGCTGCTGAGAAAGACCTAGAAGCGAGGAGAAGTAAGAAGAGCTCTCCTTCATAAGAAGGACAGCGGTTTCAAAATTAGCTCCTGGAAAAAAAAAGAAAACATAAAAGGGGCCATATTACAGAACGAGCCCTGGGTACGCAATGTGGTACGCAATGTGTGTTTACGCACGCTTTGCACGCCCCTGGGGCATGTTGGTATTACAGAAGGGGCCACAGACACTGTGCCAGCGCTTTTTCAAGAGGTCATTCCTTCATTTGCATGGGGCCGTGCACCACCTAAATGGCAACCCTCTGGAGGGGGGAAAGGGGGTTGTATGGACCCCCCCCAGACATCCCCTTGCAGACGGATGCAGTCACTCACTGCACCCACCTGCAAGGGGATCTCAAATCCCTCTTTAAAGTGCAGGCGGGTTGCCACCTGCACAGAGAAACACAGAGCAGCTTTTAAACATCTGCTCCGTATTTCTCTTGAATGTGATGCCCCCCAGGGCTGCGCATTCTACATGATAAAGCACATTTTTCCTGTTTGCACTTGGCGCATCTGCTTAAAGGTGCGTCGTGGCGCAAACATGAAAAGTGCAGCCTATCTATAATAGGGCACGTGGGGGCAAGAGCCAGCCGGCAACTGCAAAATGCTGCAACCCCATTAAAAATGGCCCTCTGGGCACTAGAAATCCATCTTTGTTGTTTTCCTTCAAGGTGGAAGCTGCCCAGAGGAGCACCCGAGCTTACAAATTCTTTACCATGCTCAGAGAGCATGAATTAGCCCAAGCAAAGGCCAGTGCCCCAGGATAATTGCCGCTGTAGGAGGAATGGGATGTGTGTGGTGCCCCAACCTTTCTAGTTTAATAACCCCTGAAGAGATTGCGGCAGACATGGCTCAGAAGCATAGTGCTCCCGCTGAACTCAAGTCAACTCAACATCTGTTTCTCCTGGGATTGGACAGCATCCCTGGGGAGCTGTAGAGCATAGCCACGCTCTTCCTTAAAAAGCTCCCAGAGATGGCCCGAGCCCCAGGAGTGATGTCAGATACCTCTCCTCTCTCTTTGTCTTGGGGTTGGGGGTAGTGGGGGGTAGTGGGGGCGCAGAGCAACCCCCATGGTACCCATTGGTGGAAAAAAAAGGTGGCAGCCAGCTTCCTTGCTGCGAAGGAAGAACCATCAGGCATGGGGAGCAGATGGGCTGCAAGTGTTGTGGGGCTCCCGCATGGCTCACAACATACCTTGTGTGGAAACTGATGATGCAAAATTTTATTTGCAAACAAAAATGCTTTTATTCATAATGTGCATAGTCTACGTTTAAATGGCACATATACTAAGCACAAAGATTTGTAGTAGGCAATCATACTTAACGATAAACCTGCAAGTGAAGTAAATAAGTGCAGATTTAAGTTAGCCTAAATGTCGATGCCATGTTAAATGAAAATAATGCATTGACTTTAAATGCCTGTTTTCATGTTGAATCATTGTTTGCACAAGATGTTTTTCTGTCTTTTCTGTAGATGCTGTAATTTTCCAGAAGCCTTTCGTTAGTTCTGGACTAGGAACTTGTTTTGTATTAGACAACTGAGATTCTCACCGGGGTGAGAGGAGGCAAAAGGCTGAATGAGTCATGAGAAGAACAGTCTGGACCACAGAATGCAAATTATAACTTTTAAAGGTCTAATATCTAAAGTATATTGTACCAGTCTGGGAAAATGGGGAGTTTGCCTATTCCCAGGAGTTTGCTGAAATTACATTGGAGAACGTAGAAGAAAGAAAATAATGTTGCAACATAGAATATTGTGTTTATATTAGTGCGTGTTCCTAGAGTGGAAGCCGGATTCCTTCCCTGACACTCTGATTGGAGACTCATCCATGAGTTTTGGATAATTGTCTTCACAGGAGGTTGCTATACTCTTTTCATTTGATTATCTGCTGATTTTGAACTGAGAATATTTTCCCGCTTATTATGGAAAGGCTTTATGCCTATGTATTGATTCTCTAATCAGAACTCCTTATTGGGTATCTGAACGGACACCTTTTCTCTCATTATTCCAATTTGATTTGACTAGGCGAAAGGAGAGTTAATATGCAGAATCGCTTAATCATTTTTCAAGTATTCCTAGAGCTCATACTTTAGTCTTAGGGCTCCACGGTGCATGACCCGTGCTACTGGTTCTAGGGGTTGCTTTGCAATTAGATATAAAGGTAGAAGAAAGACTTATACCCTGCACAATATTGAACGTTTTAATCCTCATTAACAATAACAGTAACTTGTTGGCTTATTGGTCAGTGTTTATGAAAGGTGGTACCATACTGAAATGTTTCAATACACACTGTAGGGTGTTTTGATCTCACAATTCGGCTTTTTACTATTGTGTAAACACCTAGACAAAGCCTGTAGGCTTGAACTTTATTGACTGTATCCACTATGTTGTGTTAGGCACAGTGGGAGTGGTTTTAGGGTTCAGGGCTTGCTGGTGCACAGACCGTTAGAGGTGCCACCAGCACAAGGGAGTACAAGGCACATTTAGGAGTAGCTCTCTTCTGTGGGACATCTCTTTAGTGTGTGACCCCTGTTGGGTGTGACGCCCTTTAAAGGGTCTCGCCATAGGCATCTTGACCTGCCTTTTTTGTATAGATCTGTAATTTTGGGCGCAGTATTTACTAATATGCAATGAAGTACTTTTTGTTTTTATATGAAAAAGCACTAACTTGACAGCATTTTATTTAGAGTTGTGTTGCTGTGACTCTAGCCCCTCTATTGAGTAAACCTTGGACTGCTCTGCCTGGCAACCCTGAGAGTCAAGTGCTAAAAAAGGGTTGCCTGGTTCGGAGTGAAGGGCTCCACAGTACAGCATCCGAGGGGAAAGGCCCCCTTTTGTCAGATATGAAGCCCAAGTACCCCCTGGCGGCCTGGGACCGTCTAATCTGGATTCATGACAATCAGGAATTACATTTGATCAAGTAAATATGGCTAAAAGGAACACCAATATAATAAGCGATCAGAGACTGAAGAGGTCACTCACATGATGCATAACACTGAGAACTCTAATTGCAGAAGATTTGATGGCACAACTCTTACGTTTCCATGAAGGGAGCACATGTGCATCCGAGTGAAGCAAAGAAAAGCTATTTTTGACCATAGAGCTCAGCAGAGACTTGATCGTGCTGACAATGAATATCTCTCCCAACAGTTCCCTCTAATATATGCCTGAGAACAACTAAATCTTTTTGAGCAATTAGTGGACCTATGATACGCAGGTGAATAAGGGAAAGGTAGACATTAAGACTTTCTTCTCGTTTATCAACAGCTATCACTGCTGTTATTTTGAGAAGACTAGAGTTAAACAAGCATTGGCATAGCCAATAGGTCTCGCCTTTAGGACCTTATAAGTGTTTAGCCATACAACAGTTAATGTTGTTGCACCAAGGATATTGTGCTGCATAACTAAATACTTATAAGGTCCCAAAGGCGAGACCTATTGGCTATGCCAATGCTTGTTGGGTGTGGTGCTGGTACCTGTTGCGGGGTTTTCTGTTAGGGCGGGGTACGGAGCGCTGGCTTCTGCTACAGGTGTCATGCTACGGCGGGGTGCAGATAATTGTTGGGGTGGTCTAGTGACTATTGTCACCTATGAGAGTGAGCTACTGGTACGTGTTTGGGTCACCTGCTGGTGAAAGGATGGATAGATGACTGGATGAAAGAATGGGTGGGTGAAAGGATGGATGGATGAGTGGGTGAAAGGATGTGTGGGTGAAAAGAAGGATGGGTGGGTGAAAGGATGAATGAATGAGTGGGTGAAAGGATGGGTGGATGAAAGGATGGCTGAGTAATTGGAAATCTGAGAGGGTGGATGATGGATGGATGGGTGAAAGGATTGCAGAGTAAATAAAAATCTGAGAATATGGATGGATGGACAGATGGATAGCAGAGTAAGAGGAAATATGAGTGGATGGAAACGTGGATGAAAAGGTGACAGATTAAATAGAAATGTGAGCGGATGGATGGGTGGTCTGGGTGGGTGGGCCAAAAGGGTGGCAGGTTAAATAAAAACCTGAGAGGATGGGTGGGTGGGTGAAAGGAGAGTAGAGTAAATGGAAATCTGAGAAGATGGACCGATGAGTGGATGATGGATGGAGGGAGGGGTGAATGGATGGGTGGATGGCAGAGTAAAAGCAAATCTGAGATGGATGGATGGCAGAGTAAATGGAAATCATAGAGGATGGATGGTAAAGTGAATAGAAATCTGAGAGGCTGTAATGATGGACAAAATGTCAATTGATGGATGAAAGGCTTTATTGATGAATGGGTCAGTCAAATGATGGGTGGCTGTATGAATGGATGGATGAATGCATAGATGATAGATGTGTGAACGGATGGGTGGATGGAATAGCCAGTGGATGGAAGGAATGATGAAAGACTGAATGATGGATGAAAGAATGCATGGGTGATAGAATGTAAAGGTGAAATGATAGATAGAGGTTGAATGGGAGGGTGAAAGGATAGATGCTTGGATGGAAGAGACAAGGGAGCGTTTCTAGGGAGGGTTCGGCTCACTTGCTTTGGTTCAAAGTAGGAGGCATTTTACTTTTTGGCTACTCTCTTACATTTAAGTACACTTAATTATTTACGATGTTTTGATAAAATGGCACATACGAAGTACAGAGCTGCTTCAGTGCGCTAGGGTGTAAGACCACAGTCAAGTGTTTAGTCCGAAAGTTTACGTAGACGAGGGTGGAAAGGCAGGATGCTGCCACTCAATTTGGGCAGTATTCGGTCGAAATGCTTACCAAAAGAGAACAGTATGTCTCTACTTTCAAAACATAGGGCCGTGTTTAGAGGAAAGGATACTCCATCACAAAGTGGTAAAAATACCATTCATCGTATTACAAGTGTCAAAAAGCTAAATGCATTTGTTCCGCCACACCCACCCACGTGCTGTAATGTAAGTGGGCAGAAGTGCGTACACGCAGCGAGCACATGCAAGCACAATGGGCTGTGTTTTTTTTCCGAATTCAACTCTGACAGACCCTTTTCCTGCTCGTCGGTTGTAAGCGTCTTGCGGAGGCCTACCAAGGCGGTGGACATAAAAAAAACAGAGAAGAGAAGAAACGAACGGAAGCAGAAAGAAACTGCGTGAATGTAAGATAGAGCGACAGCCAGAAACTCGAGAGAGAGAAAGGGTGGAGAAAGAAGCAAGAGCAGCAGCGCGTGGAAGAAAAAGTTGTGAGAACATCGGGGAAAGCAGGACAGCAAAACAGAATACAAAGCGGAGATAGTGGGGTAGCAAGAAGCAAGTATTGGGGCTGGGGAAGAAAACGAGGGCATGAAAGACTGAGAGAAAGAAGGAGCGCGGAGAGTACACAGACTGTAAGACATTCGGGAGGTAGACGAGCCAGAGTCTGGAGGGAGGGGAGGCAATGCTGGAAGTCTGAGCCAGACGGGGAGGCAACCCAGAGTAACCCAAGACGGCGAGCTGGCGAGAGGGGAGCGACAGGACAGCAAGGGAGACAGCAAAGGGAGAGGAAGCCTAGAGAACGAAACCGACTGAGAAGCAGGGAACAACAGAGACAGGAGAGCGGCGAGAGACTCTAGGGATAAAGGAGTGTCAAAGTGGAAGATACGGAGATGAGAGTGTGAGAGAGAAGGAAGCACGAACGGCAAGGAAAACAGTGAGATAGCATGCATTCGCCTGCCAAGAAACTTTTTTTCGAATGGAAACAAAAACTTTGGACTTGACTCTTTGAAAATGCCTTCTTCCCGCGCCTTCATGCCCTCCTGAGGACGTTTAAACTGCTGAACCAGTTAGTCTGTGCCAAAAGCCGTGCACGCATGGCGCGAGCTCATTTGGTAAGCATCTTTGGGTGACTTGGCCGGGGGACTCGGCAGAATGCAAGGCAACACAAGCTGCGAGACGCGCTCTGTGGTGGGGGAGGGGCATTGAAGCGAGGCGCGCGCGCTTGGGCGAGCGAGAGGAAAGCCAGATGGCGCCTCTGCTCGTGCGCGTAACCGCACACTGTATGCCACACAAAGCTGTGGTCGGACTTTTAAAAGCCCACTCACTACATGTCTCGCCAGAGCAGCGCATGCGCTGGCTCAGGCGAGACCTAAACTAGAGCAGCGCATGCACTGGCTCAGGCGAGACCTAAAAAACAATGCATGCTTTAGGCAAACTTTGCAGATTGTAATCGAACCACTGAACAGACCTCTCGCCCTTCATCCTCCATCCAACTCCCCTTTCGCTCATATTTCACTCTGAGAATGTACACGTGCTGCAGCATTGTACAGTGAAATGCGTCACTGGTGAGCCTGCAAGTGTCAGTCCGTATCACTCTTAGGCCTAGCAAACCTCCATGTTGGCAGGGCACTGTGGAGAGCCCGGTTCCTTTAAAGGCATCAATGTATCAGATTGTAATGACCTGTACGGGGAAAGTAAGGATTGCTAACATTGCGTCTTGCCGACATGGAGTAATCTGGTAACCCAAGCACAGGGCGAAGCTTTCTGCTTCCCCCTTTGGGCGCTGTGTAGTGACACCCAGAGTGAAGGCTGCCTTCGGTGCAGCGCGTGCTTTCTTGGTGCTGCAACCCCATCATTGCCGAGTCACCAGCGAGCTCTGGGCAGCCGCTGCTGGGGAGAATTGGGCAGCACTGAACAGGAAAATGGGGAAAAGTGAAGCATATTCACTACAATCGTGGGTGCTGCTGCCACCGTCATTTTAAAGAAACCCGGTGCTTTAGCGTGACTACAACAGCAGTCTGACACTAAAAAATACAGTCATTGAAATTATGCTGCCCATGGTATCGTAAAAACGCCATTTGCCAAAATATGAAAAATCTGAGTGCTAATGACAATTAATACAGCAATTTCCTTTGAATTGCCTTTATTTGTTGACATTGCATTTACACGCAGTACTGAAATCGAGAGGGCACGTGGGTCAGCGGTGGCAGATAGCGGTGTGCACCATGGGCGGCAGTGGGACAGGACACCGACTGTGCATTACAAACAATAATTCCATGTTCAGGTTAGGATTAATGTTAAGCTCCGTACCTTGTGTTCGATATTAAATACAGGGTGTGTAAATTCTTGCTGCTCTGTGCAAAATATTTTTGCCATTATAAACCAGCGCGCGCCTTGCGGGGGGGGGGCCTGCGCGATTCCCTTGCGGGAGCGTGCAGCAAGGCGCGATGATTGTGACCATATGGCGCCACCATATGGCGCTGCGTGCTCCCGCAAGGGAATCGCCAGACGTGCACGCGTTGCCATTGCAAGCAATGCAACGCGTGCACGTTTTTGCCCCCAAAGCTGTGCCGATAGCTAAAGGTCTCTCCTATGCAGCGGCTAGACCTAAAAATTCATACAAAAGTGCAAGGACCTAAGAAACGTGTGTGCTGATTTCACAGCAAAGAATACGGAACCTGCAAGGGCTCTCAGAACAGTGGGACATAGAAGTAAGCACCTGAGAGATCTGGTATAGAGCATCTATAGCTCATGCACATAAAAAAAGTAAAAATTTAATTTTTTTTAAAAAGATCTTACTCTGACCCAGATATCTCCTGCATGACTGAGATAGAACTATCACAATGAGATACAATGATCACCAATAGAACCAGGGATTACTATGAAAGCCTGCAGGTGACAGACCAGGAACAGAAGAGTTGTTATATGCAACCTAAGCAATTTAGGCCATTTCCTCAGAGTATTTGTACCTTTTCGCTAGCTGACTTGAACATCAATATTACTTGACCAAACTCATATCAAACTATCTTCCCTGCAAATAGCCTATTTACTACAATCCTCTACAGTCACAGGAGTTAGTGTTGCAATGATATGTACCGAGTTCCTCATGTGGGTCTACCATCCACAGATTCACCAGCCTCTAAAGGACAGAAGACATGTAACAGAACATAGCATATAACATCATAGTTTCCATCAGTCTTTGTCACCCGCTACTGACCTAGCCATAATCATGATGTCACGTGACGTTACTGATAACTTTAAAAATGTGATTTGCAATGCTCTTTCATAGAAGTGTTTGCTACTATTTATTACCTTGAAAACGGTTTGGTCTTACTGCAGCCTTGTATGTTTGGCCCAAGATTTGCACTTTCACGTAACCAGTTGGCTGGCGGCAACTTTAAATCAGTCTTTTCTTGAAGACGAGCAAATGCTGTAGCAGGCGGTGCAGAGGAGTACTTCACCACAGCAGTACTCTTCACTTCATTGCCTCCAAGAAACAACATTGATTCCTGTTATGTAGAGAACAAAAGAAGTTATTTTTAAGTACATAAACATTCACTGTGCGTACAAATGAACAATTTTAATTACAACTAATACTTTCTGCTAAAGTGCAATGTTCACTAATTTAGTATATTGCTTTTGCATGAATATTTTAAACAATCTATATTTAGAGGAATCTGAAAGAACGGTTCCAGTGGTGGATAGAGATGCAAGCCTGTAGACTGGAAAGAAAGGACAAAGTCCTCAAGCTGCAAAGTCAACCCCTTAGAACATGTTAGTTAGCGTTGCCAAGAACATTTGATGGTCTACAGCCCTAAAAAAGTTTAATAGATCCAGCATCTAGAGAAAGGTGTTCATTACATCCAGGATTGCTGCCTCATTTATCCTGTTAGGCCTGAAGGTAGACTGCTAGTCATCTTGTCACTCACCTAAAAGACATTTTTTTACATTAAGTTCATTATGGCTATGGATATTCTTGTTTTCACTATCTTGGTGGAGAATAGCATTTGAGAAATGAGACAATAAATTGAGTATGCAGTGGTTTGTATGGAAGACTTCTTCATCAATGCTGATCTTCAAAGTGTTAATGTCAATTGGTAAAAAGAAGTCAAAGAAGGAGTTTGAGACTGTGATTATAGATGCTAACTGATAGAAGCCTTTCTACACAATTTGGGTGGGGTCTGTTATTCCTACGAAAAGTTGAATATAATTTGGCTATTGGGTTCTGTGCCACTTCTATTGCGGTGTAAACAAAATAGGGAGTGAGGTCTCTTATGTATGCAACCCAGGGACTGAGAGGCAGGACCAAGCGGTTTCTGCTCCATCCCTCGTCCTCTGGCAGAGAAGCATATAAACCCCCTATCAGTGGATATCATGCACAGTCCGCAGATAGGTCGAAGTGGAATTGTCTGTGACCAGAAATAGGAGAGGTGTGGCCCCAGGAAAGAGGCAGTAATTCTACACTGCAGAGCGCACTTGGCAGCATAGTGGAGGAGGGAGAAGGAGGAGCCAGATAGACCCAAGTTGTGGGACCATGACGTTCCAGTACACACCAAACACAACACGGGGTGTGCACGCAGCCCGGTTGCCACAACTTAGACCCCAGGTAGAGATCGAAATCACGATAACATGAAAAGGATCCCAGAGAACAGGCCCGGCAGCCCAGAGCAGGAAGGCGGAGGCTCCAGATGGATTACCACTGCACGCATCAGAGAAGCTCGAAGTAAATTGTTGGTATTGTATTAAAAATTACAAAAAGTTCTTTACAGAATTATGTAAAAAATAAAGGTACATTTATTTTTAAAATAAAAAGGGTTATTAAACTATTTTACCATAACATTTTTTATTTATATTTTTTTTAACATTAACTTTAATTCATATGTATTTTTAAAAAGGTCAAAATAAATGTATTTAGTTTAACCTTATTTGTTATGAAGTTCTATTTTAAGTCCCTGCCTCCATTATTTTCTTGGGGAGGATGTTACAGTACCAGCGGTTGGCCATCTGTGATGCTGCACTCAATTCAGCTTCCTTTGTGGCTGAAGTATCTTTAGACTTGTGAATTTGGCTCCACCTCCCGTTTCAAGGGATGGAGACATACAAGTCTACACTTAGGGCCCGATTACTATGTCGTAGGAAATGGCTCCGACCCTCGGTCGGAGCCGTTCCTACGGCATCGTAATTGGCTGTTCGGATTCCTTTCCCACCGACCCATTTTGATGGGGTCAGTCGGAAAGGAATCCGAACCGGATTTCCGAATGGCCTCCGACGGGCTCGGAGAGTCCGTCTGCCATTCAGAAAGCCTCCAGTAATCCCTCGAGCGGCTCTTTCCGACCGAGGGATTACGATGGCAGATTCCCACAGCCTTTCTGTGCCAGCCTTTCTGACACAGAAAGGCTGTGGGAATCAGACTTTGGGGGCCCCCAGCAGGGCCCCCATCGGTGCAAGACTGCCAGGTGGCGGTTTAGGGGTCACCTATGGTGCCCCCCTGTTGATCCCTGCACCCGGTGGCAGGCACCTTGAAGTGCAGGGATGAACTGCACCTCAGCTCTTTACAATGAGAGCAGGCATTCCAATCGGAAACAGTGTTCGGTTGCATCCTAATTGCTGGGTTGGGACCGACGACAGGAGGAGGTTCAGTCCCAGTTCCCAAACGATGTCGGACGGACTCAGGTTCATCCAACAACGTAATCGGGGCCCTGGTAGAAAATTTTAATTCAGAAATGGTGAACAATCAATGGTAGGAAATTTACTACAGAGTGTAAAATTAAATTTACCTTCGGAAATGGTGAAAAACCAAAAGCTGTAAATGTACTACAAAGTATAAGATTACATTTGCACATGCAGGTTTTACTCATGTATAAATTTACCCTTGTGAAATAGCCCCATAATAGTCAACATAAATTTCAGGTGAAAGCTATACATTAATCAATATTTATGCCCCTAACTCACATCAAAAACATTTCTTGTCAGGAGCCATGAAGCACAAGCAAATGGTAACCTCATTTTAGGAGGAGACATAAATATTGTATGAATCCATGAACTAGGCAGGCAAGTGTAAGCTTCACCACACACTGCAGCCACATCTAAGCACCTGAAAAAGTTGATTTCTGATCAAGGGCTGATTGACTCTTGCTGTTATCTACACCCAAGGGAACGAGATTACTCTTTCTATTCATCAGTCCACAGGACATATAGTCGTATTGACTATAACTTTATCTCTAAGAAGCTTCACGGTAGGCAGTAGGGGCACAGATGTCAGGAGGGATAATTTCCGATCATTCTGCGACAAAAAACGGATCAAACCAGGGTCAATGAAAGTCCCCTAGCAAGGGCTCCCAATGATCTTGGTTTGACCCGTTCCGGTTGCGGGCACTAGGCCCAGACACACAAGTGGTGCTGCGTTTTTATCAACACAATTGTGATAATACTGGGTGGTAGGATTTTTGTGGATTCCTGCAGATTACAGACGTTTATCATCACAGAAATGTAAGGAAAATGAGTGACTTCAGGTAATTTTTGAGGTGTGCAGGGCATTGTAGGTAAGAAAACTATATGGGATCCATGCAAAGTAACCCACCTTGGAATCCCCTGGTTGTCTACTGTTCAAAAATGTCTGTGGTTCGTAGGTTTGCATGGGTGGCGCCACAGCACGGCTCCAAATACCACAGCTATCCCTATTGCATATCTATAAAAGTAGCGCTTTAGGGACTTGTGTCATGACCTGTTTGCTCACCCACACAAGAGGGGGACATGTGGGAACGCAGGGTAGTAGGACATTTGTAGCTCCCCATAGATTCCAGAAGTTTCAGTCACAGAAATGTGACAAAAAATGTGGGTTGTATTTTTTTAACCAAAGTCTGCCATTTGCAAGGGCTGTCTGTCTGTGGGACCGCCACAGACATCCTGTCGGTAGGGGTCCCCCCCAGACATCGAAATAACCCCCTTAGTTTCTTTGGGAAAACCTTGATGGATCTACACATGACCCCTTGCTAAATTCAGAATTTTGTCTACTTTTCAGAAATGTATAGCTTTCTTGGATCACCCAATGGGTTTCTCACTGGTTTCCACCACAAACTGGAAGTAGGTTGAGAGCACAAAAATGGGCTACTTCTTTGAAAAATGCTAAAACTGGGGTAAACAAGCATTGGTAAATGCATTACGTTTCGTCTATGGGATTAATAATAAGTTAAGAGGTGTGGAAGCAGTGTATGAGTCTCAGAAGAATGGTGTGAGTGTCTTTTTGTGCATTAGAAGTAATGTTCAAAGTAGAGTAACAGGATCAAGCAAATAAGTTGAAAACATGCATAGCTAGAGGGCGATACGGTCCGTATAAGGCTCAATAAGAACTTCACAAGGGAGATCGCAGTTGTGAACTGACAGCGTGAACACTGTACGAGTAGTCGTACGCAGTGCAAATGAAGTAGCTGAAACAAATTTGGCAGTATATAAATTTGAACACCGACAAGGGTGCAAATTCAAAGGGGGTGAAACTGGTAGAATTGCATACATAATTAAAACGGGGGAGATGCTAAAAGAGTGATCCTCATAGCAGGACAAGTTGAGCGAAACCAGTATTTCGCTGAAGCTTACCTCAGAAGCAGTTGGAGCGTAAGCGCAGAGCGTGTTCAACAAGCAAAACAGGCTGTAACAAGAAACAGTAGTATGGTGTAAATATCACGAAACCAGCTAATGTAAATGAAATGAAACGGCATGATATGGGGAAGCCAAGTCACTGCTGTAGATATACCTGTGAAGTCAAAGCAGGTATAAAAGTCAGGTCGAGTCACTGCAGTTGGCAAACACCTGGAAGTATTTAAAGCAAGGGAAGGATTGAAAAGACGCATGGGCCCCATCTTAGAGAGGTGGACTGAGTATCTAAAACTGTCAAGGTGAACCGGCAGCAATACAGAAAAAAACTATGTCAAATGCAATTAGGGCATATAATGAAAAGAAAGGAATGGCCCTGTTATTTAACAAATCAAAACTGGTACAAACAAAGGGGAAACATCTTAACAAAAGTATACTGGTCGGGCAGTGGCATCAAACGAAATATCATGTGATCATATTGGAACGTATTAATGTACTACTCGCTGCAACGCAGCCCTGCACACACAGCAGCCAGTTTACAAAGGCTACGAACCTCATGCACTCAAGCACACTCCAAGAGTAGTGTAGTCTCCCGATTTCTAATTTGCACAACTGCTGACTGACTCCAAAATGGTAGCAGTCTCACATGGTTCGAGACGGGGATGTGTGGAGATGGTTGTTAATAAAGCGGTGCATGGGAAGAGGGAATTGGGCAGATAAGGGTTTAACATCCTTTGAGACAGTACAGATGCTGAAGGGACAGTGTCCGATGAAATGGGCAGAAAAATGTAATAAATATTCAGGACTCAATATTAGGAACTCAATAGCAAAACTGGACTAAAAACTACTGAGCATCCCTAACATCACAGACAGGGGCAGACCTGGCAAATTTATCTAAACTATACATTTCGTGTTTGGGACGGATCAGTATTATTAAAACGAATATGCCAGCATGACTATTATACCACTCCTAGGCACTGCCTAGTACGATCCCATTGTTAGAATTAAAAACCATCCATTTCTTTTACCTGGGCAGAAAAGATAGTGAGGCTCCCTAAAAATACACTGATGGCCCCATGAGGGGAAGGAGGCCTGATGTGCTACGATATAGTGAAATATTACTACGTAGCTCATCTGCACATCATCATTAAATGGTCAGTGCATAAATCAGAGAAACATTGGCTTTACATTAAGAGGGCCCCAGCAGGATGTCCTCTATGGGACGCCTCGTTGGCTACACAAGAAATCACACCCCAAGAATGTATATAGTGCTGACATAATCAGAACCCTGCTCGTAATCTGGGATAAGTTAGCAGTTAAGGAAGGACTCACCACTTTTCCCTACTCATTTACACCTATTCAACTAAGCCTGCAAATCACACGTGCAAATAAAGAAGAATGGATTTGAGAAATGGAAACTAAGGGAATGCTACACTTTAATCAAAGTCTTTAATGGAACGTAAAAGAGACTTTGGTATCCCTGATCAAGCTAGGCTCCAATACGCCGAACTGAGACACTGTCATGCATCCCAATATTAAAGCAGCTGCAACAAGGCAATTTACCCCCTTGGAAAAATTCTTAAGCACCTTTGAATCCACAAAAGTTTTACACTACTCTGAAAAATGCTCAGACACAAGGTAAATGGAACTACTATAAATGGGGAACTGTGATTGAGAAGGGATATATTGAAAGACTGAGAAAAAGGCTGGAGAAGAACAACCAAAGGCTTCAGGAGCCCGCAAGACAGGGAACCAGAATACTAAGTAATGAGGAGATGACAATTTTCAATCCAGAGACTGCAACAGATGAATCCAAATAAGTCAGGCCAATGCTGAAGATGTTCACAGGGAGTATAGAGACTGATACACATCTGGTGGGAATGCACACATACAAGAGTTTCAGAAGGAGGTACTAAGTCAAAGACGAATCCATGGGATTGATGATTGACCGCAATCGTGAAAGCACTCTCTTATACTCTAAAATAAAACAATGTTCCTTGGGAATGGGAATAAAATCAACCCCATGTATCAACTGCTAGGGGTAGCAAAAAGACAAAAAGACTAATTGAAGCATATTGGAAAACTAAAGGATACAAAAAGTGATGGATGGCTTGGCAGTTCGGTCTGAACTGTTCCCATTGGAGCAGGGTCAAGAATGATTTGCATATAGCTGCGTCCAAACTTTTGGTGGCACATTGTACAAAATATCAATGGATTGGGATGTGGCCCTGAGTAATTACCAGTGGCTGAGATTAATTCAAGCATTCCACCCATCACTTTTTGTATATTTTAGTCTGTCACCCTAAGTGGGGCAGATACGTCAAGATGTGGGCCTCATGTACATTGTGTCACTGGAACCAAGCTATGCCTGGCTGATGAGCCCTAAGTAGGGTGAAACTGGTCCTGGGTTGCTTGTGTTCCAGTTTAGGGAAGATCTGGCTTGGCAGTTCGGGCTGCCATTGTAGCAGGGCCATGAAGGATTTGCATATAGCTAGGTCCAAACTGAGGCGGCATGTTAAGCAAAATAATGATGGATTACGATGAGGCTCCAAGTAAATACCAGCGGCTGAGATCTATTCAAGCATACGATCCATGGCTTTTATGTATGCTTTAGTATATTAGAAAAGCAGCACAATGGATAAACTCCCTCTGGCAGACCCTAGCACTTGAAAAGATTACATATAACTTCCATTACACAAGCAAGACCTTTGATACACATTGGGGCTCTCCATTCACTAATCTCAGATTTCTAGCTCACTTAGAGATTTTCCTGCAGGATTAAAAGCGCTGAACCTTTTACATTAACTGACGACTGCTCTGAACTCCTGGTTCAACATTATCCACAATTGGGGGGAAATGGCTAGGCCTCTGTAAAACTGATGTTGTTGGGAGGGGCACAAAGGGAAGGGTGGAGCTAGGCGTGGAGGGGGCATGTTAATGATCTGCCTTTGGAATATAGTGTTCAAATGATGACCCCTGTGGTTGTATAAAGAAAGCCAGTAGGAGAGAGAGGATATTGATGGAACTTGTATGGGTTTTAAACTCCTGTTAGGGACCATCGAGGCACTAGTTTGTAAAAAAAATTAAAAAAATCCCACATAAAACAATACGTTTTACGAAAATGGATCCAACCCAGGGCAGAAGCTTCCGTGGGGCACAGTAAAGTTACATGCCAGTGTGAAACTACTAAGAATGGCAGGAAAAGGGCATCTGCAGGTGCAGGTCAGCAGCCAAAGTTATATTTCACTAAAGTAGAGGAAACCAGTGCACCCTTCCCAATCCAACCTCAAGCACAAGCAAGGTTTTCAGTTCCAGCTTTTGGCGAGGTGGGGGGAGTTGTGCATTGATGGAGATTTCATTTATTATGGTTAGGTAGGTTGTTGTTGTTATGGGAAACATTCTGATTGTTTAAAAACCATTTCAGCATTGTGGCTTGCCCATCAAGGGCTGAATTGGTGTTTGAAGACACTAATCCGTAGAATGTCGTGAGCAGTTTTAGAAGTTTCTTCGGTAGATTTTTCACGTGTCATTTTGTTGGAAAGTGATATGTTGGCTTTGTATGTGGCTACTATGTATTAGTCGATTGCCTCAGTGATTTCATTTTTCTTTTCTTTTTTTTTTTTGCATGCACTCTCACCCACCTCCCCCCGAGGTTGTTTGGGAGTGTTATTGAGATATTTATAAACCAGGTTTGCTTTTTTGGACTGGTTATGATTAAACCCGTTTTACTGAAGCTAGGTGGGTAATGACGGGGATGTGTCCTGTGCTACTGGATGACAGACAGGAATAGAGGTAATATTGGAATTGTTGCCAGTGTTTTTGGAATTAACAGAATATAACTTCAAACCGTCAAATTCTTCGCAAGTCTTGACCTAATTAGTATGCTACTTGTTAGAACTGGTTACGATGATGAGTAGCCGTGGAAAAGAGCAGTTGATTCATCAGTTCAAGGAGTATTAGGAGGATGTTGGATTTGGTCACTATTTATTTTGTATGTCAAAGACAATTGCTATACAAACTTTTCCACATCAATAAAACAATCCTTTTTACATAGGTTAATCATTATTATCACAGATTAAAAACTAGGATACATTCATTAATTATGTACCCTAGCACTAAATCTTCATCTGTGGTCCTCAGTGCGTGATTTGCATTAACTATGCTAAAGAAAAAGTGTTGTGAACAATGTCCCACTCAGATTCTTTCCCCTCTCGAGCACAGTTCATTATACGAGATATGGTATGTATATTGCATTAATAAAGCACAGACATGCACTCTTAAGCATCTTGGCACTACTGAATACAAGATAGCAACAAAACAATAACATGAATACCATATTGCTGCTAAACAGGAAAAGACAGATTTTAAAGCGTCTCTGAATTCCTGACAGATGATTAAAGGTCCAGCCACAGAGAAAGCCCTGGTGCAGAGCTTAGCTCGTTTTATTTTAGATACTTGTAGCAGAAATAGTTCTTAAAGAGTGCTGGGTGCAACATCTTTTAAAGTGTATGGTGTGTACATGTTGATACCATGGTGCACAAGTCACGAAGACCTGAACAAAGCCAGTTCAAGTCAACAGGGAGCCAATATGACGAGGCCAGAGCCTAACACCAATTTAGGTAGCATTGTGATCAGTGCAGTCTAAGTAACACACAGGGTAAATACAGTATTAATGCAATCCAGAAGGCAACTCGAGAAAGTTTGGTGCCATTCATAGTCACATTGATGTGCAGACGAAATGGTTTTCTTTTTAATAACAAATTGCAAATGATCGAAACATGGGCTGTCTACAGCACTAATTTAAGGCACTATGCTTAGTTATGCATTTTAATGCTTAGGTTTTTCATGCAAACAACTGGTGTAGGTGGCCACCAAATGACTGAGGCAAAAAAGAATGTTGCAAGAATGAGGTGCTTGCGTGTGCTACAAGTATTTTAGTTTTGTACAGTTGTGGCCCCTCCGCTAAGGTGGAGTGTCGCCCCACTGCTCGTTGAGTAGTGGAAAATAAAAATAAAATGATAATAACAAGAAGAATCATTTTATTTTTCTTTGAGACTCCAGCCAGGTCGGGCGGGCGGGGCTGGGCTTCCCAACGTCAGAGGCAGCAGGAGTGGTTTGCACTCCCTCCTAAGTGTGCATGACGGCTTGGGGCTGGCCAAACCGTCATGCGCACTTGGCATGTTCTCCACTGGGCTGTGTTGCACAGCCTAGTGGAGAACATGCCCAGGCTCCCAGGTACTGCCTGAGCGGCCAAACAGGCCCCTCAGACCAATCACGACACTGCTCATGCACCGTCATGATTGGCTGGAAGAGCCCGGGAGCCCGGGTGCTTCCGGTGCAGCAGAGAAGAAGACGGAGGAGAGCGGCGGCGAAGAAGGTAAGTTTATTTTTAAGTTTCTCCGTTGGAGGTGGGGGGGTGACAAATACGGATGGTTGGAGGCTAAGTGCCTGGCGCTTGATGGAGGCATGATTGAAATTCTATGTTGTCACGAAAAGCTGGCTATTATTTTTCCCTGTATGGATCTCAACCAAGTCCTGTGTGACAGTCTGTGAGGTATTTAAGTCCTTTATTAGCACAAGAATTATAAATCACATAGCGGTACAGGATAGCTGTCAGAGAAAGGAAATAACCTGTTTAGAGGTGGTCTTGGTCGACTCGAGTTAAAAGCTTTGTATGTACCCAACTCCAACATGCTTAGAAACTTGAACTATCACAAGTAACAACTGTCCCATGTGGGTTTGGGTGAGGCCAGAGTGACGGTTAGCCACACAGAGCCACATTTATCAATGGAGAAACAAATCCAGCACACCGCTACACAGATTATGTCAGCAACAGGGCACACATGGGAATACTGGTCCTATATGAAACAGGAAGGGTCATCTGGTCAGGATGCCGATCAATAGCACAGGCCTATGCAACATTTTATCAGAAGTTGTACTGATAAGACTTCCGCTGCGCCTTCAGCCTTGAAGGAGTGCTTGGCGGGTCACACTAAGAAAAATATTACTACAACAGAACACAATTTCCCTGAGAAAGAGTTTGGGAAAAAGGATCTGTCAGGGGCCCTACAGAAACTTCAGGGGGGTGAGAACACCCGTTCCAATGGATTTCCAGTGGCATTAACTAAACTGCTGTCATGTGTCAATATACCTCCCAGTAAGGCGATGCTGGATGAAGCGAGTGAATAAGGGAAACTTAACCCCAATATCTGCAAATGGCTGAAATAGTAGTTGTGCCTAAACAAGACAAACCCCTGGATCTAGATTACTCCTTTCACCCAATCTTCCTGATTAATATTGAGGCCAAGATGATAGCCAAAGCATTTACTACACACCTAACCAAGGTAATAGGCTCAGTGATACACCCGGATCACCGCAGGTTCAAGCCTGGCCGCACCACCAAAGATAACAGTAGATGCCTTCAAAATTGGGAATATATGTTTTCCCTTATGGAGGAAATAAATTTTGGCCCCAAATGTATTAAATAGACTTGCCTACTACTTTACACGAATATGGAGGCAAGAGTGAGGGTAGGGAGGAAGACATCACTCACAATTTCTATCTTCAGGGGCACCTGTCAGGGTTGTCCTCTTCCCTCTACTCTTTGCCATCATGATTGATCCAAAGGCAGAATGGATTCGGAGAGACACTTTAGCACAAAGGGTTAGCTTACACCATCAAATAAGGTCTTGCTGTATTCAGACAATCTCTTTGTATATCCCCAGACCAAGCCTTTGTGGGATTGGCTGCATTTCTGACAGGTGCTCATAATTTTGGGAATTGTGCATTATGCTTGTTAGGGTAAATTCCTAAAATTACACCTTTACCTCACTTTTTGCGTAATCATGAACCATTCCCACGAATACACAGGAACAACAGAACGTGAGTGAATGTTGTTTACAGTAAGTCAGTGATATGTCTACTGAGGGCAAGTGGAACGGAGCTGCAATGGGCTCCAGAGCCGACAATGGCAAATCAGGGACTCTGGTCCTCTAAAATGGAATTGGTGCATAGGCAAAGAGCATATTAAAGGTCTCAAACGCTGAAACGGAAGCATTTACAACCATTAAAATGCTTAGTACATCTGGCCCACTCTTACAATTAGGAAGAGTCGCAGAGCAGCTCAGCATGCTTAGATTAGTGGGAAACTGTGACAAAAAAATTCTGGATTGGATAGGATTTAGGTGAAGACTAAAGAGTGAATAAAGATCAGATGGCAAACTGTGTTGTTAAATCTACCTTTAGAGTTGTAAACTGTATCAGTACTCGAAGTTTGAGATTAAACATTTATTGACATTGCAATTATTACAATGATTTTGCTTATTGATCGATTTTAATAAGGACTTAACATGTCATCCCTCGGCCTCTTATAAACATCCATCATTATTAATAATCCACCCACAATTGCTGCTGCCGGACCATATGTTTCCAACAGGACAACATACACTAATGAAGAGTCTGCAATTTAAGATGTTAACCTTTTCCAACTACTTTGCCAAAATAGCGGGAAGCCCCAGAAAAAGAAATCTCAACTCTAGTCTTTAACATTGTAGAGGTACTTACATTGTTACTGCTCCGAACCACAATTGCCAAATGCCAGAAGCATGCTACCAGCTAGCACAAATGTCATCACAAGACAATTAAAGATTAAACAGTCTGGTTTGTTCGGCTTACTGTGGCAGTTACTAAATCCTGCATTTACCAAAGACAAAAACTCTGGTCTTTTTCAAATTACTACGTACAGTATTTATCCCAACATCTGCAGACATTTGTGATGTAAGTACTGAATCATCAGCATATGTTACGTCAATAGTGATTTACCAAACATAAGAGCTCACTATATGGGCCCTGGGGAAAATCCCAGGGGCAACTAGTGAACTTTCAAATTAGTTGGGTGCAAATACTCACCCTATACTGCACTGAGGAAGTAAAGAACATAAGATCAGCTTCTTTCACAAGAGAAGTGTATAACCCCAGAGAAAGGGGAGAAATGGTGCGTTTTACAGCAAAATTGTCAAAGAAAGTGAATGAAACACAATTAATTCTGAAGAAGCACTCATGAACTATTCCAGTACTTTCATGGAATGGAAGGAAGGCCCAACCCTCCCATGATGTGTTTGGTCGTTTACGCGCTCCAAGAAAGCTTTGGAAAAATGACTGCAAAATAATGTATTTTTCACCACAATTTCACTAGAAATGTTCCCCAAAACCTTAAGTATTCAAGAAATGTAATTTGATAAGCTCGAGCATCGGTCAAAATGCATGTGCCTTATTTTTCACCAAACGTGACACAATTGCTTCATCTCATTACATCACTTTTGTAACAAGCATAATAAGAGATATGGTACGTGAAAATACAAGCAACAAGGTATTTCATAAATCCTCAAATGAGTCGCAGGTCAACGCAGTTTACAGGAACCACTTAAATGTGCCTGCTTTACCACAAAATAAATACAATCCACATAATAAAGACAGAGCCTTGCAAGATTATTAAAAACTTTACGGCGAACGCTAGCGGAAAAAGACTAAAAAATGGAATATTTCAACTTCATAGTATTCCTTTGTAATTATAAAATGATGCACTTCATAGGAAGTACTGAGATTGCAGAATAATCTGTTGTACTTCAAAGCAGAATCATCTAACTGCTGTCTATTCTTATGAAAATACCAAAAGCCGTTCGTTAGGATAAACTTATACTCCCTCTTCTTGGATAGGATATGACGAACAACCACTTTAAAGAAAATGCTCACCGACTAACGCAAGTGCTATATTATTCTACTGTTCTGTATGTATTAAATCTTATTACAAAGTGCTCTCTCGTCATACATTTACTATTTTGTGTATACATTGTAATTTAAGGGGCTCTGACAAACATAATCCACGCTATGGAAAACCTCAAATAAATAAAAATACTACACTTTTATAATCCACTTCCATTGATTTAATATTGCATCCTGCTCCTTACAAGAATTTATATAGTGAAAGATAAGAACAACTAAGTAACACAATGCTCACAATACCAAGCTGTAAAAAGCAAAGGTAAATTGATCTTACAGGCTCATGCACAAATGATACTGGTGTGGTACAGATGGCAAACTCGTTACGTCAATCTAATAGGGTCAGGCATTCGACAGTAGTAGTAATCTTCAGGGACATACAGAATTTCAGGTCAGGTTCTAGAGGGCAGACCACCAATGACTGTGCACATCTTTAGCATGATGTTGCCCATAATGTTAACCATTCCTGAAATACTGCTAGCCCTGGCATTAGGATGTCCACTTTTGGTATTTTATGGGCACCTGTAGAATAACTGGACTACTACTGGCTACTGTGGGGGTGGACTCAGGTCATGATGGAGCCACCTCTTGCATAATGCTAGCCATAATTAGGATATTGTAAACATTGCTGGCATTACAGAGCCCTTGCCAGGCATGGACATAATTTAGGGTGTGGCCAGGGGTCACAGATGCAAACCACTGGCTTCCCCTTGGGACCCCTCAGAAGAAAAACAAGAGGCAGTGTAAAGAAAATATGGTTAACAATGTCCGGATCAGCACTGTTTACTTCCTACAGCTCCCGCTGGGACATGGCACTTTCTGATTAGTAGAATGAATACAGTGAAGCAATCTTTGGAATACATCATAAAATGAATCAAATGAAAAATGTTAAACTTTCTGTCATGCTTCATCATTGTGAATACATAAAAAACAAGTACTGGCAAAGCCAAAAGGTCTGGCCTTGGCAATCTGGTGAGATGTTTATTTTTAATATTGCAAGAATATAAAAGAAAAAGAAAAAACAAGCCACCTTAATGGGGGTGAAGGAGCACATACTTAAAATAACGTTCATGTTTAAAAAAATATAACAATTCCTTACAATGTAAATAGAACAATACGGGTCCTTCCTAGCAAGCATGTGTACTTAGAACAGATACAGAAACCTTTTTTAGTTAATGATTCTTATTGGCAAAATACAATGTACTATTGGTTCTGAATTACTGTAACCTGATGGCATAGTTTAAACACACAAGGATTACTAAAACATAAAAAAGGATAAAAAAACAAGGCGGGAAAAGCACTGGAAAATCAAAATACTAACCCACCACCCCTAGCACAAAAGAGCACTTCTTTTTAGGCATATGTGATAATGCAACCTGCCACGAATCACAGTGCAAGGCAGCCAATGGTTGAAAAAGTTTAACCCACTGCTCTATGCTGTATGCTGCAGTGGGAGGAAGCAAAACGTGAATGACTGCTGAAGAGACCAATAAATGAAGAGAGCCGACCCAAACAAAGCTCCTCAGTGAATGTATAAATTTGTGTTTTTTATTTACTTTTTTTTTTCTCATTACACAGGGCAGTCAAACAGTTTAAGCTGTCTCTAGGCCGCACCTAATGATGTGTATGAACTAAACTGTCACCTCTATCCAAGGCTTTAAGTGGGATGGAAAAGTGGACAGGTCCTCTAAAAGAGGCATGGCCTATGCACTTTAAACACAAACTAAATTTCTGTGATTCCCATAGTGTGTCAACCGATTAGTATTTTGGTTCATCTCTATGCTTTCTGTTATTGCATCCAGATATATAATAAAATCACTGACATGCACCTAAAACCAACCAAGACTATTGGCTGTGCCAATGGTTAGCTGTTTAAGATAAGTAGCAACAATAATTTTGTTGTAAATAATTAATATTGAAAATGTTTCCATTCTGAAATAGTGAGGGTGTGAATTAAACCTTTCTGAGGCCTTGGAAGCGGTAGTGGTCTTCAGAGTGTCTCAATCACTTCTGTTTTGCTCTATGTTAGACATGCCCACCCTTTTTCTTTCTACATCTCTTCCATCTACATATCTTATACCTCATCTCTTTCCTCTTCAGCACCCACTTTTCATTCTCTCCTGAATGCGCTTCCTTTCATCTAGTTCACTTCACCACCCTTAAACGCACCACGCACCCACTCGCCTAAAAGAATTGCATTTTCTTTTACTTTTGTCTTGTCAATATTTTGACAACTGTATATCTCATTCACACACATTTGCATCTGTGATATGTGCCCTCTGCAGAGAGGCCAAGGAATGGATGATCTTGTATTCTGAACACCTTTTTGACCCACTGACAGGCACTGTGAGAAAGTCGCACTGCCTACTGCCTTAACTCCAGGGCTCTCAACCGTGGTCCCTAATAAACACTGGCAGGCGACTCAGTTCAGAGTATGCACAATGCAAAAGTAATAAATTATACGAAAAAAAATACAGAAACACTAGATCCTGGAAACAGCTAACACTCTGAGGGGATGTGAGAATAAGTAAAGCATGCGAATCATTTATAAACAGAAACATGGATTATTTTACAGTTTTTAACGTTTGTCGTTCAGAAATTGATCAGTGCTTTTACCAGTATAATGAAGGACAACAATACAAGGCCCGATGGGGACACGTTTCAAAATCGGTTTTTAATTACTACCAGGTCTGAGACCTGGGATAATCCAGCCCACTTAAAGTCAAGCCTCTATGCTTCGTTCTATAAAACTGATCATAAATTAAAGGGTGCTAATAATGATGAGTAAACCAAGCCAGTAACAAAGTTCATATTCAATATATGGTCCATATGGATTAACACTGGTGGGCATGACCACTACTGTTTTTTAATACATCTTTTTTGTATACCTCTCGGGTATTATGTCGTTTTCTCTTTGAGTTATACACTAGGTGAACAATTATTGATATGTCATCAAGGTCGAGCGGCATACCTTCCTGGGAATCAAGGTAAAAGGTCATGTTCTGTCACTTCCCGAGATGTCAGTACGGTCAAAGGATGTGCGATGTCACTTCTGCTACCCCTGGCATTTTGGTGACTTGACTTCAATGTTTCCAGCCACATCATCCCTGGCATAACATACATAATTTATGGCATATGTGGGGCATACTTCACAGTCATACGTGGACATGCAAGGCAGAATCTTACATGCCCAATTGTCAGCACCTAAATAAAAGGACAGGCCAATACTTGAGAATTAAACACGTATTTATTAATAAAAAATAATAACCGAGATTTTCAGGATAAAACGTGTTTTTTCTCGAAAACGACATTGTTGTTTGTTATCTAGAATGAAACGTTTTTGTTTCTTAACATTCTGTGTGTGCTTTTTAGAAACCGACAGCTTGATGAGAAAAGTGATTGCATTTTCAAGATCGGTTTAGTCTCTGTTTGCCGGCATCTTCTGGAAAGAGGTTCAAGTGTTCTTTCCGAAATTAATATGGGGTTGGCTACGAAACTGTGTGCCTAGCAATAATGCGAGAGCAGACAATGGACTAACCTATGGGTCAGTCTTTAATCGCAGTACATATCGGTGTATCATGGCAGGCAATGTACAAGAGGCTCATTTGAGGCATAACTTTGAATAATAACAGATTTTTAAAAATCTGCAAATTGATGATAAACAGGTCTATGCAAAACGTAAAGCGTTTTCTGGAAAACATCAGATCCTTGTTGACTGGTTTTGAATACGGCGATTTATGTGTGGTCAGTATCATCCAAGGAAGGCAGCCCTACCCACGAGGTCGTAAATAGTAGGGACCCTGTGTACTCAACGTGTACTCTATCTGGAGTGTCTGGCTATGTCCTGCAGCTATTTTCATGGATAAAAGTGTCAGAAAGCCATAATACGCTTATTAGTCCATTTCAAAGAGGTGACAGCTACATTTGAGACACTGCACTACCCCCCAGCCGATTTACTTTCAGTTTGCCATGTGCATAAATATTCGCCAAACTGCATCGTTGCTTTTGTGACAGCAACTAAGTACGCAGCTCTTACCTAACCAACCACAATCCGATGGAAGGATAGTCCCTCCTGGGCACTCGTAATACATTGACTTTGTTCCATGACACCCTACCTGTGCACCCCACGCGGTTTTAAATACCTGTTTGGATTCTTCGCTGTCCTGCTCCCTGGCTACGGAAGGTTGATTTCCTGCCTCGCCGGTGTGCTGATCGTCACCCATCATTTGTCAGGTGTAGTATGCTGTGACGTGCCACACAGATCAGGATACCGGAGGCTGCAGGGCCTCTTGCAGCACTGACAGCAAATTGCACAGAGCACTAACTAGAAACTTCCAGCTGGAGCGGCACTGTCTCTGCAAGTGATAGACATCGAAAGGAGACAGCAGACCCACGCTTGGAGTACAGCCCGCGGCCATCTTGGAACAGTGTGTTAGCAGCTAGTAAAACATAAGCCTGCAATTGTTAACAATCCAAGGCTACTAAATACATTTTTTTGAGTCAAGCAAAACAAAACGTTGTATGACATATCGTGCAGAATACAAAAATAAAACTTCAAATGTAAGTATAATTGTCTTGATATTTTGAATAGCTAGTCGTTGTTTGCTACATTTTCTTAAAACAATACGTTAGTGGACCATAAGGAGATGGTGTATTTGAATCACTTTCTTACTGCTTTAGTAGTATATGAAAAAAATAATTCAAGTTTAATAAGGGTGCTTTTTGGCGTGTAAGAGGGGGTTTACCACAAAGAGCAATTTCGCTTCGTCTTTTATTTCAGTGGCACGTGACGACATTCGACGTGGAAGACGTCAGTCCCAGTATTGTGTTGTGTTTCTATGGCTATGGACGACGCCGTGCACGTAAAGAGTTGAGTTTCTGCTGAACTACACCGAGCACAAGCTAACATCAAAACGGTTTCCCTTTGAGCTCTATCTTCATACATTTAAAAACACTGTTCGATTTTTCAACGAAGCTTGGGGAAAACCTTTCGATAATCCATGTCAAGTATGCACTCACTGATTACGTTTCACGTTTTGCTTCGTCTTCATTCCCTAAGAGTATTACGTTTTCCAGGCATGTTTGTGTAGTGTTTTCATGCAACATATGAATAAAAAATGTGCTACCGTTTGTGCCAAGAATTTTCAATTCTATTAAGTGCACAGAGGAGAGGATTAAGCTTCTCTTCCTTTTTTGCAAAATAGCAGACAATAAAAAAATGTTTTACATATAACACATACTACATATCCCATAATACTTTTTTAGGTCTCGCCTAGCGTTGCAGCGCGCATGCGCTGCACGCTCTGCGAGACAAATTGTGGATGAGGAGATTTCAGAAGGGGACTTGAAGCCCCGCCCCTCATTTTTATTGGCTGGCGTCATCGTTTATGTAAAACGGTGGCCTCCGATTGAAACTGAGGCTTTTTGGTTTCCGCCCTTTCCCCTTTTCGTCCGGCCCATCCGGATTGGATCTTCTGCTTTTCAGCTGTCGTGAAGCAATTTCTTATCTTTAGGAGGCGTGTACTGCCGGATCATGTTTCCGACAGCTTGTTTACACTCGCGCAATGGCAACGGCTTGTCTTCTTCTTGGACCCGTTCTGAATTCCTTGGGGCAGGACTCGGGAGGGGGCGTTGTTTATTTGATTACAGTGTGTGTCAGGCTTGTTTATTCAGCTGCCTCCTAGGAGAGGCTGGTGGGGAGGGGGGGTACACTAAAAACATGCCCTAGAAAAAGGCTGCGCTTGTTAGAGGGAGACTTTCCCTGGGGCGCGAGGCTTTTATTTGCAGTGCATTCGCTTTCGCGGCCGCGCTTGTTAGAGGGAGACTTTCCCGGGGCGCGAGGCGCTGCCTTGGCGATTACAAAGGGAAGCGGGTCACGTGGGCCGGGGCCAGGGCTCCTGGCCAAGGGAGCCCAAGGTTTGGGAAGGGCTGACTCGCTGTAAGAACCGGACGCGAGCTAGGGAGGCAGAGTCCGGCCACCGCGTCCAGAGGAGTGGCGTCGACTGAGACCCCACCGGACGATGCCAGTCTGCCGGCGGCTTCGGTAAGTCCGACCGCACTGGTGGTACCAGAAAAGACCGTTTTTAGCTTGCCCATGCTGTCTTTAGCGCAGAGCTCTTGCAAAAGTGATCCTGTACAACAAGAGCCACAGAATCCGGCATCTGGTGTGTTACCCTCCCTTGATCTGTTGTTACAGCGCAACGCACGGCATGGCTTTAACCCCTGGTGCTCCAGTTCTGGGAGCTGGTGGCCGGCCAGCACCTCGGAAGTATGTGGCATCAACATGTGGAGAGATTTTTTTTCTGGTTGGCTTCTAACAGTAACTTGTGATTTTTACCATGTGGGAGCGCTTGTGTAATTTTTTGTGGAACTTCCATTGAAAATGTTCTTTCTTTAATGTATGCAAAATAAAATGTACCGTCTTCTCTAATTCACAATGCACGTGGAGTTTAAGGGACATTGGCAGACAATGATGTTGTCGTCAAGGAATTAGCTGTTCTTAAAATAACCTGATGGAACCGCTCTGGTGGCGCCTTTTCACAATCTCACGTGCGCTGGACTTTCAAAACTAATTGAACAGAGTACAGAGCCCGTGTGCCCGAGAACCTGACGACTCTGGTTTAGCCAGCCCACTCCTGTCAGAACAGGTCACCTCTCTCCTCAAGGTTCTTGTGTTTTCTTTTTTCTGTAACTAACGAAGTGAAGGGTGTTTACACTTTGAAAGTAAACTGAGGCGCTTTATGGGGCGATTGATATCACGTGACCACCCAATAGAGGAGCACTGGAAGCAGCATAGATCCCAAGCCAGATTAAGGTTGAGAAGGGTCCCCTTTCATAAGGACTTCGTATGCACCTCGTTTTGCTTTGACCCACTCATTGGGAGGCACAGCTCATGGGTTAAAAATGGTGTTGTGTTCAAGCAAATTAAGATCCTTAGCCCATGTGAGTGCTTTCAATATTGTTTGTATAGTGCTCCATATTCCCTACAAGGCACCAAAGTGCTTATTCGTATGTTTTACTGATACAAATTTATTTTATTTTTTATTTATTTTTATTTATTTATAAAGCGCCCGAATCACCCCATCAGGGTATCTCCGCGCTTGAACTGCTATAGAACTCCAAGGGGATGCTAAATTAGAATAAAGTCGACTTTAACAACTTTCTGAACTTAAGATAGTCCGTGCATAGTCGTAAATGGATAGGGAGTTGATTCCAGTAGCGTGGGGCCAAGTGGTAGAAGGCTTTACCGCCCTGTCGCGCTCTATGGAAGCGGGGGACAAGGAGCAGGGCTTTAGATTCGGAGCGGAGAGATGAAGTGTAAACGTCACTTTAACGGGAGTGTGGGAGCAAGGGGGCGTTTCCATCCTCATCCCTTTGGTGGGCGCATCCTGTGTGAGACTGGCTTCTTAAGTACTAGGTTCTGTGTACTTTTCGGGAATATCTGGGGGCAGAGCATTTTTAGGTCTCGGCCTGCACCATCGCTTGCGCTGGTCTGGCCGAGAGTTTTAGTAAGTGGGTTTTGGAAGTGCAAACACTGGCTTTCGGCTGGCGACCAGCTTGAGTTCACGATGGCGTGCACGCGCAGCTGGCATCTGGGTTTCCTATCTCTTCCTCATTTCCTCGTCATGGCTCATTAACTCTCTGGACTCTGATGTTTCAATCGCAGCAGCAGCTCACATTACCAACTGAGGGCCCTGGACTACAGTCACATGAAAAACAACAGCGATTAGCATTGAAATGCAAGCTTTTTTTTGTCTAGTTAGAAATATTGCTTTGGTGGGTTGATTTCACCTTATATCGCTATTTGTTTTATATTGGGAGTCACAGCCTAATTACCAGTATTTTTGTCTCTCACTGTTTTTTTTTTTAATATTTATTCGCGCAAAGCACAAAGCTATATTTAAGGTTACTTTTTCCGCGTCACTTCTTCACTCTATTTAAACTCCACACCGCCCACTCTTATTGTCTCTCTCCTTCTCTCTCTCTCTCCCCTCTCTAATTCTCTCTCTACTTAATTAACTCTCCCCTCTCGATCTTTTTTAGCCTTTCATTCTCTCTCACCCCTTTATCTGTTTCTCTTTCAAACTCCTTCATTCACTCTCTCTCCCTGTCACGGGGCGGGTGTGTGTCGGGACGGCCCGGATCGGCTGAAAGACTGGTGGGAGGCGCTGGACGTCACTGCACCTTTTATTTTATCGCCACAGGAGGACTGGGTTGGGTCATCCACGTCCGACACCGCTGAACGGAGATACGGTCCCTTTAACTGGGATCCGACATGGGACGCTCCCGCCCCGTTTGATGACGACATCGCCCTCCATCCAACAAGAGAGGGCTGGAACAGGAAGCCAGTGTACGCCGACACCGGAGGTGAGAAAGGAGGAAGCGGAGTTGCGGAGAGACGAGACGGAGACAGCGAGCGACGGATCCCGAAAGAAAAGGCAGACCCAGGAGGAGCGGAGGAAGACCCCGAGGGAATCCCAGAGCCAGGAGGCCAACGGACTTACGCTTGCCCAGCCACGCTCCAGGAGGAGCGTGGCTAAAACAGGTACGGGATCGTTTCACGGGCTGGGTGGGAAAGCGGGGGACGCCAGAGGCTTAGAGGCGCGAGCGCAGTACCGCGCATTGAAGATAGCCGATCCCCATCCACCGCACCTACACTCCCCTCAATTGAGCGTGTGTCACGGTATTTTGCTGGTTGTGGGCTGGTGTTACCTCACTCCCTCTCCCTGACAACGCACCGCACCCAGTTCACCCTGACCCCGTGTTGTCCTCTTCCTTCCTTTGGGGCATCCGGAGATTCCGACGGTGGCCACCCGGGACAGAACACGAGGAGGAGAAGGAGGCGATAGACGTCCGGACCAAGACAGGAAGAAGACGACAGCACACACCCCGGGACCTAAGGACAAGTCGCACGCTAGAACCCCCTGTACACTGGACACTCTTAGGAGACCTACAGTTAAAAGAATGAAACCTGCACTATCACGACCAGGCCTCCCGCAACTTATTTCCGATAGCTCACAAGTGGTGGAGAATACGGGCATAGAAGAGCCCATCTGCGACACTAAGATGGAGACGATCGTGCAGCACTTGATCAAGGGCCAGGAGAAGCTAGAATGGGCCGTCGAGCGACAGATGTCGTCGGCCCAGGCGGACCGGGAGACGTTCAAAGATACCATCGCAGCCCAGATGGACGGACTACACAGGCTGGCAACCGAACAGACCGGGGGCACTGTGAGGGAGGTACGGGGTACCCCTCACCCGCCGTCGGGCGTCTCCCTCCAAAAGTACATAACGGGAGAAGATCCCGACGCCTTCCTGACCAACTTTGAGAGGGTAGCAAGGGCGTGCAGCTGGCCGGTAGACAAATGGCCATTCTTTCTGGCCCCTTTGCTCACGGGGGAAGCACAAGCAGCCTATCAAGTGGCGAACGCCACGGGTGATACCTCTTACGGAGAGATAAAGGTCATTATATTGGACCACCTCGGCCTGGACTCGGAGGCATATAGAGTGAGGTTCCACAAAGAGAGGGGCGCCCCAGGTGAAAATCCTAAAACACTGTTCTTCAGACTGAAGATGGCCGCCGACAAGTGGCTGACTCCAGGGTTTAGTACGAAGGAGGAGATAATGGAGAAGATTTACTTAGAACAGTACCTGGACGCCCTGCCGTACAATACGCAGAAGTGGCTGCGCCAACATTCACGTTTAACTGCCGCCCAGGCCATAGAGATGGCCACGACTTATTCACGAGCCCAGCCGAAGGGCGTTGTTTGTGACACAGAGAGGACACGCCAGCCTGCCATACGGCTAGAGAAGAGATATCGGGCTCCACCAGAACCGGGAAAACCCCGAATGCCGAAGATGGCGATACCGAGCGTCAGAGGTCCCCAATGCTTTGAGTGTGGGGACTGGGGCCACATAGCCCGTGCCTGCCCCCGGAAGAAACCAGCAGATGAACCCATGGAGGTGGGGTACCTCCCCAGGTCCATTATGTATACGGCCGAATTGGGAACGGCCTTCCATGTAAGTGTACGGGTGAATGGTAAACTGGTTAAGGCCCTTCTCGACTCCGGGTGTAAACAGTCGGTCATCCAGGAGGCGTACATTAACCCCAGTCAGCTAGTACCCGATACCCTAGTCCATATCCGATGCGTACATGGAGATGTGAAACCCTACCCCCTGGCTAGGATTGCCCTCACCCATTCCGAAGGGGTACACAGTGAGGTAAAAGTAAAGGTGTTAGAAGGGCTCCCCGAAGACCTGATCATTGGCACAGATAACCCTGAGTTCCTCGGTCTCTTCCGAGGCGTACTCCACCTAGAGGAGAGAAGGAAAGGAGGAGTAGGTAACCCGAGGGAGGCGGTCCCGGCCCTCATCACCCCAGAACCGTGGCTCCTAGACCGCAGTTTTAAATTCGCACAGGCCAACAATGCCACTCTATACAACGCATGGGAACAGGCCCATAGCACGCAGGACGACAGCGGTCCTGTGTATCCCCGGTTCCTTATAAAGGAGGGGCTACTTTACCGACAGGCTAACCCCACAGAACCCCACCAACTACTGGTGCCCCTCTCTTTCCGGGACCAGATAACCTTCTTTTCTCATTCCCACCTCACGGCAGGACACGTAGGAGCGGAGAAAACCACACAAAACGTCCTGCGGCATTTCTTTTGGCCAGGGGTATACAAGGACATAAAAGTGCACTGCCAGTCATGCGATACCTGTCAGAGAAGGAACACACATTTGCCCCCAGCGGTGCCCCTACAACCACATCCCATAATAGGTAATCCCTTTGAGAGGGTCGGAATGGACCTGATTGGCCCATTGCCCCGTACAAAGAAAGGGAACGTCTACGCCCTCGTGATAGTGGACTACGCGACCAGATTTGTGGAGGCGTTTCCGCTCCGTGCCCCCACCACCCGTAACATAGCTGACAGATTCTTGGAACTGTTTTCACGGGTGGGCTTCCCCAAAGAAATCCTAACGGACCAAGGAACGCCCTTCGTATCTCGTCTTATGAGAGAGGTCTGTGGGGTCCTAAACGTACGACAGATCAAAACCTCGGTGTACCATCCACAGACCGACGGACTAGTCGAACGATATAATGGGACCCTAAAAGCCACGCTAAAGAAGATGCTGGAAGTAAACGGCAAAGAATGGGACCAGCTGTTACCCTTGGCGCTGTACGTCATAAGAAGCCAGGTGCAAAGCAGCCTTGGCTGTTCGGCGTTCGAGATGCTGTACGGAAGGCAGCCGCGCTCCCTTCTGGAGATGACGAAAGAGGCCTGGGAGAAGGAAGAGGCGATGGAGACCAGAGGTATGTTGGACTACACCCAAGGACTGAGAGACAAGATAGGAAAACTACGTGATTTGGCCTATTCCCACCTGGTGAAGAAACAGGAACAACAGACCCACTACTATAACCGCGGAAAAAGGTGGAGGACCCTAAGGAAGGACGACTGGGCACTGGTGTTACTACCCACGGCTACAACGAAGATGAAGACAGAATGGAAAGGCCCATACAAGGTCATAGCGGTCATAGGTAAAACCACATATAGGTTACAAGTCACCCCGACCCGCACCCAGACGTACCATATAAACATGCTAAAGAAATGGCTGGGACCCCTACCCAAAGCCTCAAACCTCACTCTGCCCACACTTACCACCAAGCATTCCACGGTAGCAGAGCTGGTGGTGAACGAAGACCTCACCCACAGAGAGCGGGACGAGTTGGATGAAGCCCTTCGGCCCTTTGCCTCGTTGTTCTCCGACGCTCCAGGCAAGACCCACCTGGCAGAACACCGGATTGAGACCCCGGCCGGGAAAACCATAAAACTGAGACCCTACCGGATCCCCGCGGCCCGGAGAAAAGCCATACAGAAGGAAGTACAGGAAATGTTGCAGCTGGGAGTCATAAGGCCCTCGAGGAGTGAGTGGTCCTCTCCGATCGTCATGGTGCCGAAACCAGACGGTAGCACCCGCTTCTGCATGGACTTCAGGGCCCTTAATGGAATCTCGTCCTTCGATGCCTACCCCATCCCTCGGATAGACGAGCTGATAGAGAAACTAGGGGAAGCCACGTATATCACCACATTAGACCTGACCAAGGGCTACTGGCAGGTACCCCTAAGGGAGGAGGACAGAAAGAAGACGGCCTTTTCTACACCTGAAGGCCTCTACGAGTTCACTGTCCTCCCGTTTGGACTACATGGGGCCCCAGCGACTTTCCAGAGACTCATGAACACCGTGTTACAAAACCACCACTCCTTTTCGTCGGCATATCTGGATGATATAGTGGTTTTTAGCCCCAACTGGAAATCTCACCTTCGCCATCTCCAAACCATCTTACAGGCCCTAAGGGAAGCGGGTCTACGCATAAATGCAAAGAAATCCCGGGTGGGATACCAAAAAGTAAAATACCTGGGATATGTGCTAGGACATGGGGTGATCGCCCTCAGATAGAGAAGGTCAGAGCGATCTCAGACGCTCCCTTTCCAGCCTCCAAGCGAGACCTAAGAGCCTTTCTCGGCCTGATTGGCTATTATAGACGGTTTATACCCCGCTTTTCCGAGGTGGCCGCCCCACTGACAGACATCCTCCAGAAGCAGGTGAAACCACAGGTCCTGTCACGTCCCACGGAACCCATGATAAAGGCATTCCAAACCCTAAAACAAGCCCTAACTACGAGTCCCGTCCTGATCTCACCTGACTACTCCCGACCCTTTCTCCTACATACGGACGCCTCACAACAAGGCATAGGCGCGGTCCTCTCACAGCTGACTCAGGAGGGGATAGAACACCCTGTAGTATACATAAGTAGGAAGCTATTCCCGAGGGAGGTGAGATATCCCACCATTGAGCGCGAGTGCCTGGCAGTAAAATGGGCCATAGAGAAGTTACGTTATTACCTGGAGGGACACCAGTTCACTCTGTACACTGACCATGCACCTCTCCAATGGATGAGCCGCAATATCGCCAACAACCCCAGGGTTCTCCGTTGGTTTCTCTCCCTCCAACCCTATTCATTCACCGTGCGACATCGAAAGGGGGTCGACAACGGCAATGCGGACTATCTGTCCAGAGTGTTCCCTCTCCCCGATCGGGAGAATCCAGGGGTGGAGGAGTGTCACGGGGCGGGTGTGTGTCGGGACGGCCCGGATCGGCTGAAAGACTGGTGGGAGGCGCTGGACGTCACTGCACCTTTTATTTTATCGCCACAGGAGGACTGGGTTGGGTCATCCACGTCCGACACCGCTGAACGGAGATACGGTCCCTTTAACTGGGATCCGACATGGGACGCTCCCGCCCCGTTTGATGACGACATCGCCCTCCGTCCAACAAGAGAGGGCTGGAACAGGAAGCCAGTGTACGCCGACACCGGAGGTGAGAAAGGAGGAAGCGGAGTTGCGGAGAGACGAGACGGAGACAGCGAGCGACGGATCCCGAAAGAAAAGGCAGACCCAGGAGGAGCGGAGGAAGACCCCGAGGGATCCCAGAGCCAGGAGGCCAACGGACTTACGCTTCGCCCAGCCACGCTCCAGGAGGAGCGTGGCTAAAACAGGTACGGGATCGTTTCACGGGCTGGGTGGGAAAGCGGGGGACGCCAGAGGCTTAGAGGCGCGAGCGCAGTATCGCGCATTGAAGATAGCCGATCCCCATCCACCGCACCTACACTCCCCTCAATTGAGCGTGTGTCACGGTATTTTGCTGGTTGTGGACTGGTGTTACCTCACTCCCTCTCCCTGACAACGCACCGCACCCAGTTCACCCTGACCCCGTGTTGTCCTCTTCCTTCCTTTGGGGCATCCGGAGATTCCGACGGTGGCCACCCGGGACAGAACACGAGGAGGAGAAGGAGGCGATAGACGTCCGGACCAAGACAGGAAGAAGACGACAGCACACACCCCGGGACCTAAGGACAAGTCGCACGCTAGAACCCCCTGTACACTGGACACTCTTAGGAGACCTACAGTTAAAAGAATAAAACCTGCACTATCACGACCAGGCCTCCCGCAACTTATTTCCGATAGCTCACACTCCCCTTCTTTCTCTCTCTCTATCCCGCTCCACTCTTTATTCTATGTACACCATTTCTCTCTCTTTCTCTCTCACCACCCTCTCTAATTGGGTATTATATCTTCACTCTATCTCTCACTCGGCAACACCACAGCATCACTCAGCGCAACCACAGCATCAATCAGAGCCAGCACAGCATCAATCAGAGCCAGCACAGCATCAATCAGAGCCAGCACAGCATCACTCAGCACCAACACAACATCTCTCAACGCCATCACAGCATCTCTCAACGCCATCACAGCATCTCTCAACGCCATCACAGCATCACTCAGTGCAACCACAGCATCACTCAGTGCAACCACAGCATCACTCAGTGCAACCACAGCATCACTCAGTGCAACCACAGCATCACTCAGCACAACCACAGCATCACTTAGCGCCACAACATCACTCCGCGCCACCACAGCATCACTCAGCACCACCATAGCTTTACTCAGCGACACCACATCATCACTCCGGGCCAACACTGCATCACTCAGCACCACCACAGGATGACTCAGCACCACCACAGGATGACTCAGCACCACCACAGGATGACTCAGCACCACCACAGCATCGCTCAGCGCCACTACAGCATCGCTCAGCGCCACCACAGCATCACTCAGCGCCACCACAGCATCGCTCAGCGCCGCGACAGCATCGCTCAGCGCCGCCACAGCATCGCTCACCGCCGCCACTGCATCGCTCAGGGCCACCACTGCATCGCTCAGGGCCGCCACTGCATCGCTCAGCGCCGCCACAGCATCGCTCAGCGCCGCCACAGCATCACTCAGTGCCGCCACAGCATCACTCAGCGCCGCCACAGCATCACTCAGCGCCAAGACAATATCACTCAGCACCACCACAGCATCACTCAGCGCCAAGACAATATCACTCAGCACAACCACAGCATCACTTAGCGCCACAACATCACTCCGCGTCACCACAGCATCACTCAGCACCACCATAGCTTTACTCAGCGACACCACATCATCACTCCGGGCCAACACTGCATCACTCAGCACCACCACAGGATGACTCAGCACCACCACAGGATGACTCAGCACCACCCCAGGATGACTCAGCACCACCACAGCATCGCTCAGCGCCACCACAGCATCGCTCAGCGCCACCACAGCATCGCTCAGCGCCACCACAGCATCGCTCAGCGCCGCGACAGCATCGCTCAGCGCCGCCACAGCATCGCTCAGGGCCACCACTGCATCGCTCAGGGCCGCCACTGCATCGCTCAGCGCCGCCACAGCATCGCTCAGCGCCGCCACAGCATCACTCAGCGCCGCCACAGCATCACTCAGCGCTGCCACAGCATCACTCAGCGCCAAGACAATATCACTCAGCACCACCACAGCATCACTCAGCGCCAAGACAATATCACTCAGCACCACCACAGCATCACTCAGCACCACAGCAGTATCACTCAGCAACACCTGAGTATCATTCAGCATCACCTCAGCATCGTCTCCGCAACAGTCATCACCACCACCACTACCACCTCAGCATCACTCAGCACCACCTCAGCCTGCTCTCGGAATCTGGCATCTGTTGATTCTCCCCTAGCGTCTGGCCGCTGCTAGTGTTATAATACAGGTACTAGTTCCCAACCTTCACCCTCCAATTGTTTATGCCCCCTCAAAAAAAAAGCTTTAACAAACAACCATTGCAATAGGCAGAAACAAGTTGCCAGCATTGCAAGAACAAAAGAAAACTGAGGAAATTTTTTATTGTAAATACTTTTTTTAATATGGTCGTTCAGTTTTACATAATGCCTTCTTGGTCATATATAAAGTAACAAAAATGCTTCTGACACTTTTTTATTATAACTTTTCAGCATGCCGCACAGCAGCCACACTTCTCTACAGCACAGCTTGAAGACATTGGCAAAGTCAATAGCTCTGGCTAAACACTTATAAGGCCCCAAAGGCGAGACCTATTGGCTATGCCAATGCTTGTTGTGTACTTTTGGTGAATGACTGAGTTAAATGTCTGATTAGGGCATTTGTCACCTGCAGTCACGCAATGCCTGCGTCAAGCTTTAGCTGTACCCGTTGGTACCATAGCTACCTTTAGGCGTTTGATATACTGCGTTTAAAGATAAATTGCAAGAAACCAGCATTAGACGTTATATTTCCTCTCAGAGTATCGCAAATTAGGTAGTGCCAACATCTGTTATTTTCGGCGTCCATAGCGGGCAAAAGCGTGGGATTTTGCTCCACACAAAATGTTCATTTAGTGCCCCATCAGCACTATCCTCTTGTGGTACAGTCACGGATTAGGTTTTCTTGAAGCAGGCATGAACTGCATGCTTTGTTTACCTGCCGGGCCTGTTCATTTTGGCCACACCGTGCGCGTTTGTTTCTAGTTGTCCGAGGCGCCGATTCCGACAGGAAGCCATTCATTAGTGACCCCCCGCTGAACAAGAAACGCTCCAATCACCTTTGCGGGGTTTCCCGGAAGAGGATTCCGCAGCCTTAAAATAGCGGACACCTGGTTTTTTTTTTTTTTCTGAAAGCGCTATAGGAAGCGTGCAATAGATGATAGGCGTTTAAATTGACGTATGCCTTTGCAGTCTATGGTTTTGGGGCAGAATATTGTTTTTAAAAGAAATCTTTAATGGCACTCTTTGTTTTCGATACATTGTAAAACGATTATAAAATGTCACAGTTTGAAAGCGTGGGTCCATATATTCGACAGTTCCTGTGGCTTACATATGGCCAGTTTGCCGAATTTCTGATCACATCGGGTGCATTGCATACCCAAATAAATCGTATCCTATTAGACCACGCAGTCATCAAGAGGCAAAATGACTGCAGTTTAAAATGGAGTGAGTTGCAGCTAAAATATCCTAAAGTGGTCTGGTGGTGCAGTTCTGGCTTTGTTGGTTTTTTTTCCCGGTTTTTTTCTGGTTTTCCTTGACTCAAAGTATCAAAGGCTGGTGGCAGATCAAGGAGAACTAGAAGGCAGCAATTTACCTCATAAGAGAGAGACTTAGAGCGATATTCAAATTTTTTAAGGTGGAGGTTTCAGTTCTGTGCCCAAGCTGGAGATCACCTAGGACATGATTGCTAAAGGTGTTTTTTTTAGCTGTTGGACAAACATCTTTCAGTGATCTTTGAGAGGAAAGGGAGGACCGAGCCGGTCGAGCTCTTTTTTTTAACTTTAATGAGCGCAGCGCCGTCTTCACGGACACAGCACTATGCAATGCAATGGGTGTTGCTTTTGGTATTGTAAATAACAATGGCTTTTAATTTTTTAAAGGCATTGCCATTTATAATTGCAAAAATAACAATTGATGGACAGAATGCAGAACAATGTCATACATTCACCCCAGTACAGAGATCTGGGCCTAAATCCATCGTTTTTTGCTCACCATGCCATTCCAGTTTGGACCCAGCCGTATGCAAATCAGTCTTGATCCTGCGCCCAATGGGAACAGTCCAGCCCGAACTGCCAGGCCAGGTCCTCCCTGGACTGGAAACAAGCATCCTAGGACCGGTTTCGGGCTTTCAGCCCTCATCAGCCAGGATAGCTTGACTCCAGTGGCATGGAGAGCAGGGGACCCACGTCTGGGCATACCCGTCCCACTCGGGGTGACAAATGCAAAAATAACAATTGATGGACAGAATGCAGAACAATGTCATACATTCACCCCAGTACAGAGATCTGGGCCTAAATCCATCGCTTTTTTGCTCACCATGCCATTCCAGTTTGGACCCAGCCATATGCAAATCAGTCTTGACCCTGCGCCCAATGGGAACAGTCCAGCCCGAACTGCCAGGCCAGGTCCTCCCTGGACTGGAAACAAGCATCCTAGGACCGGTTTCGGGCTTTCAGCCCTCATCAGCCAGGATAGCTTGACTCCAGTGGCATGGAGAGCACGGGACCCACGTCTGGGCAACCCGTCCCACTCGGGGTGACAAATGCAAAAATAACAATTGATGGACAATTTGGTATTGCCATTTACAATGCCAATAGCTCCAAAATTCGCAGTTGCGAGACCTATTGCATTGTAAATGCTTGTTCTTAACCACCAATCATGTCCCAATAGACCATATAAGTACAGATAACCCCATCTTGAGGGCCTCTTTCTTTGCTCAAAACAGTCCATATCAACTCGAACATCAACATCAACAACAACCAACAGTATCAACAGGGCCAACTCCAGCAAACATCTTCAACTTGCGAGCAGCAGCTCAACCAGCAACATAAGTGCGAAGCGCCAACTCCAGAGACAAGACCGGACCGTTTTCAATGCTCTTTCTGATTGGAACCTACAAAAGAAATAAGGCACCATAATATCCATATACCACAGAGGGTATAAAGACAGGTAGAATAAACATTGAATAAACATTGAAAGGAAAAAACAGTAAAAATCATGACATTCCAAATCAATGACTGATATTTCTGGGTGGGATAATCCTCGCCTCCGTGTCCTTAATAGAATTGAAAATTCTTGGTGTGAATGCTAGCAAATGTTTTATTCTATTTCAGGACCGGAGGCTCTGATTATGACAGTTTAAAGCTTATTAAATACTAAAGAGGCAATATCACCCACTGGTTTGTAATAAAATTGCTTAAAAGTAGAATCAGATGACCAATCGGCCGATTTCATAATGTCTTGAATATTGGAGCATAACATAAAGGATTTTGAGGCCATAGCACCCTGGATAGAATGAGCTCCACAGACTTGAGTATCTATTCCAGCTTCTCTCATCACAGACTTTAACCACCTGACTATAGTGACAGAAGACACCGGTTTAAAAGGTTTTTGTAAAGCAATCAACATCTGGCCAGAGGCATCATTTCTTAATGCACAGGTACATTCTTCATTTACTTTCCAGCATTTTATAACTCATAGTTTTTCATTATTAGGAAATGCATGATATTCAATACACCTTGAAAAAGGTTTTGTCCTGCCAGTAATCGTAAAGGAAACTCCTTCAGGAGTAAATACTGTACCTGCAATGTCCAGAACTCTAAAATCCGAGGTCCGTTGACACGCGGAGGGACATAAAAGCATAGCCAATTTTGCTGACAACTGTTTCCTAGACAATTGGTCATTGTCCGGCCATCTTTCAAAAAGGTTTAATACTAAAGTCACGTCCCATAAAAAGGAATACAGGCCTGGGACGATGGGAAATCCTGATACCTTTGAGAAGTTTAGAGATGACAGGGTGCATTCCCACAGACGTATCATTAACCTGTGCATGCCCTGCTGAAATAGTAGAATGAAAATTGTTCACTGACCTGTATGATAAACCCTCAGTTGCCTTCTGAGACAGGAAATTCACTACGAGGGGCAATTCTGCCTCCACAGGATCCACATGCCGTTCCAGGCACCGACCCATCCAGCATCTCCATTCTGTAGAGTACCTCTTTCTGGTGGAGGTGGCCCAGGCTCGTTTGATGAACTCTGAAGCTGCATCCGATGCCTGGCAAACTCCATTGCCGGAAAACCACCATGCCATCAAGGACAACTGCCTAGAAGTTATCATCAGAGGCAGTTCCACATGAGGGCCCTGGAGCATCGTCTGGGGCCAGGTAAGAAGGAGAGGAACATTGCAAGTCAACTCCAGGAGAGTGGGAACCAGGGTTGCGCTTTCCACACCGGAGTGACAAGCAACACCTCTGCTACCTGTTGCTTGATCTGAGATGCTATCCTGGGGATCTTGCGAACGGGGGAAAGGCATAATTCAGGGACTTTGACCAATCCTGAGAAAAAGCATCCGTTGCCTTTGCTAATGGATCCGGCCTCCTGCTGAAAAACTCCTCCAATTGGTGGTTCAGTCTGGAGTCAAAGAGATCCACTTTGCAGGGACTCCAAACAGTCTGTATTACTCTGAATAGATGAGGATGGAGCTGCCAATCGCTGTAACCCCTCAGGTACCTGGAGTTCTTTCATGTCTCTGTGTACAATAAGGAGACCGACAGCGGGAGATCGTTAGCACATCTTTATTCCACTCACTGCATTCCGTAACCTCCCTTTCCGGCCCCTCCCTTCCGCTTCCTCCCTTGCCTGGCCCGGGCGAGCAGCGCCGGGTCAGGCATGACGACACTACATCTCCCCCCTCTTTAAATGTTCAATGCCTACTTGTTCAGAGTTCTTCAATAAGCCGAGTGGGTCTCCTGATAGTCCTCTGTGGTCGGCGTGAGATGCGCCCCTCTCGTGACTCTCTCGGACTCGCTGTCGTCTCAGGTTCTTCCCGGTTTTCAGCTTCTCGGTTCGACTCATCTGTGTCATATTCTGGTTCTCCCGCATGGGCGTACGCTGCGGGATTGCACCTTTTGAAGTGCGACACGTTTCGTGTGGTTCTCTTGGTCTCGGATGCGGCCGTGATCATGGTTCCTTTCCGCCTTGTCACTTGTAGAGGTTGGGCACAGTACCGGCTGTCTGTCTTTGCTCTTGCTTGACTAATACCCAGTCTCCTTCTTGGATGTCAGACACCTTGGCATGTCGACGATTGTCTGCGTATTCTTTCATTTTCGCCTTCTTGGCTTTGTCAAAGCGCACTAGTGTCTCGTGATCCGAAGTCGGGGACCTGGGATGTATGGCAGTGTCCATAGCCGGTATTCTGGTACGCAGAGTTCTTCCGAGCATCAGAGTAGCTGGACACTTGTTAGTGGTGCTATGTGGCGTGGTTCTGTACGCTCGGAGTACCTCATTAGGCGCCGGTTGAATGTTGCGTTGGGTCAGTTCGGCCTTGTTGTATGGTTTTCTTGATGGTGGCCATGAATTTTTCGACCATCCCATTGGCTTGAGGCCACATGGGGGTGATCTTTCTGTGTCTGAAGTTCAGGTGTCTTGCGAACTCATGTCCATTGAATGGTGTGCCATTGTCCGTCTTCACTACTGTGGGGATTCCCCACGCAGCAAATGCTTCGTCAATGACAGCGGTGGCTCTTGTGGATGAAACTTGTTGCGCAATGGGGAACTTGGAGTACTCATCCATGATGACAATGATGTATTTCCCGGACTTGAATGGACCAAAGAAGTCGATGGCCACTTGTTGCCATACCCCATCTGGGAGGTCCGACATTTGAAGTGGGGCATGTGGTTCTTCTCGCCCTACTAGTTGGCATTGAGGGCAGTCCTGAAGTGTGGTTTCTACCATTTGGTCAAGAGACGGGAACCAGACACGCTCTGGTAGTGCTTTCTTTGTTGCCACCAAACCTCTGTGTCCTTCATGCGCTAGGTTTACGGTTCCTTGCCTCAGTTGTTGGGGAATGACAATTCGCCGGTCTCTTAAGAGCAGTCCATTTGTGCTGATTGTGAGATCGTCTTTGACATGACTAAATGACGCAAGTTCTTGCATGTCGACAGTCTTGTCACTTAATGTCTCCTCCAGGTGTCTCCCCGAGTTTGTGCAGATACGATGTATTATGTTCTGAAGTGTGACGTCCTTAGCAGTGGCTTCTATGATGGCTTCTAGTGGGACTGCAGGTGGCCTTGCTTGATCAATGACAAAGTGAAGGTATTCTTCTGCCAGTGAGCATCGTGTCCGTGTGGACGTCTTGTGGTGTCGCGATATGTAGTCTGCTGGGTTCTCCGCCTTCCCCGTTTTGTGAACAATGGTGTATGTATATTCTTGGAGGCGAATACCCCACCATTCGATGAGTGGTGGCATCTTTGCTCGAGGATTTCCGAAGATCGTTATTAGGGCCTGGTGGTCAGTGATTAGCGTGAAGTGCTTCCCATAGATGAAGAGATGGAAATGCTTGCACGCCCACACAACTGCCAGACTCTCTTTTCGGGCTGTGAGTAAGCTTTCTCTGTGTCGGTGAGGCTGCGACTAGCGTACGCTACAATGTGTCGCTGTTCTCCTTCATCATCATATTGAGCTAGAATAGCTCCCAGTCCTACAGGACTTGCATCAACCGTGATTTCTGTCTTCTTGCGGGGGTTGAAGTAAGCGAGGTTAATGGCAGAACTCACTGCTGTTTTGATTTGGCTGAATGCTTGCTCACACTTGGTGGACCAGTGAAAGGTTTGTCCTTATTTTGTGAGCTCCCGCAGGGGGTAACTGATGGTGGCGTAGTCTTTGATATAACAGGCACACTAGCTAGCCATACCCAGGAAGGATTGGATATCACTGACATCTCGGGGCATGGCGTGTCAGATAGTGCTGATACTTTTTCGGGATTCGGACGCATCCCGTCACTAGAAAAGATGTGACCGTAGAACTTTAGCGTAGACTTGTGAAACTCGCACTTGTCTCGGATAAGCGTGAGGTTGACGTTTAGAAGAGCATGACACACGCGATCAAGGGCCTTGTCGTGTTTCTTGTGCGTCTCACCGAATACCAAAATGTCATCACTGTAGTTGAATGAGTTTGGGATGTGCTGGATGACTCGCCTCACCGCCTCTTGAAATATTTCCGCTGCCGAGGAAATTCCGAAGTTGAGGCGCTTATACCTGAAAAGCCCTTGGTGCGTGGTGAAGGTGGTGATATACCGGGACTTCTCGTGGAGCTCGAGCTGATGATATCCCTTGTTGAGGTCTAATTTTGAAAAGACCTTTGCTCCGTTTAGGCGGGTGATCATGTCGCTGATGTGGGGTCCCGGATGCCTTTCCCGCTCAATGGCTGTGTTCGGAGCTCGCATGTCCACGCAGAGACGCACTTTGTTCTCTGCTCCCCGTTTGGGTACTACCACCACTGGCGATACCCACGGGGTGGGTCCCGTTGACCTTTCTATGATGTCTGCTCTCAGTAGATCTTGTAGCTCTTCATCCACCGCTTGCTGTAGGTGAAAAGGTACTTTCTGGTGATGTTGGGCCACAGGTGACACTTGTTCATTTATGTGTAGTCGGACTTTGAAATGAGCTAGTTTTCCTAGTCCAGAGAACAGTTTTGGGAACTTGCTGATATCAGGCGTGTCATCCACTTTTATAGGATTTCCACTAGCTTCAAGCGCTCCGCTGTGGGTAGGCTGAGAAGACAGTCAGCCGCTTCAGGGCCTTCTATGACGTGAATTTGGGCTTGAACTGTCCTGTCTTCGTATGTCAGAGATGTGCGAAATTGTCCTAGGGCAGGGGTTCCTTGGACATCCAGGTGTAAACACGCACAGCGGCCGGCTGTAGTTTGGGCTTCAGATTCATCTTCTTGTACTCAGTTGTGCATATATAGTTGAGTGACGCTCCAGTATCTAAAACGAACTTCGCGGGGTGGTTTCCCATTTGAATATGCAGCCTGGGGTACTTCTTTAATCGGTCAGGGTCTGCTACCATCCACACATACTCATCGCTGTCTTGAGATATGGGAGTGAGGGCTGACGATTCTCTTGATGACGACCGTCGAGACTGATAGGAGAGGTGTGACCGGCTACTGGACCTCGATGAGCTGGTCGATCGGTCCCTTCTCTCTCGTACTGCTCTTGCGTGATGACGAGGTTCCGGGTTACGTCTGGTTGGTGCGAAATCCTTGCGATAGGTCTGGCACACGGTTTCAAAGTGGTTATCTTTCCCACAGCGGTGGCACTGTTGTCCCATGGCCGGGCATGGGCTGGTGTGGGGGTAGTCTTGGCCACAGCGATAGCACTGCAACGGTTGTTTCCAGGTGTCGCTGTTCCTGCTTCCGCCACGATTTTGGCTCGTGGGTTTCAAGGATTTCCTGGGATCCGACTGGCGCCGTGCGTCTGCCTGAGAGTGCAGTCGAAAAGCTTGCTCATGTTTCTCCGTCTTGCCTGCTTCCATTTTCTTTGCATGCTCTTCAGCTTGGTCGTTTATGCGCGTGAGCTCTTCGATGTCGTCCAGGGAGTGGTGTTTCTTCAACAGGCGCCGGCGCAGGGATTCAGATTGGCACCCTTCTAGATCCGTAGGCGAAGTGCATCTTCAGTAGTGAAGTTATCAAATTCACAGTATCGGGCTAGGCGCTTAAGGCGCGTAATGAAATCGCCCATCGCTTCATCCTTTTCTTGGGATGCTAAATTGAAAGTGTAACGTTCGTAGTCTAGGTTTCGCTTGGGGAGGAATTTTCTGTTGAGCGCCTCCCTTACGTCTGCATAGACAGCAGAGATGGCTGGTGGTAGTTCCTTGATGATTTGTCCGACGTCTTTGCCCACCAGATTACGCAGGGCGATAAGTTGTTGATTGGGGTCAAGTACTCGCGATCCTTTCATGAAGTCCTCGAAGTCTTCCAGCCAGCTTTGCCATCTAGGGCCCATGCTATTTCCAGATGTCAGCAGCAGGGGTTCCGGGGGGCGCAGGAACAATACCCCCAGCAGCGCAGGGCCTGGCTGTGCGATTGGCGCGGGACCCGGTTGCCCATTCTGGGAGGAATCCGGCGGCGTGGACATGACGTGTAGGCGATTTTGTTCGCTCTTCTCAGCTCTGCAGCGTGTTCGCGCGGCACCTGGTAGTGTAAGGGTGTGGCGTGCAGCAGTGGCACTCACGAGTAGCGTCGCATTCCTCCCCTGTAGCAGACGTAGTGGAGTTTTCTGCTTCGCCTGACTTTAAGATGGCCGCCGGAATGGTGGCAGGGTCTTCCCAATGTTGACTGCCTGACTTCAAGATGCAAAAACAACAGTTGATGGACAGAATGCAGAACAATGTCATACATTCACCCCAGTACAGAGATCTGGGCCTAAATCCATCGTTTTTTTGCTCACCATGCCATTCCAGTTTGAACCCAGCCATATGCAAATCAGTCTTGACCCTGTGCCTCATGGGAACAGTCCAGCCCGAACTGCCAAGCCAGGTCCTCCCTGGACTGGAAACAAGCATCCTAGGACCGGTTTCGGGGTTTCACCCCTCTTCAGCCAGGATAGCTTGATTCCAGTGGCATGGAGAGCACGGGACCCACGTCTGGGCATACCCGTCCCACTCGGGGTGACAAATGCAAAAACAACAGTTGATGGACAGAATGCAGAACAATGTCATACATTCACCCCAGTACAGAGATCTGGGCCTAAATCCATCGTTTTTGCTCACCATGCCATTCCAGTTTGAACCCAGCCATATGCAAATCAGTCTTGACCCTGTGCCTCATGGGAACAGTCCAGCCCGAACTGCCAAGCCAGGTCCTCCCTGGACTGGAAACAAGCATCCTAGGACCGGTTTCGGGGTTTCACCCTCTTCAGCCAGGATAGCTTGATTCCAGTGGCATGGAGAGCACGGGACCCACGTCTGGGCATACCCGTCCCACTCGGGGTGACAAATGCAAAACAACAGTTGATGGACAGAATGCAGAACAATGTCATACATTCACCCCAGTACAGAGATCTGGGCCTAAATCCATCGTTTTTTGCTCACCATGCCATTCCAGTTTGAACCCAGCCATATGCAAAACAGTCTTGACCCTGTGCCTCATGGGAACAGTCCAGCCCGAACTGCCAAGCCAGGTCCTCCCTGGACTGGAAACAAGCATCCTAGGACCGGTTTCGGGGTTTCACCCCTCTTCAGCCAGGATAGCTTGATTCCAGTGGCATGGAGAGCACGGGACCCACGTCTGGGCATACCCGTCCCACTCGGGGTGACAAATGCAAAAACAACAGTTGATGGACAGAATGCAGAACAATGTCATACATTCACCCCAGTACAGAGATCTGGGCCTAAATCCATCGTTTTTTTGCTCACCATGCCATTCCAGTTTGAACCCAGCCATATGCAAATCAGTCTTGACCCTGTGCCTCATGGGAACAGTCCAGCCCGAACTGCCAAGCCAGGTCCTCCCTGGACTGGAAACAAGCATCCTAGGACCGGTTTCGGGGTTTCACCCCTCTTCAGCCAGGATAGCTTGATTCCAGTGGCATGGAGAGCACGGGACCCACGTCTGGGCATACCCGTCCCACTCGGGGTGACAAATGCAAAAACAACAGTTGATGGACAGAATGCAGAACAATGTCATACATTCACCCCAGTACAGAGATCTGGGCCTAAATCCATCGTTTTTTGGTCACCATGCCATTCCAGTTTGAACCCAGCCATATGCAAATCAGTCTTGACCCTGTGCCTCATGGGAACAGTCCAGCCCGAACTGCCAAGCCAGGTCCTCCCTGGACTGGAAACAAGCATCCTAGGACCGGTTTCGGGGTTTCACCCCTCTTCAGCCAGGATAGCTTGATTCCAGTGGCATGGAGAGCACGGGACCCACGTCTGGGCATACCCGTCCCACTCGGGGTGACAAATGCAAAAACAACAGTTGATGGACAGAATGCAGAACAATGTCATACATTCACCCCAGTACAGAGATCTGGGCCTAAATCCATCGTTTTTTGCTCACCCTGCCATTCCAGTTTGAACCTAGCCATATGCAAATCAGTCTTGACCCTGTGCCTCATGGGAACAGTCCAGCCCGAACTGCCAAGCCAGGTCCTCCCTGGACTGGAAACAAGCATCCTAGGACCGGTTTCGGGTTTCACCCCTCTTCAGCCAGGATAGCTTGATTCCAGTGGCATGGAGAGCACGGGACCCACGTCTGGGCATACCCGTCCCACTCGGGGTGACAAATGCAAAAACAACAGTTGATGGACAGAATGCAGAACAATGTCATACATTCACCCCAGTACAGAGATCTGGGCCTAAATCCATCGTTTTTGCTCACCATGCCATTCCAGTTTGAACCCAGCCATATGCAAATCAGTCTTGACCCTGTGCCTCATGGGAACAGTCCAGCCCGAACTGCCAAGCCAGGTCCTCCCTGGACTGGAAACAAGCATCCTAGGACCGGTTTCGGGGTTTCACCCTCTTCAGCCAGGATAGCTTGATTCCAGTGGCATGGAGAGCACGGGACCCACGTCTGGGCATACCCGTCCCACTCGGGGTGACAAATGCAAAAACAACAGTTGATGGACAGAATGCAGAACAATGTCATACATTCACCCCAGTACAGAGATCTGGGCCTAAATCCATCGTTTTTTGCTCACCAAGCCATTCCAGTTTGAACCCAGCCATATGCAAATCAGTCTTGACCCTGTGCCTCATGGGAACAGTCCAGCCCGAACTGCCAAGCCAGGTCCTCCCTGGACTGGAAACAAGCATCCTAGGACCGGTTTCGGGGTTTCACCCCTCTTCAGCCAGGATAGCTTGATTCCAGTGGCATGGAGAGCACGGGACCCACGTCTGGGCATACCCGTCCCACTCGGGGTGACAAATGCAAAAACAACAGTTGATGGACAGAATGCAGAACAATGTCATACATTCACCCCAGTACAGAGATCTGGGCCTAAATCCATCGTTTTTGCTCACCATGCCATTCCAGTTTGAACCCAGCCATATGCAAATCAGTCTTGACCCTGTGCCTCATGGGAACAGTCCAGCCCGAACTGCCAAGCCAGGTCCTCCCTGGACTGGAAACAAGCATCCTAGGACCGGTTTCGGGGTTTCACCCCTCTTCAGCCAGGATAGCTTGATTCCAGTGGCATGGAGAGCACGGGACCCACGTCTGGGCATACCCGTCCCACTCGGGGTGACAAATGCAAAAATAACAGTTGATGGACAGAATGCAGAACAATGTCATACATTCACCCCAGTACAGAGATCTGGGCCTAAATCCATCGTTTTTTTGCTAACCATGCCATTCCAGTTTGAACCCAGCCATATGCAAATCAGTCTTGACCCTGTGCCTCATGGGAACAGTCCAGCCCGAACTGCCAAGCCAGGTCCTCCCTGGACTGGAAACAAGCATCCTAGGACCGGTTTCGGGGTTTCACCCCTCTTCAGCCAGGATAGCTTGATTCCAGTGGCATGGAGAGCACGGGACCCACGTCTGGGCATACCCGTCCCACTCGGGGTGACAAATGCAAAAACAACAGTTGATGGACAGAATGCAGAACAATGTCATACATTCACCCCAGTACAGAGATCTGGGCCTAAATCCATCGTTTTTGCTCACCATGCCATTCCAGTTTGAACCCAGCCATATGCAAATCAGTCTTGACCCTGTGCCTCATGGGAACAGTCCAGCCCGAACTGCCAAGCCAGGTCCTCCCTGGACTGGAAACAAGCATCCTAGGACCGGTTTCGGGGTTTCACCCCTCTTCAGCCAGGATAGCTTGATTCCAGTGGCATGGAGAGCACGGGACCCACGTCTGGGCATACCCGTCCCACTCGGGGTGACAAATGCAAAAACAACAGTTGATGGACAGAATGCAGAACAATGTCATACATTCACCCCAGTACAGAGATCTGGGCCTAAATCCATCGTTTTTTTGCTCACCATACCATTCCAGTTTGAACCCAGCCATATGCAAATCAGTCTTGACCCTGTGCCTCATGGGAACAGTCCAGCCCGAACTGCCAAGCCAGGTCCTCCCTGGACTGGAAACAAGCATCCTAGGACCGGTTTCGGGGTTTCACCCCTCTTCAGCCAGGATAGCTTGATTCCAGTGGCATGGAGAGCACGGGACCCACGTCTGGGCATACCCGTCCCACTCGGGGTGACAAATGCAAAAACAACAGTTGATGGACAGAATGCAGAACAATGTCATACATTCACCCCAGTACAGAGATCTGGGCCTAAATCCATCGTTTTTGCTCACCATGCCATTCCAGTTTGAACCCAGCCATATGCAAATCAGTCTTGACCCTGTGCCTCATGGGAACAGTCCAGCCCGAACTGCCAAGCCAGGTCCTCCCTGGACTGGAAACAAGCATCCTAGGACCGGTTTCGGGGTTTCACCCCTCTTCAGCCAGGATAGCTTGATTCCAGTGGCATGGAGAGCACGGGACCCACGTCTGGGCATACCCGTCCCACTCGGGGTGACAAATGCAAAAACAACAGTTGATGGACAGAATGCAGAACAATGTCATACATTCACCCCAGTACAGAGATCTGGGCCTAAATCCATCGTTTTTTTGCTCACCATGCCATTCCAGTTTGAACCCAGCCATATGCAAATCAGTCTTGACCCTGTGCCTCATGGGAACAGTCCAGCCCGAACTGCCAAGCCAGGTCCTCCCTGGACTGGAAACAAGCATCCTAGGACCGGTTTCGGGGTTTCACCCCTCTTCAGCCAGGATAGCTTGATTCCAGTGGCATGGAGAGCACGGGACCCACGTCTGGGCATACCCGTCCCACTCGGGGTGACAAATGCAAAAACAACAGTTGATGGACAGAATGCAGAACAATGTCATACATTCACCCCAGTACAGAGATCTGGGCCTAAATCCATCGTTTTTTGCTCACCATGCCATTCCAGTTTGAACCCAGCCATATGCAAATCAGTCTTGACCCTGTGCCTCATGGGAACAGTCCAGCCCGAACTGCCAAGGCAGGTCCTCCCTGGACTGGAAACAAGCATCCTAGGACCGGTTTCGGGGTTTCACCCCTCTTCAGCCAGGATAGCTTGATTCCAGTGGCATGGAGAGCACGGGACCCACATCTGGGCATACCCGTCCCACTCGGGGTGACAAATGCAAAAACAACAGTTGAAGGACAGAATGCAGAACAATGTCATACATTCACCCCAGTACAGAGATCTGGGCCTAAATCCATCGTTTTTTGCTCACCATGCCATTCCAGTTTGAACCCAGCCATATGCAAATCAGTCTTGACCCTGTGCCTCATGGGAACAGTCCAGCCCGAACTGCCAAGCCAGGTCCTCCCTGGACTGGAAACTAGCATCCTAGGACCGGTTTCGGGGTTTCACCCCTCTTCAGCCAGGATAGCTTGATTCCAGTGGCATGGAGAGCACGGGACCCACGTCTGGGCATACCCGTCCCACTCGGGGTGACAAATGCAAAAACAACAGTTGATGGACAGAATGCAGAACAATGTCATACATTCACCCCAGTACAGAGATCTGGGCCTAAATCCATCGTTTTTTTGCTCACCATGCCATTCCAGTTTGAACCCAGCCATATGCAAATCAGTCTTGACCCTGTGCCTCATGGGAACAGTCCAGCCCGAACTGCCAAGCCAGGTCCTCCCTGGACTGGAAACAAGCATCCTAGGACCGGTTTCGGGGTTTCACCCCTCTTCAGCCAGGATAGCTTGATTCCAGTGGCATGGAGAGCACGGGACCCACGTCTGGGCATACCCGTCCCACTCGGGGTGACAAATGCAAAAACAACAGTTGATGGACAGAATGCAGAACAATGTCATACATTCACCCCAGTACAGAGATCTGGGCCTAAATCCATCGTTTTTTTGCTCACCATGCCATTCCAGTTTGAACCCAGCCATATGCAAATCAGTCTTGACCCTGTGCCTCATGGGAACAGTCCAGCCCGAACTGCCAAGCCAGGTCCTCCCTGGACTGGAAACAAGCATCCTAGGAGAGAGTCCAGCTTCCAGAGTCCTTTCTGTGCCCCCTTGCTGCCCTGATTGTGCTCGTTTTTTCCTTTCTGTGCCCCCTTGCTGCCCTGATTCTGCTTGTTTTTTCCTTTCTGTGCCCCCTTGCTGCCCTGATTGTGCTCGTTATTTTTCCTTTCTGTGCCCCCTTGCTGCCCTGATTGTGCTCGTTTTTTCCTTTCTGTGCCCCCTTGCTGCCCTGATTGTGCTAGTTTTTTTTCCTTTCTGTGCCCCCTTGCTGCCCTGATTGTGCTCGTTTTTTCCTTTCTGTGCCCCCTTGCTGCCCTGATTGTGCTAGTTTTTTTTTTTTCCTTTCTGTGCCCCCTTGCTGCCCTGATTGTGCTCGTTTTTTCCTTTCTGTGCCCCCTTGCTGCCCTGATTGTGCTCGTTTTTTTTCCTTTCTGTGCCCCCTTGCTGCCCTGATTGTGCTAGTTTTTTCCTTTCTGTGCCCCCTTGCTGCCCTGATTGTGCTCGTTTTTTTTCCCTTTCTGTGCCCCCTTGCTGCCCTGATTGTGCTCGTTTTTTCCTTTCTGTGCCCCCTTGCTGCCCTGATTGTGCTAGTTTTTTTCCTTTCTGTGCCCCCTTGCTGCCCTGATTGTGCTCGGTTTTTTTTTCCTTTCTGTGCCCCCTTGCTGCCCTGATTGTGCTAGTTTTTTCCTTTCTGTGCCCCCTTGCTGCCCTGATTGTGCTCGTTTTTTTCCTTTCTGTGCCCCCTTGCTGCCCTGATTGTGCTCGTTTTTTTCCTTTCTGTGCCCCCTTGCTGCCCTGATTGTGCTCGTTTTTTCCTTTCTGTGCCCCCTTGCTGCCCTGATTGTGCTCGTTTTTCCTTTCTGTGCCCCCTTGCTGCCCTGATTGTGCTCGTTTTTTTTCCTTTCTGTGCCCCCTTGCTGCCCTGATTGTGCTAGTTTTTTCCTTTCTGTGCCCCCTTGCTGCCCTGATTGTGCTCGTTTTTTTCCTTTCTGTGCCCCCTTGCTGCCCTGATTGTGCTAGTTTTTCCTTTCTGTGCCCCCTTGCTGCCCTGATTGTGCTAGTTTTTTCCTTTCTGTGCCCCCTTGCTGCCCTGATTGTGCTCGTTTTTTTCCTTTCTGTGCCCCTTGCTGCCCTGATTGTGCTCGTTTTTTCCTTTCTGTGCCCCCTTGCTGCCCTGATTGTGCTAGTTTTTTTCCTTTCTGTGCCTGTTTCCCGCCGCTGCGCCTGCGGCCCCGCCCCTCACTGCCCATTCGCTGCCCCATTCCCTGCTCCTCCCTCCCACCTCCCCATTTATGGCGGCCGCTGCGTGGTGAAGAGAGCGACCCCTGACCTTGACTGGTAGGTCGCTCCCCCACCACACAGCTCCGTCTGTGTGCCCTGCTGCTGCCCCTGATTGTGCTCGGTTTTTTTCCTTCTGTGCCCCCTTGCTGCCCTGATTGTGCTCGTTTTTCCTTTCTGTGCCCCCTTGCTGCCCTGATTGTGCTCGTTTTTTCCCTTTCTGTGCCCCCTTGTTGCCCTGATTGTGCTCGTTTTTTCCTTTCTGTGCCCCCTTGCTGCCCTGATTGTGCTCGTTTTTCCTTTCTGTGCCCCCTTGCTGCCCTGATTGTGCTCGATTTTTCCTTTCTGTGCCCCCTTGCTGCCCTGATTGTGCTCGTTTTTTTTCCTTTCTGTGCCCCCTTGCTGCCCTGATTGTGCTCGTTTTTTTCCTTTCTGTGCCCCCTTGCTGCCCTGATTGTGCTAGTTTTTTTCCTTTCTGTGCCCCCTTGCTGCCCTGATTGTGCTCGTTTTTTAGGTCTCGCGCCTAGCGTTGCAGTGCGCAGCACTGCTCGCGCAGCGCGAGACCTCTAGAAAGGGCTTCTGAAAGCGACCTACACGCTCGTGCGTGTGGTTTTGTTTTCAGAAGCCCTCATTGGCTGTAGCGTGCGTTTTTAGAAAAACGGCACGCGATTAGGCAAAGGCGGGCCCATGTCCCGCCTTTGCTCCTCCCATTCCCGACGGTGGCCAGAACGCGCAGCAGCGCGCGTTCACCTCGCTGCCGCTCCCTCCCCCCACCCCCCGCTCCTCTGTGGTGCGCGCGCACCACTGGTTAAATGTAGGGGGAGAGTTTACGTTGCAGGCGCTCCGAGCATGTTTGCACGTTTTAGTTGGGGCTAGACCAGCAAGTTTATGTACACGAAGTACACATGCTGTTAAACGCCTGTTAAAAAGACTATAGGGTTGTCGAGCCGCAAAGGACTTTATAAACATGCCTTAATATGTCTTGTTAATTTTGATTCCATTGCAATTCACATTGTTTATTTAATTTTATTGATTCCAATATGCACGCCATTGTTTATTTAATTTTATTAGTTCTGGTCAACTTTTTTTGTACACACTGGAGAGCTGACAGTGAGACTCGAACCCGTGGAGATTTTCTAAACAAACACAAACGAACCGTGACTTGTTCTGATTAACTGACTCCGTTCAGGACCTTCTGGTTTTTAAATGGCACGGGCTTGTGACTTACTTCTTCAAGGCCCTGTCAGTCTTTCAAAGTCAAGCCTCTGCCCCATCCAGTCTAGCAGCGCATCGTGAACTGCTGCAGACGACTTGTCTGACCCCTAGTTTGGCTGGCTCGCCTCCTGGATTGGAAACTGAAGCCCAGCGGCCACACACCATGCACGGCTTGCATTCAGTCCTGATGTTTAAGCATACAGACTGCTCGCATTTGGGCTAGGAGGGGTGGGCCTACCAAGGGAAGTCAAAACTACAAGTCCAACAAAGCAGCGTGGTTGAGTTAAAGCCAGGCTTGGGAGACATCACAGATCACACTGGGAAGCTTAACAACTACGCATGATGCGAATTTAGAAAGCTTCACAAGCATCGGAAAGCCGGAAATAAAATACTAGAACAAGGGCTTGCAGACTGTAAAATGCAGTTTGAAATGGGCAAATATTTTCAGAACTGTGGTGCTTAGGCAAATTAAACTTATCTAGAATGCCTCCTTTGATGAATGTTTCTGGCACATTTTACTATTAAATTATACCATTTGCATAAGTATAAAATACCTGTGGCGTATGTTGGGTTACAACATCTCTCCAATACCTGCTTTAGTTGGATTATCTTTCTTGCAGTGATATTAAAACACAAAGCAGGGAAAAGGGCGATGAAGAATAGTTTTTATGATAATGAACTCTGGAAAGTGCAAATAGCAGTCAAGGGTTTGCATTCTTTGTTTAAGGATTCTGTCCGTGTGTAACATAACTGGTGCTCATGTAAAGCGCTCCAATACCTTTGCTGTGAAAAAACAGATCGCCAACGACCATGCACTTTCAATGGTTGTGAGGAAAACTGTTAAATTACCTTTCGATAAAGCAGCACATCCAGTTTCACAGTCAACCAGCATTAACGAAGAAACAGGGAATTAATTATAGGCTGTAGCCACCCGAAAAACGTCTTTCATGCACTCGTTAACTTTTCAATGAGGTTTTAGTTTCAATGTACACAGTGGTGTAATCCAAATGATGCCCTTCCTCCACCTCTCACAATGTGAAAAGCCCTTCTCTGTCTACCGTATCTCACAGATGTTCATTGTGCATTTCCGACATTTTTTGGTGGAAGCATCATGTTTTAATTTTGTGATTTTGTGCGCAATGAAACGCCACCTTTCTTTGTAATTATGTTTCATCATTTTTCAACTTGGTAACACAATCCACACAAATATACTCCACACTATGCCACTTAATTCCAATCAGCATAATTTCAGTAAACGCCACACACTTCCACGCAACACAATTCAACTCTGCACATTTCCATTCCACACCACATAATTCGACAACAAACTACATAATTCAGTTGAACAACACAAGTACACAAAACACCTCATACATCCAATCCACACCACAGAATTCCACATCATGTGACAAAATTCACCAGCACACCACATAATTAAACTCCGCTACATACCACTCCACAACACAAAATACCATAACACGTAATTAAACTCCATGACACCCGAAAACGTCTTTCATGCACTTGTTAACTTTTCAATGAGGTTTTAGTTTCAATGTACACAGTGGTGTAATCCAAATGATGCCCTTCCTCCACCTCTCACAATGTGAAAAGCCCTTCTCTGTCTACCGTATCTCACAGATGTTCATTGTGCATTTCCGACATTTTTTGGTGGAAGCAACATGTTTTAATTTTGTGATTTTGTGCGCAATGAAACGCCACCTTTCTTTGTAATTATGTTTCATCATTTTTCAACTTGGTAACACAAATATACTCCACACTATGCCACTTAATTCCAATCAGCATAATTTCAGTAAACGCCACACACTTCCACGCCACACAATTCAACTCTGCACATTTCTATTCCACACCACATAATTCGACAACAAACTACATAATTCAGTTGAACAACACAAGTACACAAAACACCTCATACATCCAATCCACACCACAGAATTCCACATCATGTGACAAAATTCACCAGCACACCACATAATTAAACTCCGCTACATACCACTCCACAACACAAAATACCATAACACGTAATTACACTCCATGACACACAATCCCACTTAATTTGTGCCGGTACTTTCTGGCTCGCAGCACTGGCACTTAATTGTCAACACCGGTGCTTGTGACAGTCTGCCACACAGTGGCACTGTCTGGCTAATTTAGAGATGACCAAAGCAACATTTTGTTATTAATTAAATATACATTAAAATGACTATTACCTGCTGTCCAAACCATTCTTATAGCTTCAGGGGCCTGAAATAGTCTGAATTGTCACACTTGTAGGAGTGTGATGGTTAGTAGTTGTGTTGTTACTATCATTGGCAGCATAGCAAGTGCAATGTGTGGTGCAAGCTGTAGTGGCCTCCTGACGAGAGCCCTGGCACTTACTTTTTACAAATTAAGCACTGCACTCCACATATATTCCGGCACACTCAACCCACATAATTACTATCCACATAATTCCAATGCACACCATGCCACATAATTCCACTACACAAATCCAATCCACACCACACAATTCCACAACTAACAATTTTAATCCAACCTACATAATTCCACTCCACACCACATACATCCACTCCACTCCAAACAAAAAAATATGGGTAAAAGACATTGTCATTTACAACGCCAATAGCTCTAACTCTCACAAATGCGAGACCTATTGCATTGAAAATGCTTGTTTTCCCTTTCTGTGCCCCCTTGCTGCCCTGATTGTGCTCGTTTTTCCTTTCTGTGCCCCCTTGCTGCCCTGATTGTACTCGTTTTTTTCCTTTCTGTGCCCCCTTGCTGCCCTGATTGTGCTAGTTTTTCCTTTCTGTGCCCCCTTGCTGCCCTGATTGTGCTAGTTTTTTTCCTTTCTGTGCCCCCTTGCTGCCCTGATTGTGCTCGTTTTTCCTTTCTGTGCCCCCTTGCTGCCCTGATTGTGCTCGTTTTTTTTTCCTTTCTGTGCCCCCTTGCTGCCCTGATTGTGCTAGTTTTTTCCTTTCTGTGCCCCCTTGCTGCCCTGATTGTGCTCGTTTTTTTTCCTTTCTGTGCCCCCTTGCTGCCCTGATTGTGCTAGTTTTTTCCTTTCTGTGCCCCCTTGCTGCCCTGATTGTGTTAGTTTTTTTCCTTTCTGTGCCTGTTTCCCGCCGCTGCGCCCCTGCGGCCCCGCCCCCTCACTGCCCATTCGCTGCCCCATTCCCTGCTCCTCCCTCCCACCTCCCCATTTATGGCGGCCGCTGCGTGGTGAAGAGAGCGACCCCTGACCTTGACTGGTAGGTCGCTCCCCCACCACACAGCTCCGTCTGTGTGCCCTGCTGCTGCCCCTGATTGTGCTTGTTTTTTTTTCCTTCTGTGCCCCCTTGCTGCCCTGATTGTGCTCGTTTTTTCCTTTCTATGCCCCCTTGCTGCCCTGATTGTGCTCGTTTTTTTTCCTTTCTGTGCCCCCTTGCTGCCCTGATTGTGCTCGTTTTTTCCCTTTCTGTGCCCCCTTGCTGCCCTGATTGTGCTCGTTTTTTCCTTTCTGTGCCCCCTTGCTGCCCTGATTGTGCTCGTTTTTCCTTTCTGTGCCCCCTTGCTGCCCTGATTGTGCTCGTTTTTTTCCTTTCTGTGCCCCCTTGCTGCCCTGATTGTGCTCGTTTTTTCCTTTCTGTGCCCCCTTGCTGCCCTGATTGTGCTAGTTTTTTTCCTTTCTGTGCCCCCTTGCTGCCCTGATTGTGCTCGTTTTTTTCCTTTCTGTGCCCCCTTGCTGCCCTGATTGTGCTAGTTTTTTCCTTTCTGTGCCCCCTTGCTGCCCTGATTGTGCTCGTTTTTTTCCCTTTCTGTGCCCCCTTGCTGCCCTGATTGTGCTCTGTTTTTTTCCCTTTCTGTGCCCCCTTGCTGCCCTGATTGTGCTAGTTTTTTTCCTTTCTGTGCCCCCTTGCTGCCCTGATTGTGCTCGTTTTTTTTCTTCCTTTCTGTGCCCCCTTGCTGCCCTGATTGTGCTCGTTTTTTCCTTTGTGCCCCCTTGCTGCCTTGATTGTGCTCGTTTTTTCCTTTCTGTGCCCCCTTGTTGCCCTGATTGTGCTCGTTTTTTCCTTTCTGTGCCCCCTTGCTGCCCTGATTGTGCTAGTTTTTTCCTTTCTGTGCCCCCTTGCTGCCCTGATTGTGCTCGTTTTTTCCTTTCTGTGCCCCCTTGCTGCCCTGATTGTGCTCGTTTTTTTCCTTTCTGTGCCCCCTTGCTGCCCTGATTGTGCTAGTTTTTTCCTTTCTGTGCCCCCTTGCTGCCCTAATTGTGCTAGTTTTTTTTTTTCCTTTCTGTGCCCCCTTGCTGCCCTGATTGTGCTCGTTTTTCCTTTCTGTGCCCCCTTGCTGCCCTGATTGTGCTCGTTTTTTTTTCCTTTCTGTGCCCCCTTGCTGCCCTGATTGTGCTCGTGTTTTTCCTTTCTGTGCCCCCTTGCTGCCCTGATTGTGCTCGTTTTTTTCCTTTCTGTGCCCCCTTGCTGCCCTGATTGTGCTAGTTTTTTCCTTTCTGTGCCCCCTTGCTGCCCTGATTGTGCTGGTTTTTTTTTTCTTTCTGTGCCCCCTTGCTGCCCTGATTGTGCTCGTTTTTTCCTTTCTGTGCCCCCTTGCTGCCCTGATTGTGCTAGTTTTTTCCTTTCTGTGCCCCCTTGCTGCCCTGATTGTGCTAGTTTTTTCCTTTCTGTGCCCCCTTGCTGCCCTGATTGTGCTCGTTTTTTTCCTTTCTGTGCCCCCTTGCTGCCCTGATTGTGCTAGTTTTTTCCTTTCTGTGCCCCCTTGCTGCCCTGATTGTGCTAGTTTTTTTTTCTTCCTTTCTGTGCCCCCTTGCTGCCCTGATTGTGCTAGTTTTTCCGTTCTGTGCCCCCTTGCTGCCCTGATTGTGCTCGTTTTTTTCCTTTCTGTGCCCCCTTGCTGCCCTGATTGTGCTAGTTTTTTTCCTTTCTGTGCCCCCTTGCTGCCCTGATTGTGCTCGTTTTTTTTTTTCCTTTCTGTGCCCCCTTGCTGCCCTGATTGTGCTAGTTTTTTCCTTTCTGTGCCTGTTTCCCGCCGCTGCGCCCCTGCGGCCCCGCCCCCTCACTGCCCATTCGCTGCCCCATTCCCTGCTCCTCCCTCCCACCTCCCCATTTATGGCGGCCGCTGTGCGGCCGCGCAGCGGACGTGCGCAGCGGGCGCGCCTAAGGCAAGCCCGTCTGCGCCAGTCCGCGCCGGGACCGCGCCCAGCGCCAGAACCCCTGGTCCGGGCATCCCCCGCGCCCGCCACATCAACAGACGCCGATACGACGCCAGCACCCTCCACGCACTCAACCCCGGAAAAGATCACGCCTGCTACCTGGCCACCCCGAAGCGCACCCAAGGGCCCTTCACCTGCCGGAACTGCAGCTTCGCCAGCACCCGCCCCGCCAAACCACCGCCCAGGAAAGAACCCAACTACCTCAGATGCATCCTCCTCAACACCCGCTCCGCCCGCAAACACGCCATCGAACTCTGGGACCTTCTCGACTCAACCTCCCCAGACGTCGCATTCCTGACGGAGACCTGGCTGAATCCCGCTTCAGCCCCCGACATCGCCATTGCCATCCCGGAGGGCTACAAGATCACCCGCCGGGACCGCACCAACGGAGTCGGAGGAGGCATCGCCATCGTCCACAGGAACACCCTCAGAGTCTCAACCAACACCGACGACACCCTCAGCACCGCCGAGCACATGCACTTCCAGATCCACACCGATCCCAACACCACCCTCAGAGGAACCCTCATCTACAGACCCCCGGACCCCGACCACAGTTCAGCGATTCTATCGCTGACTTCGTCAGCACACACGCCATCGCCTCCACGGACTACATCCTCCTCGGGGACCTGAACTTCCACCTCGAGAACAACAAGGACACCAACTCCACCACCCTGATCGACAACCTCGCCACCCTCGGACTCAGACAGCTCGTGACTACACCCACCCACGCCGCCGGCCACACGCTAGACTCCATCTTTTCCGCAAGCCCACACGTCTCCTTCAACCACACCTCCGAACCCCACTGGACTGACCACCACTGCATCCACTTCACCTACAGGAAGCCCACCACGCACCACCGCACCGAACAAATGCCTCGCCGCTGCTGGAGCAGAGTCACCGAAGACCAGCTAACCACAACCCTCGCCCTGAGCCCACCCGCCGAACCCTCCGACCCAGACACCGCCGCCCGCAACCTCAGACAGTGGATCGACGACTGCGCCAACACCCTCGCCCCGCTCAAGAATTCGCCCAACAGCCACACCAGCAAGAAAGCCACCTGGTTCACCGAAGACCTCCAGGCCTCCAAACGAACATGCCGAAAACTGGAGAAGATCTGGCTCCACGAACGGACAGCGGACAGCTACGCCGCCCACAAGAGCGCCACCCGCAGTCACCATCACCTCATCAGATCCGCCAAAAGGGCCTCACTCAAAGACCGCCTAGACAACAACGCACACAACAGCAAAGAGCTCTTCAACATCGTGAAGGAACTCTCCAACCCCAGCTCCAACACCAACGACATCCCGCCGTCGCGAGACCTGTGCGACTCACTGGCCACCTTCTTCCACCGCAAAATCGCCGACATCCACGACCGCTTCAACACCACGACCGCCCCGGCAACCACCGAGACCACTGCCCCCACAACCACCAACCGCCTGCTCTCCTGGACCAACATCAACGACGAGGACACCAGCGAGATCATGAACACCATCCACTCCGGCTCACCGCTAGACCCGTGCCCTCACCACGTCTTCAACAAAGCCAGTACAGCCATCGCGCCCCATCTCCGGAAAATAATCAACATCTCCTTCGAGACAGCAACCTTCCCGGAAAGCTGGAAGCACGCCGAGATCACCGCCTTACTCAAGAAACCCAAGGCAGACCCCAAGGACCTCAAGAACTTCCGACCCATCTCTCTGCTCCCGTTCCCCGCGAAGGTCACCGAGAAAATCGTCAACAAACAACTGACCCGCTACCTCGAGGAGAACAACATCCTGGACCCTTCCCAGTCCGGCTTCCGCAGCAACCACAGCACCAGAAACCGCCCTCATCGCCGCCACCGATGACATCAGGACCCTGCTAGACAACGGAGAAACAGCAGCCCTCATCCTCCTGGACCTATCAGCCGCCTTCGACACGGTCTGCCACCACACACTACGAACACGCCTTCACGACGCCGGGATCCAAGAAAAGGCCCTGGACTGGACCACATCCTTCCTCTCCGGCAGAACACAAAGCGTCCGCCTCGCCCCTTCCGATCCAAAGCCACCAAGATCATCTGCGGCGTACCCCAAGGCTCCTCCCTCAGCCCAACGCTGTTCAACATCTACATGGCACCCTCGCCCACGTCGCCCGACAGCACAACCTCAACATCATCTCCTACGCCGACGACACCCAGCTGATCCTCTCCCTCACCAAAGACCCTCACACCGCCAAAGCCCACCTCCATGAAGGAATGAAGGCCGTCGCCGAATGGATGAGTACCAGCCGCCTGAAGCTGAACTCGGACAAGACGGAGTTCCTCATCCTTGGTTCCAACCCTTCAGCATGGGACGACTCCTGGTGGCCAACATCACTGGGAACAGCCTCGACACCCACCGACCACGCACGCAACCTAGGGGTCATCCTCGACCCCACCCTCTCCATGACTAAGCAGGTCAACGCCGTTTCCTCATCCTGCTTCAACACCCTCCGAATGATCCGCAGGATCTTCAAGTGGATCCCCACCGAAACAAGAAAAACAGTCACCCAGGCCCTCGTCACCAACAGGCTGGACTACGGAAACGCCCTCTACGCAGGAACGACGGCTAAGCTCCTGAGACGGCTGCAACGCATCCAGAACGCCTCTGCACGTCTTATCCTCGACATCCCCCGACGCAGCCACATCACACCCCACCTGAGAGACCTGCACTGGCTCCCTGTCAACAAGAGGATAACCTTCAAGCTCCTCACCCACGCACACAAAGCACTCCACAACTCCGGACCAGCCTACCTCAACAGACGACTCAGCTTCTACACCCCCACCCGCCAGCTCCGCTCCACCAGCCTCGCCCTCGCCACAGTCCCCCGCATCCGGAAAACGACCGCCGGTGGCAGATCCTTCTCCCACCTCGCCGCCAAGACCTGGAACACCCTCCCCACCAACCTTCGGCAGACCCAAGACCTACTGGCCTTCAGAAGACTCCTCAAGACCTGGCTCTTCGATCAGTAGCAGCACCACCCCCCTCTTCCCCCAGCGCCTTGAGACCCTCGCGGGTATGTAGTGCGCTTTATAAGTGACATGATTGATTGATTGATTGATTGATCTGACTTCCCTTGCGGGGTGTTGGACTTCGAGTCTGGCAAGAGATTCCCACCTCTCTCATTCTTAAGGTATGGAGCTGACTAGATACCTAGAGGGACTCTTGGCATACTAGGCATACTAGACTTAACATACTCTTAGTATACCATAGTAAGGAATACTTCACCTACTTCATACCTCTTCCTACACCTAGGTTAGGTTAGGCACATTGGGGTAGAACTAGCTTAGAAACGCATCGTATGAGTACTCGCATTTTTAGTCTGTGTTATTTATGTAAATGAATATCTACTAAAGATCATGCTAGCGCAGTATTATTTATTTCTACTGCTTACGCTGTACATTATTCATCTCGCATACTGTCTTGTGATCGTAACAGCACATTTTACTTACACGAGAAACAAGACTGTTCAATAAATCTTTTATTGAAACGCCCGTCTATTTCTTTCTGTGTAACTTTGAGGAAAACTAAGCATGCACGATTGAGCTGAGTGAAATAGTTATCTATTGTTTCTACGACTCTGGGACACGTTCTGATTCTAAAGGGAAACAAAGTGGTCATGTTTTGCGGCTGCCAGAAACTACTCCCTTCTTGTTTGTCAAGGAGTTTCTAGTGGCCTCTGAGCTAGCTGGCACAAGTAATTAAGTTTAATATACTCAATAGGGACATACTGACCTTAGTCCTATGTCAAACCTATAGGGGATATTATTCCAATGCGCAGAGCCTATTAGGGAAATAGGAGCTACACTACACTCCCTTCCGCTTCCTCCCTTGCCTGCCCGGGCGCGCAGCGCCGGGTCAGGCATGATGACACTACAAGTTCCAGTCCGCAACTTTGCTGGATTGACCCAGAATGTATTGCGCTATCACACATATCTTGTGACTCAGGCAGTAATGCCAAATGTCCTTGGCTATTTCCACCAGCAGGAACGATCTTGTGCTCCCCAACTTGTTGATATACCTCACCGCACATATTTTGTCCATCCTGAGGAGCATGCAACAAGACATCTTCTGGGGGTAAAGAGTCTGGATGGCAAAAGACCCTGCTAGAAGCTCTAGGCAATTGATATGGAGTTCTAACTCTTCAATGGATCACGTGCCGCCTGTTGAGATATCTCCACAACACGCTCCCCAACCCCAACGGCTGGCATCCGACTCGGTCACCACTTCCGGCTGAGATCCGAAGATGGCTCTGCTATTCCACGTATCTACGTGCCCCAGCCACCATTGGAGCTCCTCTCTCACATCCTCCGTCAGAGGTACCTGATCCGTGTAAGCCGAATCTTTCTGTAAGTGTTGGATTTTTAATCTCTGGAGGGCCCTGTGATGAAGGGGACCTGTGAAGATAGCCTGGATGGAGGAGGCTAGCAGACCGACCAGGCAAGCTATCGTCCGCAGGGAGACCGCCTGACTGGAAAGAACCCATTTCAGTTTGTTTCTTATGTCCCTCAACTTGCCTTTGGGAAGCTTCAGCTGAGCTAATTGAGAGCCGATCATGAACCCCAGAAATTCTATGATCTGGGAACGACAGAGGACCTTCTTGGTCCTGTTGATGACAAATCCCAAGTCTTGTAAGAGAGACACCGTCATCTGCAGATGCAGAGTGACCAATTCCTGGGGGTCTGCCATGATCAGGATGTTGTCTAAGTAAATGATCATGCATACTCCCTTCTCCCTGAGGTGTGCTATCACCGGTTTCATCACTTTGGTGAAGCACCACGGTGCAGAAGAAAGCCCAAAAGGAAGGACCAAATATTCCAGGAATCTGTCTCTCCATCTGAATTGTAGGAACCACCTGTGTGGGGGAAAGATGAGAATGGATAGATAGGCCTCTTTGAGGTCCAAACAGACCATCCAGTTCCATTTCTGCAACAAGTCTTCCAGAAGATGGATACCCTCCATCTTGAAATGTCTACATGTGATGTAGTAATTGAACTCCTTCAGATTCAGAACCAATCTGCGTCCACCCCCTCTCTTTTGTACTAAAAAGATGTTGCTGCAGAAGCCCGAGGGATGAGGGTCGCATTAGGCCATCGCTCGCTTCTGCAGCAAGTCTTCTAGTTCGGCATCTATAAAATTGGACTCTTGTAGGGAAAAAACGTAACTATTGAGGGGTCCTCCCTGGACTGGAAACAAGCATCCTAGGACCGGTTTCGGGCTTTCAGCCCTCATCAGCCAGGATAGCTTGACTCCAGTGGCATGGAGAGCACGGGACCCACGTCTGGGCATACCCGTCCCACTCGGGGTGACAAATGCAAAAATAACAATTGATGGACAATTTGGTATTGCCATTTACAATGCCAATAGCTCCAAAATTCGCAGTTGCGAGACCTATTGCATTGTAAATGCTTGTTCTTAACCACCAATCATGTCCCAATAGACCATATAAGTACAGATAACCCCATCTTGAGGGCCTCTTTCTTTGCTCAAAACAGTCCATATCAACTCGAACATCAACATCAACAACAACCAACAGTATCAACAGGGCCAACTCCAGCAAACATCTTCAACTTGCGAGCAGCAGCTCAACCAGCAACATGAGTGCGAAGCGCCAACTCCAGAGACAAGACCGGAACGTTTTCAATGCTCTTTCTGATTGGAACCTACAAAAGAAATAAGGCACCATAATATCCATATACCACAGAGGGTAAAAAGACAGGTAGAATAAACATTGAATAAACATTGAAAGGAAAAAACAGTAAAAATCATGACATTCCAAATCAATGACTGATATTTCTGGGTGGGATAATCCTCGCCTCCGTGTCCTTAATAGAATTGAAAATTCTTGGTGTGAATGCTAGCAAATGTTTTATTCTATTTCAGGACCGGAGGCTCTGATTATCACAGTTTAAAGCTTATTAAATACTAAAGAGGCAATATCACCCACTGGTTTGTAATAAAATTGCTTAAAAGTAGAATCAGATGACCATTCGGCCGATTTCATAATGTCTTGAATATTGGAGCATAACATAAAGGATTTTGAGGCCATAGCACCCTGGATAGAATGAGCTCCACAGACTTGAGTATCTATTCCAGCTTCTCTCATCACAGACTTTAACCACCTGACTATAGTGACAGAAGACACCGGTTTAAAAGGTTTTTGTAAAGCAATCAACATCTGGCCAGAGGCATCATTTCTTAATGCACAGGTACATTCTTCATTTACTTTCCAGCATTTTATAACTCATAGTTTTTCATTATTAGGAAATGCATGATATTCAATACACCTTGAAAAAGGTTTTGTCCTGCCAGTAATCGTAAAGGAAACTCCTTCAGGAGTAAATACTGTACCTGCAATGTCCAGAACTCTAAAATCCGAGGTCCGTTGACACGCGGAGGGACATAAAAGCATAGCCAATTTTGCTGACAACTGTTTCCTAGACAATTGGTCATTGTCCGGCCATCTTTCAAAAAGGTTTAATACTAAAGTCACGTCCCATAAAAAGGAATACAGGCCTGGGACGATGGGAAATCCTGATACCTTTGAGAAGTTTAGAGATGACAGGGTGCATTCCCACAGACGTATCATTAACCTGTGCATGCCCTGCTGAAATAGTAGAATGAAAATTGTTCACTGACCTGTATGATAAACCCTCAGTTGCCTTCTGAGACAGGAAATTCACTATGAGGGGCAATTCTGCCTCCACAGGATCCACATGCCGTTCCAGGCACCGACCTATCCAGCATCTCCATTCTGTAGAGTACCTCTTTCTGGTGGAGGTGGCCCAGGCTCGTTTGATGAACTCTGAAGCTGCATCCGATGCCTGGCAAACTCCATTGCCGGAAAACCACCATGCCATCAAGGACAACTGCCTAGAAGTTATCATCAGAGGCAGTTCCCCATGAGGGCCCGGGAGCATCGTCTGGGGCCAGGTAAGAAGGAGAGGAACATTGCAAGTCAACTCCAGGAGAGTGGGAACCAGGGTTGCGCTTTCCACACCGGAGTGACAAGCAACACCTCTGCTACCTGTTGCTTGATCTGAGATGTTATCCTGGGGATCTTGCAAACGGGGGGGAAGGCATAATTCAGGGACTTTGACCAATCCTGAGAAAAAGCATCCGTTGCCTTTGCTAACGGATCCGGCCTCCTGCTGAAAAACTCCTCCAATTGGTGGTTCAGTCTGGAGTCAAAGAGATCCACTTTGCAGGGACTCCAAACAGTCTGTATTACTCTGAATAGATGAGGATGGAGCTGCCAATCGCCGTAACCCCTCAGGTACCTGGAGTTCTTTCATGTCTCTGTGTACAATAAGGAGACCGACAGCGGGAGATCGTTAGCACATCTTTATTCCGCTCACTGCATTCCGTAACCGCCCTTTCCGGCCCCTCCCTTCCGCTTCCTCCCTTGCCTGGCCCGGGTGAGCAGCGCCGGGTCAGGCATGACGACACTACATCTCCCCCCTCTTTAAATGTTCAATGCCTACTTCTTCAGAGTTCTTCAATAAGCCGAGTGGGTCTCCTGATAGTCCTCTGTGGTCGGCGTGAGATGCGCCCCTCTCGTGACTCTCTCTGACTCGCTGTGGTCTCAGGTTCTTCCCGGTTTTCAGCTTCTCGGCTCGACTCATCTGTGTCATATTCTGGTTCTCCCGCATGGGCGTACGCTGCGGGATTGCACCTCTTGAAGTGCGACACGTTTCGTGTGGTTCTCTTGGTCTCGGATGCGGCCGTGATCATGGTTCCTTTCCGCCTTGTCACTTGTAGAGGTTAGGCACAGTACCGGCTGTCTGTCTTTGCTCTTGCTTGACTAATACCCAGTCTCCTTCTTGGATGTCAGACACCTTGGCATGTCGACGATTGTCTGCGTATTCTTTCATTTTCGCCTTCTTGGCTTTGTCAAAGCGCACTAGTGTCTCGTGATCCGAAGACGGGGACCTGGGATGTATGGCAGTGTCCATAGCCGGTATTCTGGTACGCAGAGTTCTTCCGAGCATCAGAGTAGCTGGACACTTGTTAGTGGTGCTATGTGGCGTGGTTCTGTACGCTCGGAGTACCTCATTAGGCGCCGGTTGAATGTTGCGTTGGGTCAGTTCGGCTTGTTGTATGGTTTTCTTGATGGTGGCCATGAATTTTTCGACCATCCCATTGGCTTGAGGCCACATGGGGGTGATCTTTCTGTGTCTGAAGTTCAGGTGTCTTGCGAACTCATGTCCATTGAATGGTGTGCCATTGTCCGTCTTCACTACTGTGGGGATTCCCCACGCAGCAAATGCTTCGTCAATGACAGGTATGACAGCGGTGGCTCTTGTGGATGAAACTTGTTGCGCAATGGGGAACTTGGAGTACTCATCCATGATGACAATGATGTATTTCCCGGACTTGAATGGACCAAAGAAGTCGATGGCCACTTGTTGCCATACCCCATCTGGGAGGTCCGACATTTGAAGTGGGGCATGTGGTTCTTCTCGCCCTACTAGTTGGCATTGAGGGCAGTCCTGAAGTGTGGTTTCTACCATTTGGTCAAGAGACGGGAACCAGACACGCTCTGGTAGTGCTTTCTTCGTTGCCACCAAACCTCTGTGTCCTTCATGCGCTAGGTTTACGGTTCCTTTTTTTTTTTTTTAAACTTTATTTGTCGTTTTTTATATAATACAACTACAACAACAAATTGGCATTGACATGACGTACAGTAATATACCGTTGATAGCACTGGTGACACAAGTACAGAAGGCAGCCTGCGGGGAAGAAAAGACACAATGGGGGACAATATTCGTGGAGAAACAGGCTACAATGCAAATAAGGAAAGCTTAGGACAAGCACAGTGCACAATGTGCAGCACACCGAGGGCAACCCCCGGCCCCTCAATTCAGTTAGGTGTTTCATCGTCATCGGACCCGCTCCCCCACCATCAGTGCTGTCCGGAGAGGAGGGCCCTCCCTCCGCCAACCCAGAAGTGCACATTTCGCGCCAGACCAGTAGGTCGTCCTCCAGCTTCACATCCCTTCGGGTGAGTTTCATGTGAGCTTCTTCCGCTAGAGACCACTCCCTAACATCCCTAAGCCAGATAGGGACCTCTGGGCTCAACTGCCCCATCCAAGTAATTGCTATCCTGCGCCTAGCAAGCACCAGCATTAATTGCAGGAGCTTATAGGGAAGTTTCTTTGTTTTAGGTTTCCGGACAGACGCCAGCAAGCAACTCAAGGGTGCTATTTCCACCTGGATACCTGTTACAGTGATAATCTTGCTCACCACCGCTACCCAGAACTGTTGAACCCTGGGACAATCCCATGCCATATGTAAAAAACCTGCTTTCTCCGCAGCGCATCTAGGGCAGCGGCCTACCCTGTCACCTGGAAAACGGCACAGAGATACCGGGGTGAGGTAGGTGCGGTGCAGAAAGTTAAAGTGCGTCAATTTAAATCTGGCGTTACAGGAGACTGTACGTGTGATGGAGCCTATGTGTGCCCATTGTTTCTCGCCCAGGTGGACCCCAAGGTCTGCCTCCCAGGCCGCCCGCGATGGTGGGACCGGGGGGTGGAGTCCTGCTTCATAGCCGCGTAGAGAAGGGAGATCAATTTGCGACCCGAACCACATGTAAGTAGAATATCAAGGGTGTGGGTCGGGGTAGGAATATCTGGGTACTGAGGCCAGGTGGTTTTCACCACATCTTGGAGTCCGCGATAGTGTAGAAACTGTCCTTGGCCTAGGCCAAAGCTCTCCTCCGCCTGTTCAAAAGTAAGGAAAGTCTCACTGGGAAAGAGGTCTGCCAGTACCTCGCATCCACCCTCCCTCCAAGATTGAAAGGACATGTATTGTCCCATGTCTATAAAGGGAGCCAATATCCAAATCGAAAGCTCCCTATGGAAGGGGGCCCTCCGTAAGATCCTCTCCGCAAATCGTTGCCACACACCTGCAGTGTGTCGTACAAGGTAGGGAAGAGATGCCCTGACCCCCTGCCCCGCATCAACGCCTCCTGTAATGCCGGTGTATCCGCTCTGCCAGAGAAGAGGCGTTTCTCCCAGTTATCCTCATCTGTGAGCCACCGCGCCACAGGCTGTAATTGGGCCGCGTAGTAGTATAGGTCGAAGCGTGGGGCTTCCAGCCCACCCTCCTCATAACTTCGTGAGATAGTCTTGAGAGCTACCCTGCTGCGGCGGCCCGCCCACAGGAGGGACGTAAGTAACGTGTCCAATGTTTTAAAGACGCGCGAAGGCAATGGGCATAAAGAGTTCTGAAGGACGTAGAGTATCCTAGGGAGCATCACCATCTTAGAGATGGCCAACCTGCCCATTAAGGACAGGGGGAGAGTATTCCAAAAGGTCACCTATTGCCGCAAAGAAGCAAGGGTGCGGTCGACATTCCGGGTCAACGCCTGCGCGTCTGTCGGGGCCACCTGGATCCCCAAGTAACGAAAGCCCGCCGGTTCCCAGCGCAGTCCCAAGTCCGGTAGCTCTTCCGAGGGCACCGAGGTCAATCCCGCCAGCGGGAAGACCAGGGACTTGCCGCGGTTAAGCCGCAGGCCTGAGACCTCTCCAAACCGGTCCAACTGGTGCAGTAATATCGGCAATGCGTCCCGGGGAGAAGCCAAGTAAAAGAGGGCATCGTCCGCATAGAGGGAGATAACGTGGCTCGTGTCGCCTACCCTGATCCCCCATTTGTCCATCTCGGCCCTGATCCGGACCGCAAAAGGTTCAATAGCCAGGGCGAACAACAAGGGCGAAAGGGGGCACCCCTGACGAGTGCCCCGACCCAGTTGCCAATCCTCCGAGCGCGCGCCCGCAAGTTTAACCCTCGCGCGGGGTGCCGTATAGAGGATACGAATCCAACGACAGAAGTTGGGACCCAACCCTGCAGCGTGGAGAACCTCAAGAAGATATCCCCAATCTACCGTGTCGAACGCCTTGGCGAGGTCAATAGAGACCAGGACCAACTGGTCCTCCCGGTCACGTACCTCATGGAGGACATGATTGAGCCGGCGTAGATTCATGGCCGTATTGCGTCCTGGTATGAACCCACACTGGTCTTCGTGGACCAAATGAGGCATGTAGGGCGCCAAACGGGTAGCTAAAAGTTTGGATAAGATTTTGACATCCGTATTGATCATGGTGATCGGTCGATACGATGAGGGCTCGTGAACATCCCCTCCTGGCTTCGGGATCATACAGATTTCCCCCTGTGACATACTGGGTGGGAGTTGTCCATTCTCAAAAGCTTCAAGATAGACCTGCAGCAAGAGACGGGGGAGAGTAGCCGCGAATGCCTGATAAAATTCCGGTGGGAACCCATCACTACCCGGGGACTTGGCACGTGGAAGGTGCTGCAGAGCGGACTGTACCTCCCCCAACGTTAGGGGTACATCAAGTTCCTTCCGCGTTGGTTCAGGGATAGATCGTAGGGTCAGGTCCTGGAGATAAGGGAGATAAGCGGCCTCGGTGATGGCAGGGTCCGCAGCATACACTGCCTGCAGATGTGATCGTAGGACTTGCAACAGCCCCACTTCCGAATGGACAAGGCCGCCCGCGGGCTCCCTCAAAGCCACAATCGCCGCCGGGGCGTGTTCCTGTCGCAGCACCCATGCCAAGAGACGGCTCGATTTGTCCCCCTCCCTATGAAGGCGCTGTCTGTAATTCGTGAGTGTATATTTGTCGAGTCTATCCCAAATGTCGTGGATGCGCTCCCGGATGCCATGTTCCCCATCCACCCCCCCTGTGTCTAGTGTCGCGGAGGTCTGTACCTCCAAGAGGCGACGTTCCTCTCCCTGGAGCTCGCGTTGGAGCTGCTTCCGCACCCCACATGTGAGGCTCATACATGCCCCTCTCACTACAGCCTTTAGGGCGTCCCATTTCGTAGCTAGAGACAGGTCCGGCTCGTTCCAATTGAGGTCAATATAATCCGTTATGGCGGTTGCTAGATGGTGTTTCCCCACAGGGTCCTCGAGGACCTCTGCCGGGAGCCTCCAGACTCGTGGACGGTTAACCGGGCAGCCCCAACCAACCATACATGCGACCGGGGAATGATCAGATAGGAATCGCGCGTGATAGGTCACCTCGAGGGACATGGCCATGCTCGGGTTTGCGATTAAGAACCGGTCTAAGCGACTGTATGTATTGTGAGTGGGTGAGAAACAAGTGTAGACTTTCTGAGTGGGGTGCCCATGGCGCCATATATCCTGAGCCCCAATATTTTCCATGACCTCACGGAGTTTCACCGTCATCCTTGGTTTTGTTCCAGTACGGGGTGGGGACCTATCTAGGTCGGAGTCCAGGACGCAGTTAAAGTCTCCCATCCAGATCAACGGGACCTCTAATTCGGACACCAGGACCTCCTGCAGGGATTGAAAAAAGTCTGGGTCATCGGTGTTGGGTGCATAGATATTCATGATTGCAATGTCTCTCCCGTCAAGCTTAGCTCTGAGGAGCAAATATCTCCCATGAATATCAGCTTCTACATACTGGAGGGCAAACGGGGTCCCCGGGGCCACCCAAACAAGGACTCCCCTGGCGTAGGAAGAGAAGGAGGAGTGAAAAACCTGACCCCGCCATTTCTTCGCTAATTTCTGAGCCCCTTCGTCGGTGAGATGCGTCTCCTGGAGGCACGCTATCGAGACCTGGTGTCTGCGGAGGAAGGATAAAACTCTGTATCTCTTAGTGCACGTGCCCAGTCCCCTCACATTCCAGCTTAAAAATTTAAATCCCCTGGATGTTAAGGTGGCCATATGTCATGTGTTCTCCGCCCCGTGCTGCCCTGCACCCCCGAGCCTCCGGATCTGTACGTACAATGCCTAAAAAAAGAACCCCAACACTCCCACCTAAAAGAACCCACCCCCTCCCCCGAGCAATTTACTGACAACACGCGCAGAAATGCCCTTCCCACGCTGGCGCCAGGACGTGCACAGCTGCCCCAATAGCCCAACCAGGGCCAAAGTTACAAAGCAAAGAAAAACCACATAGAAAACACCCCCCCCCAATTCGGACTCCCGACGCAGGCCAGCCACCTCTTAACCTACGGTCATAACCGTTCCGCCCCAACTAGCATGTAAAGCCACAGAACCAAATTAAGTGGCAGCGCCCACAAGGCTCAGCCGCCATATTCTCAGCTGAACGTTCCCACCCAAGCCCCCCAGGAAGGGAGAAGAGAAAAGAAACAGGCCAATAAAGGGGTAAAGGAAAGAGGTGAGGAGGAAAGAGAGAAAGCGAGGTCAGACAGAGACATTAGCACCGCAGGCATGTCTCCAAGGGCTCTGCGATACCATAAGCATTGGGCCCCTAATGTCCGGCCTTCTGCCGCCCCAGCCTCATGAGCAAGGAAACAGGAAAGAAAGAGTAGGGTACCATCTTCAAGCCGGGTCTGTTAATAACGTAGGTGGGTCCATGACAGTCTCCGGGACCTCATGACTAGGCGACGGGAGAGTCTCTGGCACCAGTCTCCCTTCAGATGTTACCATCGCCGGCTGTGAGGGAGAGCCCTCTGGATCCGAAGAGTCCACTCGGAGGGCTCCATCGTCTCCCACCGTGATCCGCCGGTGCTCCTCTTGGGCATCGCCCGCTGAGCGATGCCTGCGCCTGGACCTGCGGCTTCTCGGGGGTCTGATCCCCCAGTTGCTCCGGGAACCTCTTTGTTCATGCTGCGGGAGGGCCTCTCCTCTGACCTCAAGCCACTCCCACACCGCCTCCGGGGAATCAAAGAAATGAGCCCTGCCCAGGGCTATCACCTTAAGTTTCGCAGGATACAGTAACATGTACTGGAGGTGAAGTTCCCGTAGGCGCTGTTTGATACCCAGGAAAGATTTCCGTTGTTCTTGGACTTGGCGGGTGTAGTCCGGATAGATGGAGACTTTAGCGTTATCGAAGGTGAGGTCTTTCGATTCTCTTGCCGCTTTCAGAATACAGTCTCTATCTCGATAGTTCAGAATTTTGGCAATGAGTGCCCGAGGAGGCGCCCCGGGGCGGCGGCGGGACCAGCGCCCGATGGGCTCGCTCTATCACGAATACATCAGAGAGGCCCACGGGGCATAATTTAGTGCGTACCCAGTTCTCTAGAAATCGCTCCGCATTTCCTTGTTCCGCGCGTTCTGGAATACCTAGGACCCTGATGTTGCTTCGACGGGCCCTACCTTCCGCCTCCTCCGCTCGGCGCTCCAACGCCCCGGTAGTCTGGGTGAGCTGAGAGACCTGCTGTTTCAGGGAGGCCACATCCCCACGAAGCTGTACAATGTCTCCCTCCGCCGTTGAGACCTTATCCGCCACCTTTCGAAGGTCAGCTCGCAACAGGTTCACATCGATGGAGACTGTCTCTATTTGTTTCTCTAGGGCAGTGCGGGATCCCTGTATCGCCTCCAAGAGTTCAGCTCGAGACGGCTCATCCCCGTCTCCATCCAGTCCCGACTGGCGCGTGATGCGCTGCGTGGGGATGCGTTGTGTGGTATACTGCGTAATAGTGTTGGGGTTAGAGGCACGGGGCACCTTGTCCTTACCCATGTCGCAGTCAACTAAGGATCCTGCAGGGGTCCGCAGGCGCCGCAGTCCCCAGGCCTAGATTCACCTCGGAAGGCCTCTGTCACCACGCACACGCCAGTCTCACAGGCGGATCCTCCGGCAGCGTGGGGGATCGCAGTTCCCAGCGCACCAGGACCAGGCCGACCCGGAGGGCCAACAACGAGCCCAGGACCACAGGGAGGCACGCGTGGTCAATGTCCCAGGGATCCAGCCGGTGGTCCCCGCCCCAGGGCAGGGAGGGCTCTTCCTCCCACACAGCAGTCGCCTCCAGGCAGAGATTAGATAAGGCCTGCCAGGGCCGTAAAGTACTGGCAGGGCAGGCCAGTCATGTGCCACAAGAAGGGGGGCCCACAAGTCGGTCCGTCTCACCTCGTCGCCGGCTCCCCGATCCAGCAGGCGTCACCTCACGGAGTTACAGGTGCTCCACTCCCGTCAGGAGGATAAGCGACCACCCGATATCCCAGGGCGGCCGCCTCCAGCCAGCACGGAGGCGCAGGTCCAGAGCGCGATGCGGGGACGCCCGCCGCGCACCCGACACTCAACAGGCGCCGAGCCCACAAGGTCAGGCAGGGGCAGGTCCGGACCCTCAATGCATCTCCGGCGGGGACGGCACCCTCCGCCGGGCCTCCCGTCGCGATGTCAGGCGCAGCGCAGGCGGGCGGAGGCCGGATCCCCGGCCTCGCGTGAATACGGGCTGGTAGTGCGGCGGGCGCTGAAGGCACAGTGCCGCCCCCAGGCTGGCACCCGATCTCCCTCCCCCTCCAAGGGGGCTCAGCCGCCGGTAGGATCCTCGCTGGGATCTATCTAGGGACAGTGCGCCAGGGCCCGGCTCCCCCCCCACAGGCACCGGGGCCACCAGGGCAGGCAGAGGCCGGTCCGGGCCTCCGATGGTATGTTCACGGGGGCGGAACGTCCCGCAGGGCCCCCCGCCGCGATGTCCGGCGCAGATCAGGTAGGTGCAGGCCGCAGCCCCGGCCTCGCGTGGAATCGGGTCACGAGCGCGGCGGGTTCAGAACGCGCCGCCCCCACCCCGGTCTCCGGCCCCCCTCCAAGGGGCACCAGCTACGATCGGGGTCTCCACCGCCTAGAATCTACACGCGTGGGCGGCGGTAGAAAGGATGATGCAGGATTAATTGGGCTGGCCGGTCGGGAGCCGAAGGAGCTCACGTCCTGTCGGCCATGCTGCTTGGCCACGCCTTGTTCCTTGCCTCAGTTGTTGGGGAATGACAATTCACCGGTCTCTTAAGAGCAGTCCATTTGTGCTGATTGTGAGATCGTCTTTGACATGACTAAATGACGCAAGTTCTTGCATGTTGACAGTCTTGTCACTTGATGTCTCCTCCAGGTGTCTCCCCGAGTTTGTGCGGATACGATGTATTATGTTCTGAAGTGTGACGTCCTTAGCAGTGGCTTCTATGATCGCTTCTAGTGGGACTGCAGGTGGCCTTGCTTGATCAATGACAAAGTGAAGGTATTCTTCTGCCAGTGAGCATCGTGTCCGTGTGGACGTCTTGGGGTGTCGCGATATGTAGTCTGCTGGGTTCTCCGCCTTCCCCGTTTTGTGAACAATGGTGTATGTATATTCTTGGAGGCGAATACCCCACCGTTCGATGCGTGGTGGCATCTTTGCTCGAGGATTTCCGAAGATCGTTATTAGGGCCTGGTGGTCAGTGATTAGCGTGAAGTGCTTCCCATAGATGAAGAGATGGAAATGCTTGCACGCCCACACAACTGCCAGACTCTCTTTTTCGGGCTGTGAGTAAGCTTTCTCTGTGTCGGTGAGGCTGCGACTAGCGTACGCTACAATGTGTCGCTGTTCTCCTTCATCATCATATTGAGCTAGAATAGCTCCCAGTCCTACAGGACTTGCATCAACCGTGATTTCTGTCTTCTTGCGGGGGTTGATGTAAGCGAGGTTAATGGCAGAACTCACTGCTGTTTTGATTTGGCTGAATGCTTGCTCACACTTGGTGGACCAGTGAAAGGTTTGTCCTTATTTTGTGAGCTCCCGCAGGGGGTAACTGATGGTGGCGTAGTCTTTGATATAACGGGCACAGTAGCTAGCCATACCCAGGAAGGATCGGATATCACTGACATCTCGGGGGCATGGCGTGTCAGATAGTGCTGATACTTTTTCGGGATCCGGACGCATCCCGTCACTGGAAAAGATGTGACCGTAGAACTTTAGCGTAGACTTGTGAAACTCGCACTTGTCTCGGTTAAGCGTGAGGTTGACGTTTAGAAGAGCATGACACACGCGATCAAGGGCCTTGTCGTGTTCCTTGTGCGTCTCACCGAATACCAAAATGTCATCACTGTAGTTGAATGAGTTTGGGATGTGCTGGATGACTCGCCTCACCGCCTCTTGAAATATTTCCGCTGCCGAGGAAATTCCGAAGTTGAGGCGCTTATACCTGAAAAGCCCTTGGTGCGTGGTGAAGGTGGTGATATACCGGGACTTCTCGTGGAGCTCGAGCTGATGATATCCCTTGTTGAGGTCTAATTTTGAAAAGACCTTTGCTCCGTTTAGGCGGGTGATCATGTCGCTGATGTGGGGTCCCGGATGCCTTTCCCGCTCAATGGCTGTGTTCGGAGCTCGCATGTTCACGCAGAGACGCACTTTGTTCTCTGCTCCCCGTTTGGGTACTACCACCACTGGCGATACCCACGGGGTGGGTCCCGTTGACCTTTCTATGATGTCTGCTCTCAGTAGATCTTGTAGCTCTTCATCCACCGCTTGCTGTAGGTGAAAAGGTACTTTCTGGTGATGTTGGGCCACAGGTGACACTTGTTCATTTATGTGTAGTCGGACTTTGAAATGAGCTAGTTTTCCTAGTCCAGAGAACAGTTTTGGGAACTTGCTGATATCAGGCGTGTCATCCACTTTTATAGGATTTCCACTAGCTTCAAGCGCTCCGCTGTGGGTAGGCTGAGAAGACAGTCAGCCGCTTCAGGGCCTTCTATGACGTGAATTTGGGCTTGAACTGTCCTGTCTTCGTATGTCAGAGATGTGCGAAATTGTCCTAGGGCAGGGGTTCCTTGGACATCCAGGTGTAAACACGCACAGCGGCCGGCTGTAGTTTGGGCTTCAGATTCATCTTCTTGTACTCAGTTGTGCATATATAGTTGAGTGACGCTCCAGTATCTAAAACGAACTTCGCGGGGTGGTTTCCCATTTGAATATGCAGCCTGGGGTACTTCTTTAATCGGTCAGGGTCTGCTACCATGCACACATACTCATCGCTGTCTTGAGATATGGGAGTGAGGGCTGACGATTCTCTTGATGACGACCGTCGATACTGATAGGAGAGGTGTGACCGGCTACTGGACCTCGATGAGCTGGTCGATCGGTCCCTTCTCTCTCGTACTGCTCTTGCGTGATGACGAGGTCCCGGGTTACGTCTGGTTGGTGCGAAATCCTTGCGATAGGTCTGGCACACGGTTTCAAAGTGGTTATCTTTCCCACAGCGGTGGCACTGTTGTCCCATGGCCGGGCATGGGCCGGTGTGGGGGTAGTCTTGGCCACAGCGATAGCACTGCAACGGTTGTTTCCGGGTGTCGCTGTTCCTGCTTCCGCCACGATTTTGGCTCGTGGGTTTCAAGGATTTCCTGGGATCCGACTGGCGCCGTGCGTCTGCCTGAGAGTGCAGTCGAAAAGCTTGCTCACGTTTCTCCGTCTTGCCTGCTTCCATTTTCTTTGCATGCTCTTCAGCTTGGTCGTTTCTGCGCGTGAGCTCTTCGATGTCGTCCAGGGAGTGGTGTTTCTTCAACAGGCGCCGGCGCAGGGATTCAGATTGGCACCCTTCTATGATCCGTAGGCGAAGTGCATCTTCAGTAGTGAAGTTATCAAATTCACAGTATCGGGCTAGGCGCTTAAGGCGCGTAATGAAATCGCCCATCGCTTCATCCTTTTCTTGGGATGCTAAATTGAAAGTGTAACGTTCGTAGTCTAGGTTTCACTTGGGGAGGAATTTTCTGTTCAGCGCCTCCCTTACGTCTGAATAGGCAGCAGAGATGGCTGGTGGTAGTTCCTTGATGATTTGTCCGACGTCTTTGCCCACCAGATTACGCAGAGCGATAAGTTGTTGATTGGGGTCAAGTACTCGCGATCCTTTCATGAAGTCCTCGAAGTCTTCCAGCCAGCTTTGCCATCTAGGGCCCATGCTATTTCCAGATGTCAGCAGCAGGGGTTCCGGGGGGCGCAGGAACAATACCCCCAGCAGCGCTGGGCCTGGCTGTGCGATTGGCGCGGGACCCGGTTGCCCATTCTGGGAGGAATCCGGCGGCGTGGACATGACGTGTAGGCGATTTTGTTCGCTCTTCTCAGCTCCGCAGCGTGTTCGTGCGGCACCTGGTAGTGTAAGGGTGTGGCGTGCAGCAGTGGCACTCACGAGTAGCGTCGCATTCCTCCCCTGTAGCAGACGTAGTGGAGTTTTCTGCTTCGCCTGACTTTAAGATGGCCGCCGGAATGGTGGCAGGGTCTTCCCAATGTTGACTGCCTGACTTCAAGATGGCCACCAGTTGGAAATAGGCACGTGTGTGTCTCAGACACGTGGTGAGAAGACTTACCCCAACTCTGAGGTTCTGGGGTTTGGCACCTTTGAAGCGGCTGGCAGTGCAGGCGGCAGCAGCGTATGGCCGGTAGTTGATTCTGACGCGGTCCGCTGCACAGCAGGCGTTCACGTCAACGATAGATGCACTCAGTCTCACAGTAGTTGATGCGGCACTGCGCAGGCGGGGGGGGGTTCTTCATATCCCACCCTCGTCGCCAGTTTCGTGTCTCTGTGTACAATAAGGAGACCGACAGCGGGAGATCGTTAGCACGTCTTTATTCCGCTCACTGCATTACGTAACCGCCCTTTCCGGCCCCTCCTGTTGTATTCCTCTTAGGGTGTCCATACACGAGCTTTCCTGTATCATGTCCTTATATAGGCACAATTCGCCCTGCCCTTATATAGGCATAAAATCCCAGTCCTTATTTAGGCATTAAACCGTGCACTCCAAATACAGGCATGGTCTCCGACATCCGTCCACCCTAACGTCACAATGAGTTCTTGAAGAAC